>OX388306.1:29083793-29683793 GCA_947579605.1 Athripsodes cinereus | reverse complement strand
AGTTTCAGCGAATTATTAATTCTAATAAAACACTCTAGATACAGGCGGAATTTATGCGAAAAAATAATAATATTTGCCATTCGTTTTTTGTTTTTTTCGGAAACTACTCTAATATTATGGACTTGTTGTAATATATTATTTATTATGCTTTATATCATAAACAACTCTTTTTTATGCCAATATCATTGACATTCTTCAAAGTCGAAATATGTCTTAGCCAAGACCGACAAATTGTCCGTATATATACCAAAATGACCTGTGTTGTATGTGTAGATGAACTTACCGATCGTTAAAATTATAGCGCATATTATAACATAGCTTTTAAGGCTTCATAGTTGAAATTTAACATACATAAATTATTTTTGTAATAAAACCACCAAAAGTGGGAGGGATTCAAAATTATTCTTGTTACAAATTTGATTTACCGCTTGTAAACCAATCGCTTTTTTTCATTTTTGTGGAAATATACGCGTGTCGCAGGCTGATTACGAAAATAATACATGATGCCGAAATTCTTTGGAAGTTTAAACAGAGCGGACCAATCAATATTTTTTTTTACACAAACGCAAACAACAGACAAGCACTTATCACGTTATGTTATTTGAAATATTTGTTTGACTACTTGCACCACATATTTTGATTTTGAAACACAAAAATAACTTAACATAATAAATATTCTATATTTTCAAGTGTAACTTTGTGGAAATACATTATAAAAGATAATATTTAAATTAAATCAAACATTAAATAAAATTAAAACAATCTCATAGTGGAATGAAACAGTTATTGATTTAATTTAAATATTACCTATAACATAATACTTTACTTGTATTTACATGTCTCAATTACGTATCAACAATATTAAAGTTTTTTTTGAATTGGGTATGAATTATGCAATTGTTAATGTACTGATTCTGCCCTGTGCTCCCGAGAGGAGCGTTGAGGGCGATGATGATGATGAATGTACTGATACATTTTTTTGGAAATCCAACAAAAATATTGTTAGTCGCATTGCCTGCGACACAAATATCGAGCTGAACTATATATAAGTGTATATGTAAAAGCTATAAATAATCACATAAACCAGTATTAAAATTTAATGTATGTTATTATATTATTATTATAAGTTCAAGGTGGTTTATGGGAAGTGCTCAGATAATCAAATAAAACTACTGTATATAAATTATTACTACCTACTATACCATCACGGCATATCCCACAAGCGGGGTAGCCAGCAGATCAGCTGCATGTAAGAAACATGCAAACTGTTCTCTTCGTGCCAATACAAAATCAAGACATTCAGGATGGGTGGCAAGCCTCATCACTGAATTTTTCGAACACCTGCCTTTTACAGGACACTCGAAAACTTACGCAGAAGAGTGGGAGACCAATTCTTTACCGGGTGCTCCACGGGATTGTCATGTCATATAATATGATAATTATAATAAAAAAACAAATCAGCTCTGGCCACTCATACACGAATGGAATTTACCTACTTGAAAGATACAAAATAATGGAAAGGATTTATAAAAGTGGAGTAGGAGCTTCACTATTTATCATATATTTTTAAGAGTTATATTTTACTCTTTTCAAAACTTACCTACACTAAATTTACTATCCATGAGAATATGTATATTATAATTCTCCCTGATTAGATCCACTTGTTTCTCCTAAAGCTATTTGTTCTGTTGTTAACCTAAGATTTATTGAGTAACTTAAAAGTGAGAATATCAGTTTTTCATTGTTTATGAGTAGGTGAGTGAAATTTATAGCAAAAGACAATTAAATAGAGACAATATGTATAACAAATAATATCTATGGAACACAATAATGGATTATTTTAGAAATTATTTCAATATCATAACAACGTTTTTAACGATACAAGGAAATATACTACTTTAAAAATAATAATTTGTTAGCTTCCGATAATACAGATAGCTTGAATTTACAAAAATAAAAGAGAGAGAAAAAATAAACTTTACCTACTCTTGCTAATCTCAGAGAAAATGCTTTGCGCAATAATTTATTATTATATGGATATAAGTAAGTTCAGAACATTGTGTTTCAGTGTACAAATAGTAATACTCGTACATGTAGTAGATAATGGGGTGTTCACATTTGGCGAATATCGCCAGCCGAATTTCAAAATATAACGCCAGGCGAAAAAACAAAATTCGCCGTACGCCCATTGATCGTCACACCTGTTCACACAAGTCCACCGATATAGAAACGATCTGTCAGATGCGCTTTGATTTTGACACTGTTTTCAAAATGGCGTCGATATGGAGATCGCGAAGTGTTTATTTTTAGTCGAAAATGTTATATTAGAGGTTATAAGGCACCTTTTAATTAAGGAAACAAACGCCACAAACCAACAAAAAAGATAACAGCTGTCACGAAGCGGGAAACATTATAAAATTTATAGGTTATAAAGCTTTTACCATAGACACAAACGCCGCGCATATCTGCGCATGTGCAAATCGTTCGATCGCCCGAGAAAGTTGGAAGGTGGTCAACTCGAGACGATATCGTTTCTACTGGTTTTTATCGTTTCAGACTAGCTGTCATTTTGTTCACACGGTTCAAATGTCTGGCGATATTTTGGTGCCCTAGCGATATTCGCCAAAGTGAGAACACCACTTAATATTATGATATTTCTGTTCTATGGTAAAGCTCGTAAAATTATGCCGGATATTTTCAAATAAAACATAATAATAGGTATCCAATATTATCTTCTGATATTATTATTTATTATTGTGGTAAGATTTTATAGAGAAATCGAACAGAATAAACAATGTCTCTTTATATCGGTACATTCTATACAAGCTATTTGATCTGATATTATTCTTGCAATGTAAGCTCGGAAATGAATCTTCCTACGTGTATGTGAGTACAACACTCACGAAATGTATGTGTATATACTATATATAATTATCTTACAAACTTAATATCGTGATATCAAAAAGGTACATCTACGAGGCATGCCAGTCATTTTAATGCTTTTGTTGCTACGGAACAATGAGCTTTTCTTTACAAAGTTCTTTTCTTATAAAGTGTACCTGGTTATAATAGTTGTGTGACATATGTCAATAAGGTACATTCAAAAAAAGATATATCTGGGTATTGTTGTAAACCCAAATACAACCTTATACACCTTTCACAGTAAGCTAAAAGCTTGTGTCGTGAAAGGGGAGTTTGCCGGCACCTGGGATCGAACCGCAGACCTCTTGTTATCGAGGCCGAGACTCTACCTCCAGACTACCAACGAATTTATTTACATGTTTCTTTTATTTTTGTATTTTAAAGTTTTTTGAAGGAAATAATGTAACAGTTACATGATATAAAACTAAACATTTTTTTAGACATTTTAATAAATATTTGCTGTGTTTAAGACGTTCCTTAGCTAAAACATGAATATTCAATAATTTTATTGCTTAATTAAACTTGCATTAAATTGCATTCTAATACATTTATTTTTACAATAAGTAGATAATATGTTATTAGTATTGAATAACAACCAATTATTAATTAGTGAAATGAATGTAGATTTATTTCAGTAATACGCTTAACTTTCATCATTACTGAAACATTTCAATATTGAAATTCATACAATTTGTGTGTAACAAATTTGCCTTTGATAACGAAGCTTTGAACAAATATATAACACACACAGGCTTAATATAATTTTCATTATAATGATCTAATTAATTTATCGATAATATGAAAACGGAACAACGTAATAGAATTAATAAGTAATATCAATAATAGTATTGTATTAAACAGTTATTTTAGTCCCGTACTACTACATACTAATTGCAATAATAGTTTAACATGGTGGTGTACTAACTACGTTATTTTCAATATGACGTATAATTGTGAAATTATGCCATTGGGAAAATATTTTATTTACTCATAAGTATATACACACCTACTAAGTTTTGATGGCGCTTTTTTACTTCAATATATCTATTATTTTATTTATATATTTTATTCTTCTTGTACATCATCATACACAAAACAAAGTAACAAAGCAGTTTACATTAAGAAATAATGTGATGATATGCAGTGGCGAGATTATCACTTTATAGTGATATATTCCATCTACAGTTTATAATATATGACGATGTCATTCAAGGGCGGTGAATGACTTAAAATATATGTTTGTATCCGTGGAGCACGCGCCAAAGAATTGATCTCCCACTCTTTTCCTGAGTGTCCTGTAAAAAGGAGATGTTTGAAAATAATCATTCATTTGACATGTACGCAAAATATAGTTCCTTGGACCAACTGGAAAGGAATTAGTTTCACTCTCTTTCCAGTAAGCTATATTCTGCAAAAGACATATGTGAAAAAAGACATTTCACATCTTAAATTCAGCGAAGAGATTTGTCACCCATCCTGAACGTTTTAATTTTTTGATGGCATGGAGAGAACATCTTACATGTTTTTTACATGCAAGCTCTGTGTCAACAAAAATTAAGGAATATTTGTATAAAAAAGGTTCGTTTTAGACAACATTGTGAAGTCGTTGTTTTACTAGGTATTCTCACTACAGCATAATAGATATCATTTTAATTTCATAAGATCAATACAACGGGTAAATATATTTTTGCGTGCTACATACGTATAGTAATAATAAACTTTGCAGAAACGACATGAATCCAAGCATACCACTTTGTCAAGGATCTTTATGAGAACAAGTCACCGTAATATCAAAAGCCAAGACGCTTTATGTTTGCACACTTTGTTTCAAAGAACAATACGGGTTGGTGCACACATTATTATGTACTAGTTTTAAATCCTACTGTAATCAAGAAATAATCATCGAGATTACAAAATACTACACGCATGTTGTTGGAGAATAGCTTACTTCTGAAAGATAACGTACTTATGTACACTTAAATTGGTTAGTTTTTGGTCGGTTGTTTACCCGTTATAATGAAATAAAATAAAAAATCATCTACATTGTTAGAAAAATCAAAATATCCATTTGGTGAATAAAAAAATCAGTACAGATAAGCCTCAGTATGGAGAGTGTTTTAATTATTTTTCTTGCGTAAAAAAGGTGTTTATAGACGACGCTTAGATACACATGGTAACAAAGGAGCTAAAATATTTTTGTGAAAATTTCATTTCAAAAGAACATTGCAAATACACAGATTCATAATATTGCTTTTGTTCAAATTCTATGAAGAATTCATACTCGGGACATTGTTTTTGTGAAAATCAACTTTGCGAGATTATTTTATGCACTTTCATGAAACTGTGCTTTTATTCCACAATTATCACAATTCCATCTTTGAATAAACTAATAACATAAATTAAAAACAGTGTTTTAACAGTAGGTACATACATTTCCATCATGCGTCGTACTAAATAATTTTATGTTCTTCTTCTTATTTTCGTTTGCTCTCATAATAATAACATAATTTTGAACCACCTATTTTAAAGCTAAGCTACTAAAGGCATTAGCCGTTTATTTAATAAATAAATAAATAAAATAGAGTTTATTAAAACAAGAAAGTTTAAGACGGGATTAAAATTTACATTGTGCGAAGTATGTAACATCATGTACTCACTGCAATTGTGTTGGCCGTTCTAACGTTAATTGTTGTATTTATATTTTGAATTGACTTAACTATGGCACGTGTTTGTGGATGACTGCTGAGTTATGAACGACTTTTTATTTTTGTAAACCATGTTTATAGTTGTTGTCTGTTTTGTACTTTTAACCAAAAAATAAAATATCCAGTAAATTTCATAATACATATACATATTATTAATCGTAAAAATATTTATTTATTTCTCCATAATATGTTACCTTATGATTTGGTATGTCAGAAGTATGTCTTATGATATAATAATAGGATGATAGTTGTATCAGAAACATTAAACATACTTTTCCGGATAGCAGCAATCCCAACCTGTCAGTTTTAGTTAAGTTCTGCATCGCGTAGGCCTCCCCAGCGTGTAGAGACATTATCTGGGCAAACTCCGAAGACACCATCCGCTTGAATTGTATTCTTGGCACCTGATCAAAACGAAACGTAAGCATTAAACATAATATGTCATAAATATAAATTCAATATTACCTACAAACAATATGGCTGTTATTTATACTTTTATATCCGAAGTTATTCACTGATAATAAAAGCGTCGTGTTAATATAAATTTCTGGTAATTTGTACACTTGGTAGAGATTTCTTAATTTATTAACATTTGTGGAACTCAAAGGCTCACCTTGAAATATGTTATTTTATACGTACTAATATTATACTATTTCCTGACGCCGTATTTAGTAGATAGAGAGGTAGGTAGAGAGAACGGAACGCCATATAGATCTGTCCTTGCATACTTCTTTTGATCTTCAACAATCATACAATTTCTCATGCATGCAAGTTATTTCTCTTACTTAATACACGGCTGTCATTGAGAATTTAATCTACACATAAACTGAAAAAAAACTTTTTATATTATACCTACTCTTGTATCACTGTTATAAAAAAGCTATAAGCACCATTCATAAATAAATAATTTAAGTTTGTCTATCTCCTATCTTCCCACGAAACGTAACTCGTGTGGTAGCTGTTTATATGATGAATGACAAGCGGCACACATAATGCTTGCATAATTTATCGATTCACTCGACACAAAAAATAAATATTTAATATCGTTTCTATAAACTATACTTGGGTAAGTTAAGAGAAATCCCGCCTTAACAAAAAACTTTCCCTCTGTTTATTGATTGTGTTAATTTCAATGCATTTCTTTATAAAATTGTATTTATAATGATCAATGTAGGCAAAGAATGAATATGTAAGTAAGTAAATAAATAGAAAATCTACAATTTCATTACTAAGTTTTTACAATGAAAAGATAACTCCTGTATACGTGTATATGCAATGTATAGGCGTATATGCAATCCGAAAGGAAAAGAAATATATTCAAAATACCAAAATTACATTACAATATACTGAAGGTTAGATTAAAAACATTATTTTAAACTGAAGTTTAAATACTTATAGTAAAGGTCTCATTGTTAAAGAAATTGTGAAAGTCTTCAACAAATTGGTAGGGATGTGCTCTAGCTCCCAACGGTTTACAATACTTCTCAAAGTGTAAACAGCTAATCATAATATTAGTCTATCCAAATTAATGAATTAAACGTGTTTGAAATGCGGGTATCATATTTGTGATAAATATTGTTATGAAAAAACATATTAATTATTATCATGAATGAAACAAATAATCCTGGAAATAAAGATTTTTATCTGTTTGATATTTACGCTCGTGAATTTCGTTGCTATGAGTGTTAGTACCACAAAGCGAGATTGTAATAATTATTAGAGTATGATGTTTAAAAACAACTTAGAAGTTTAGGGCGAATATCCTTCTGGCTACATAATGTACAAAATAAATAGTAATAGAAAGAGATCATACATAGACCTCACCAAATATCTATAAATTTTTATCTATATATTATTTTTGGTAATGATATTTTTAGTATTCTTGTTTATTAGTCGGTATAGGCTAAGATAAAAGTTGGTAATAGAATATAATAGTGAGCAATATGAGCATTATAAGATTTTCACGGTACATAAACGCCAAATGCGCCAGAAAACTATTGCGGTAATGTACTGCAAAACATACTTACTAGTAACTGACTATGTATAATAATTACATGAAATCACCAAGTACCTACAAGATCCGTATAACAAATTCTATAACAACATTAGCTACATCTACTACGTTTTCTAGTTTTGCGGTAGTAACAATAAGGAAAGTTCAATTAGGAAAACAATCTGTGTATGATATTACTAATTAAAGCAGATTATTTAACTACTTGCTTATCTTAGATTCAGATACGAAGGAAATTGAATCGACTACGTAATTAGATTTCCATCAGTTTTTCTGGTTATTATGTTCGTACGATTTCAGACACAGCATGTTATGAGCATTTATTTTTAGCACAAAATAAAGTGTTTGTATATAAATATTTCGTAAAATTTTATTTCTTTAATTTTTTTTGTATAGAATACAAACATTAAGTGTATATTATTCAATGAACTAAAATCACTGTTAAAATATTGTCAATATTTGATTAAATTTTAAACATTTTTTATTCTTTCCATTTCATTTATTTGTTGTACGTATTTTATTTATTTATTTATATTATGGGGTATGGTATGCACCGCGACCTATAAGATCTATTGTACTCCCCCTACTTAGCTTTCCCAGTGTTACCAGTCAAAGCGACCCCTCAAGCCCCAGACATCTTATGAAGTCCAGAATCCTGAGGGGGTCCAAGGTGTGAAGAGACTCCACTTCTACCCAGTGCCTGCCTAGGGTTTTGATTCTTGCGAATCCCACAGCATTGCAGTCCGCCAAGAGATGACGAGGAGTCTCGGCCTCTTCTTCGCAAAATCTACAGGTGCCATCTTCTTCAAGTCCCAGTTTGCGTAGGTGTTCCCTGAGTCTACAGTGACCCGTTAGGAAGCCTGTTATTGCCTTGAGACTTGTTTTACTTAGGTTAGTGCAAGTCTTGGCCCTTTTGGAGTTATATCCTCCGAGCAGTTCCTTGGCTTGCCTAAGCCTAGGGAGATTCTTCCACAGTTCGTTTCTTTCTTGTCTCCCTTTCTTTTTAATTTCCTCTTGGAAAAACGTATGTCCCAAACCACAGAATGGTTCTGGTCCATAGAGTTGCGTTGCCGCACCCTTTCTTGCCAGCTTATCAGCTCGTTCATTTCCCTCAACCCCGATGTGTCCGGGTACCCAGAAGAGGGTGACTTTATTCTTCTTGCCTAACTCGTTAAGTTTGAGGAGGCATGTCCAAACCATCTTGGAGTTGATTATGTTTGAACCCAATGCTTTAATAGCTGCTTGACTGTCAGATAGTATAGCTATATGTTGCTTACTGTATCCTCTGTCGAGATTGAACTGGATACATCTTTCCAGAGCATATATTTCTGCTTGGAAGACACTTGGGAATTTTCCCATTGCTTCAGAGTGTTCGGTGCGCGGCCCGTAGACTCCTGCTCCAGTTCCCTCTTCTGTTTTGGATCCATCCGTATACCATACGATGGTTCCATTCTTGAGAGAGTGTATAATATCCTCGTCCCATTCTTTCTTTGTGCTCAGTTTGATAGCAAAATTCTTCTCGAAACTGAACTTCTTGATCATTAGATCGGCTGGCAGATCAATGAGGTATGCGCAGTCATTTAGAATTTCTTCTCCTTTGATGCGGTTTACCCTCGTTGATTCTGTCTTCTTAAGTCTGAGATATGTCTTCTTTGCAGCTTCCTCCACTACCATGTGGAGCGGTGAGAGATCAAGGATCACCTCCATGGCTGCCGTTGGACATGTTCTCATTGCTCCTGTTATGCATAAGCATGCTAACCTTTGTACCTTATCGAGTAATTTCCTCGTGGTAACAAGTTTGGTTCTACTTGACCATGCAATGGCTCCATATGTGATGATTGGTTTTATCATCACTGTATACATCCACAGCAGGATGTTTGGGTTGCAGCCCCAATTTTTACCTGCTATCCTTCTGCAAATCATAAGTGCAGAGGTTGCTTTTTCGACTATTTTGTCGACGTGTCTATTCCACAGCAGCTTTTTGTCTAGTGTTACACCTAGATATTTTGCTGTATCACTCCATTCTACAACAGCTCCATCTAGAAAGATTTCCTTGGTGTTTTGGAGTTTCTTTTTGTTTGTGAATGGTACTATTGTGGTTTTTCCTGAGTTCAATTTCAGCCCCACAGATATGCACCATCTTCTTGTAAGTTCTAGTGCACCCTGCATTAAATCACAAAGTACATCTTCAAACTTGCCTCTGATTGTGATAACTATGTCATCTGCATATCCATTTACATGGTATCTATGCTCGGTGAGTTTCCCGAGTATTTCGTCTACAACTAGACTCCAAATGAGGGGTGATAAGACTCCTCCTTGCGGACATCCTCTTGTAGTTGTAACTTTAATGTTCCTATCTCCTACTTTGGATTCCGCAGTTCTTGTGGCCAGCGTATGTTTTATCCATCTGGATATTGTGCTGCCTACTCCTCTTTTCTTTAGCGCTTCTTCGACTGCCTCATGGGAGGTATTGTCAAAAGCTCCTTCTATGTCCAAGAATGCACACAGAGCTATTTCTTTATTGTCGATGCTTTTCTGGATTAACTCAGTCAGCTCACACAGGGCGGAGTCCGTGGATCTTCCTACCCTGTATGCATGCTGATTTGGATGTAGTGGTGTTTTATCCAGTAGCTCGCTTCTTATGTAGTTGTCTACTACTTTCTCCATCGTCTTTAATAGGAATGATGTGAGACTGATGGGTCTGTATGACTTTGGAAGGGTTGAGTCCTTCTTTCCATTTTTTGGAATAAAAGTCACACGTGCTCTACGCCATGATCTAGGTATGTACCCCAGAGCTAGGCTGCTTCTTATGATTCTTAGGAGATGTGGAAAGATTTCTTCCTGTCCCTTCTGAAGTAGAACTGGGAGAATGCCATCTACTCCCGGTGATTTATATGGCTGGAATGAGTTTATGGCCCACTTCAGCCGCCCCGGGGTGCAGACTGCTTTTGTCATTTCCCAATCTTCTTTCTTAGATTTGTAGCACATTGTGTGCTCCAAGTCTGCTTCGACGGTTTGACTGCCTGGGAAGTGAGTTTCTAGTAGCAAAAGTGCTCTTTGCTCCTCACTCTCAGTGTAGTTTCCATCTGGTTTTTTGAGAGACGCTGGTCCCTGTAAACCTCCTTTGGCCAGTGCTTTATGTAGTCTGGCTGCTATTGGAGTTTCCGTGATTTTTTCACAGAAATCTCTAAAGCTTTTCCGCTTTGCTTTTCTTATTTCTTTGTTGTAGTTAGTGAGTGCCTCGGTGTACTCCTGCCAGTCTCCACTCCCCCTCGCATGATTGTATAATCTTCGCACTGAGGCTCTCAGATTTGACAGTTTGTTGTTCCACCAAGGCACTTCCCTACAGCTTCTTTTCTCTCGAACAGGGCAGTTTGATTCGTATGCGTCCAGAATTGCCGCATTTAGATCCTGTACTGCCTGTTCTAGTTCATAATGATTTTTTACTTTTGAATTGACCAGTTCTAAGTTATGCTTAAGACTGGTCATGTATCCATCCCAGTCTGTTTTCCTGGGATTCCTGATGAGATCTGTCTTAATAGATAGACCTTCTAAATCAAATCTTATGATTTTATGATCTGAAAGAGAAGGCTCTTGCGAAACCCTCCATCTCTTGACCATTTCGTTGATATTTCCACTTGAAAGTGTAATATCTAATACTTCCTGCCTTATTCTAGTGATAAATGTGGGATCACTTCCCACATTTAGTATATCTAGGTTTTCAGTCAGGATGAATTCTAGGAGTTCTTCGCCTCTTCTGTTTATATCACTACTCCCCCACACAGTGTTATGAGCGTTTGCATCACACCCCAGTATGAGAGGGAGGTTGTTATTACTACAATAATTCACTAAACTTTGAACTTCTAATGGTGGCGCTGGCCCATGATAGTCAAAGTATGCCGTTGCAATTACTATATCTCGACATGTGTCACCCATATCGATACTTGCTCGGATGGGTACTAGATCGCGGGACATGAATTCTGACAGAGACATATATTTAATGTTGTCCCTTATCAAGATACAAGCTCTTGGTTTGTCAGTCTTCATATCCCAGATTACTTTAGCACCCAAGCTAGACAGACCTCTGATCTGTCCCTTGTAAGTCCAAGGTTCCTGTATTAACACAATTCCCAGGTTAGTTTTGGCAAACATGTTTGCAATGGCAGCAGAGGCTCCCCTAGCATGATGCAAGTTTACCTGAGCGATCCTGGTGATATTATTTGTTAATTTTGTGTTAATTTTTATTTATTTGTTTACTTATATTGATATATTATTATCTACTATTTAGAGTACATGCCTCTTACTACTGGACCATTTCCACATCTTGGGCTTCATCTTCCCCTTCTTCTGCAGAAAGCAGTTCTTCCTCGTCATCTGAGTTCACCAATGGATTGGGACTCGCGAGCAAGCTCGCATCGTCCTGCATCCTGGCGACGTCGCTCTCCTCCTCCTCACCCGAGCTCGCCATTGGACTCGGACTCGCGAGCAAGCTCGCATCGTCCTCTATCCTGGCGATGTTATTTTCCTCTCCTGAGTGAGGCACCCCCCCAGAGGAAGTCTCCTCTGATGTGATGCCCTCCCCGGAAGGATCGGGCAGGGAGGTAGGTGTTGTGGTGGTTCCACCTTCTTCCATTCTCCTCCTCCATAGTCCTTGGACTTGGATCTCTCCATATCGGTAGAAGAGTATTCCCCTCTTCTCCGACATGCTTCTATGAGAGGCCTGGTCTACCTCCAAACTCAGGAGCCAACCAGTTCCATCCTTCTTGCTGGCAAGGATTCTCCAGAGGGTGATGTTGAGCCCCTCATTTTGCCTATCCAGCATCTTAAGTATCTCCTCTGTGGTCATGTCTAGGCTTCTGGGGAAAAAGATGGTGACGGTGTATGCCTTCGGAACATTCTCCTCTGAGCATGCCCTAAGCCCCGCCCCCTCCCATCCCCCCAGAGACCCGACCACGGACTTCAACCACTCAGCTGTTGGTGTGGTAGCACAGTCCACCAAGAGCATGCTTGGTTTGAAGCGTATGCTTCGGAACTGTACTTTACTTGGAGATGGTCTCGTATCCGACATCATCTCCTTCAAGATTAAGTTCTCCAGCCTAGTGAGACCCTCATTGTCAATGGTGACCTTTGGGTACTCACTTGGCAGGATTACCAATCTTGTTGCTTTAAGAGCAGTTGCATAGCTGGTGACTTGCCCAGTTGACCTAGTACTAGCCTGGGTCTGTGCATCTGCTCTTTTCTTTTTTGAGGCTGGGTCCTGTGGTGGAGTCGTCAGCCTCTTCTTGGCATTTTGCTCTTTGGGTGCAAGCCCCTCTGCAATTGCCTTCTTTTTGACCTCTTCAGGTGCATGCCCCTTAGATGGTCCTTCTTGGTTTTGTTGTTCGGGTGTAACTTTCCCCGCAATCGCTCTCTTTCTGGCCTCCTCTGGTTCAAGCCCAATGGTTAGGTATCGGAGATACCACTTTTTCCGGGCCCCGCTGAGACCTCTTGTCAGCGGGTCGTCCCGGCCTCCAGGTTCACCTGGAGCTGGTAGTGGCATCATCCTCCACCCTGGCCTTCTGCTTTTCTTTGATGTGTTGCCGCCACTAGTCCCGGGTTGATCGGTATTGCTAGTGGAGGCTTCGCCCTCAGAAGTCCCGGAGAGCCCGGTTTTACTACTGGAGGTTCCACCAACACTAGCCCCGACTTTTCCGGTGATGTTAGTGGTGGCTTTGACACCTTCTGTCCCGGATTTTCCGGTGTTGTTACCAGTGGAGGCATCGCCCCCAGCAGTCCCGGAGTATCCGGTTTTGCAACCGCTGGAGGTTCTGCCACCACTGGTCCCGGGTTGTCCGGTGCTGCCAATGAAGGCACTGCTTATTTCTTTAGTTGCCCTACCTGAAGGCCGAGACGCCGCCGCCCGATCCACAGGAGCAGACGACGACGCACGACCCCCAGCAGGGCCAGTGTTTGCAGGGCAAGCCTGCTTAGATTTGCTTTTTGTTTTCTTTTTTTTCTTGACTTCTTCCATATTGAGTCCCACGAGTAGCTAGGGAACTAAAGGTCCACTGCGTCAGAGCCCCGCATGACACAGTAAGGCTACTTACTCCAGGAGGTCGCCAAGTATCCTGAAGGCCCCGTTTGAGACACCATACCCTGGTGCCATTCAGCCATCAGCACGGGTCGCTCTACACCTTGGCTTGGGTTGGGATTGGTATGATGGAACATATGTAAATGATTATAATGTGGTAAGAGCAAGGAGTTTTGACAGGAAAGCGGGCATAGGATCGGGAGAGCGCTGACCGGAGGGATCTGTGGACGGATCAGCGTTCAGCTCAGGTATCCCGGGTGTGCCATACCCGTAACTCACTGGAACAGTGAGCCCCCTGGGGGATTGTTGTACGTAACTTCAAATAGTTTATTTTGCTTACCTTGAATGGTTCAAAGAGATTGTGATATACTTCTTCCAACTCGGGATCAAATTTAACAGGTCTCATATCGTAAATAAGGAAGACGACATGTCCTATATTTATCAGGAAGAAAGAGAAGTTCCATGTGAACACGTCAGGGGCACAGATCACGTGCCATGCCCAAATGGAGTACACGAGGAAGGCTGCAGTAGGAAAACATATATTATTAAAATTAAGGCACAAGAATGTTAATAAATTATGCACGTCTAAATTTGATAATGCATGTAAAACAGTAATATTGAAAAAAAAAACATTGCATTTGTGCAAAATGAACTTCTATCAAGTATTGCCGATCGACAATATTGCCAATATTACAACTTTTTAAACCAATACATCGTGGGCTATTAAATAATTTCAGTATCTCCAAATAATTTTGAAATAACAGAGAAATAATGAAAGAAAATTAAAAAAATATTCAAACGTAACATTCGGCTACTGTAGACAAAAATTAAATTATAATGATGATTCTGATATACCACTTACCTATGATTAGTGTACCATGCATAAACAGTTGCCCTTTTTTAGTACTCGGTGCAGAGTACGAAGCCAGAAAGAAAAGGTACGCTGCCTAAAATTTAAACAAAAGTAATCAAAATTATTTCGTAGTTCATGTTTTACATTAACGGCTTAACTAACTCTTCCAATAGTAAGCTATTTTTTCCTTTTAAATATAAAATATATTTTTAGACATTTGGGTACTTAGTTGTGTGCGTTTGTTTGACTTTTTTAAAAATGTTAGTAACAAGAGATGAACAAAATTGCATATGAAATTTACAATTCGGTAATATTTTTTATTTATTCTTAAGTTGATTTATTTATCATAGTAAGATTAAAATTTAAATCAGTAAAAGTTATACCTACCTGATACATCGCGTGTTGTGGTGATTTCCAAAATGCGCACCATGGCCAATACCACGGACCTGTGGATTAATAAAAAACAAACTTTTTTATTACTCCCCATTTGATGTATGAATGCCAAGGATAATAACAATATGTCTCGACTCTATTCTGGGTGACATACGAAACATGTCTAGAAAATAAGTTTCTGCTAAGATTCTCTCTCTCACAAATCTTCAAGTTTTACACAAGACCCATATTTTTTCTCACACGCTTGAACTTCTGTGACAAAATGCGGAAAAAACTTTTTTCATACTATAAAATATAAAGTCAGAGGGCTATGTCTTTGCTACGTGAGCTTATCAAGTTAACATTTTGAAACATAATAACATTATTATAATATGTTGTATGTGTATTATATTGAACATTCGATATTATTTTATATATGAATAATAGTAATGAAAACAAGACAATTTTTAAAGATACACCATTTTGTGGAAAAAACCGCCCCAAGGGCCCATTCAAGAATCATAACACCTCCTGAGCAATAGGGTCTTTAGCCCTGAATACCTCCACACTATATTGTATATATTGGATAAGATTTTAAAGTATTAAGATTAACGAGTTTTATATCAGAAAAATTGATAATTCAAAACAAATTTAATAAATATGGTAAATGATATGAGCATATATATGTAAAAATAAATGTTCAAATTCGATGATATAAGCGGAAACTGAAACCGAGATTTTGTGCTATTTTGTTTTACAAATTTTACAAGACACAGACAATTAATTATAACAATTCATAAAATGTTATCAACACAAAAAATAAAGGTCCTAAATATAACCAAAGCATCTATTTTATCATAATCTAATATATAAAAGGAAGACGTGTGTGTTACAACACTTATAACTCAAGAATGGCTGTACCGATTTGAATGATCTTTGATTTGTTGGATTCTTCTCCGCCCGGAATAAACTATAGGCTATTAAAACATCTTACAAATTCACGGGAAGAAAAAATATGAAGAAAACTATTTACGCCATACATTTTTAATTTCAAAAATAAAAACAATATTGTCCATACGCTATTAGCGCCCCCACGTCGCCTGTTGCATTGTGCTAAAATAATCCGTAGGTTCTGCTATATTAAGAACCAAATTACTATAACTAATATGAACGAAATGTGTACTAATATTTGTTTACTATAATTCGGTAGTTACATGGCAATAGGTTGTATCTCACTAAAACATAATTTTACAGGAGAGCAAAAACAAAGTTTGCAAAAGAGATATTTCAGCCAAATTTCGAGCATTATATATCAAAATGAAGGTTATTATTATTTCTACAAGATAGATGTAACATTCTCTTAATAATTTCTTCTACAAGATGTATGTAACATTCACTAAATAATTTATTGCAGTTTAAAAATATTTGAATTTTTTTGCCATGTTGATGAAAACAATCTTTCTACATGTCAATAAGTTACGTCTTTTCTCTCTTTATTCTGACTATAAAGAGACATATCTTTTTGCCACATCAAATATTACACTATTTTGAGCATTTTATGGAACAAACTTGAAAACGCAAAAAATGCGAGATACAACCTATTGCCATGTAACTACCGACTTATTCGACTAATATTTATGTATCGATAGATCTGTCACATAAATGTGGACGTGCACAGATTATATTTGAAATTGTATTTTATTTTTGCAGATGGAAAATTATTATTGAACCAAAAATTGTGCTATTAAAGATGAAAATAAGATGTGTTCATGTAGGTAGTTCTGATGCAAGATTGTGTAGTGAAATTTGCAGACAGAGAAGAAAAATTACGAAGAAAATTATTTACGCCATACATTTTTAATTTCAACTAAAAATGCAATATGGAGAATTATACAAAATCAACAATGAAGTTTTTTTATAGATTGGACTATTTATATGATAATTTTTCTATACATTCTCAAATTAAAAACGTTATCCATACAAATTAACATCTGTAGTTCTGATATTTCAATTTATAAAAAATCATGGAAAGAATTTTTATAAATTTTAAATGAATAGGTAAAATCTACCTGAAAAAAAAAATAGTACCTACATAATTATATTACGTACTGCAGATAATTTATAAACAAATCTCAGTTAAGTATAATTGTTCAACATAAATTGTTCATGTCGGCCGGTGTGGCGCGGAGCTCTTTCCTTTGAGTCACAAGGTCCCGGGTTCGATTCCCGGACAGGGCAAAGTGAAGAATGACCTTTTTCAAATTGTCCTGGGTCTGGGTGTTACATATCTAATATATAAAAGGAAGACGTGTGTGTTACAACACTTATAACTCAAGAATGGCTGTACCGATTTGAATGATCTTTGATTTGTTGGATTCTTCTCCGCCCGGAATAAACTATAGGCTATTAAAACATCTTACAAATTCACGGGAAGAAAAAATATGAAGAAAACTATTTACGCCATACATTTTTAATTTCAAAAATAAAAACAATATTGTCCATACGCTATTAGCGCCCCCACGTCGCCTGTTGCATTGTGCTAAAATAATCCGTAGGTTCTGCTATATTAAGAACCAAATTACTATAACTAATATGAACGAAATGTGTACTAATATTTGTTTACTATAATTCGGTAGTTACATGGCAATAGGTTGTATCTCACTAAAACATAATTTTACAGGAGAGCAAAAACAAAGTTTGCAAAAGAGATATTTCAGCCAAATTTCGAGCATTATATATCAAAATGAAGGTTATTATTATTTCTACAAGATAGATGTAACATTCTCTTAATAATTTCTTCTACAAGATGTATGTAACATTCACTAAATAATTTATTGCAGTTTAAAAATATTTGAATTTTTTTGCCATGTTGATGAAAACAATCTTTCTACATGTCAATAAGTTACGTCTTTTCTCTCTTTATTCTGACTATAAAGAGACATATCTTTTTGCCACATCAAATATTACACTATTTTGAGCATTTTATGGAACAAACTTGAAAACGCAAAAAATGCGAGATACAACCTATTGCCATGTAACTACCGACTTATTCGACTAATATTTATGTATCGATAGATCTGTCACATAAATGTGGACGTGCACAGATTATATTTGAAATTGTATTTTATTTTTGCAGATGGAAAATTATTATTGAACCAAAAATTGTGCTATTAAAGATGAAAATAAGATGTGTTCATGTAGGTAGTTCTGATGCAAGATTGTGTAGTGAAATTTGCAGACAGAGAAGAAAAATTACGAAGAAAATTATTTACGCCATACATTTTTAATTTCAACTAAAAATGCAATATGGAGAATTATACAAAATCAACAATGAAGTTTTTTTATAGATTGGACTATTTATATGATAATTTTTCTATACATTCTCAAATTAAAAACGTTATCCATACAAATTAACATCTGTAGTTCTGATATTTCAATTTATAAAAAATCATGGAAAGAATTTTTATAAATTTTAAATGAATAGGTAAAATCTACCTGAAAAAAAAAATAGTACCTACATAATTATATTACGTACTGCAGATAATTTATAAACAAATCTCAGTTAAGTATAATTGTTCAACATAAATTGTTCATGTCGGCCGGTGTGGCGCGGAGCTCTTTCCTTTGAGTCACAAGGTCCCGGGTTCGATTCCCGGACAGGGCAAAGTGAAGAATGACCTTTTTCAAATTGTCCTGGGTCTGGGTGTTACATATCTAATATATAAAAGGAAGACGTGTGTGTTACAACACTTATAACTCAAGAATGGCTGTACCGATTTGAATGATCTTTGATTTGTTGGATTCTTCTCCGCCCGGAATAAACTATAGGCTATTAAAACATCTTACAAATTCACGGGAAGAAAAAATATGAAGAAAACTATTTACGCCATACATTTTTAATTTCAAAAATAAAAACAATATTGTCCATACGCTATTAGCGCCCCCACGTCGCCTGTTGCATTGTGCTAAAATAATCCGTAGGTTCTGCTATATTAAGAACCAAATTACTATAACTAATATGAACGAAATGTGTACTAATATTTGTTTACTATAATTCGGTAGTTACATGGCAATAGGTTGTATCTCACTAAAACATAATTTTACAGGAGAGCAAAAACAAAGTTTGCAAAAGAGATATTTCAGCCAAATTTCGAGCATTATATATCAAAATGAAGGTTATTATTATTTCTACAAGATAGATGTAACATTCTCTTAATAATTTCTTCTACAAGATGTATGTAACATTCACTAAATAATTTATTGCAGTTTAAAAATATTTGAATTTTTTTGCCATGTTGATGAAAACAATCTTTCTACATGTCAATAAGTTACGTCTTTTCTCTCTTTATTCTGACTATAAAGAGACATATCTTTTTGCCACATCAAATATTACACTATTTTGAGCATTTTATGGAACAAACTTGAAAACGCAAAAAATGCGAGATACAACCTATTGCCATGTAACTACCGACTTATTCGACTAATATTTATGTATCGATAGATCTGTCACATAAATGTGGACGTGCACAGATTATATTTGAAATTGTATTTTATTTTTGCAGATGGAAAATTATTATTGAACCAAAAATTGTGCTATTAAAGATGAAAATAAGATGTGTTCATGTAGGTAGTTCTGATGCAAGATTGTGTAGTGAAATTTGCAGACAGAGAAGAAAAATTACGAAGAAAATTATTTACGCCATACATTTTTAATTTCAACTAAAAATGCAATATGGAGAATTATACAAAATCAACAATGAAGTTTTTTTATAGATTGGACTATTTATATGATAATTTTTCTATACATTCTCAAATTAAAAACGTTATCCATACAAATTAACATCTGTAGTTCTGATATTTCAATTTATAAAAAATCATGGAAAGAATTTTTATAAATTTTAAATGAATAGGTAAAATCTACCTGAAAAAAAAAATAGTACCTACATAATTATATTACGTACTGCAGATAATTTATAAACAAATCTCAGTTAAGTATAATTGTTCAACATAAATTGTTCATGTCGGCCGGTGTGGCGCGGAGCTCTTTCCTTTGAGTCACAAGGTCCCGGGTTCGATTCCCGGACAGGGCAAAGTGAAGAATGACCTTTTTCAAATTGTCCTGGGTCTGGGTGTTACATATATATGTATATAGTGCATTGTATATGTGTGTATCGTCGCGTTAGTACCCATAATCAAGATTCATCTAAGTTTGGGACTAGCTCGATGTGTGTGAATTGTCTATGTAAAAAAAAATTAATGTAACTTTCGCAGTTTAGCGGCCCCACCCGTTGTCGAGTACTTTTTTTCCATAGAAAAGGTAATATTTTTGAAACTTGAGGAAATTGTTGCCATATGTATAATTATTTTAATTTGCCGGCAAAAAAATCCACTTCGAAAATTAATTTCCTAAAATTCCGTACATATTACTTGACAACGGGTGGGGCCGCTCAAGTTTCATAGTTGCGAATTTTTTTTCCTATAAAAGAAATTTCCAAAAATTTGGTGACCAAAAAATAATTCACCACATGGCAACAATTTCCTCAAGTTTCGAAAATATTACTTTTTCTATGGAAAAAAGTACTCGACAACGGGTGGGGCCGCTAAACTGCGAAAGTTCCAAATGAATTATATTTTTTTACACTATACCTTCGATGACACACTTTGACAATTACGGGAGTTTGTAAAGAGATTAATAATATTAATCATTCATAAAGTCAGTGGGAGAGGGCAGAAGATAGGGCAGGTGTCGAACATGTGTTGAAAGGCTTGGTTTGGAGTGGCCAGAGGTCCTGGAAGCAGCGGTGGACAGTTATCTCTTTAATATAGTTAGATACTTAGGGACAATGGGCCCCCGACCGAACTAGGACAAGGGGAAGAAGATGTATGTATGAAATCGTTCATTGATTCTTAGGCGGTACGAAGTTCGCCGGGCCAGCTAGTAGTAGAATAAATAAACAACAGTCTAAAATTTACAATGGGATAACATAAAAGAAAACATTTAAATAAATAATAGCGCAAAAATGGAATAGAATATCGTTGAATATGTGATATTGTTGAAATATAAATAAATAAATAGAAATAAGAATGCTAATGAAATATACTTAGTTATTCTAATAAATGACATTATTTACAAAAATGAACATTAAATGTTCAAACTCATTCTCAAGAACTTTGACAAAACAATTTTATTTTCTAGAATTTCTACCCTGTGGTAAGTTATCAGTGTCCGACCACATTCCACAGAAACGTGTTTTCCTTTTTATGGCTAACAGAGAGCGTGTTTAAAATTGATAAAACATACATTAAATATTAAGTAAGCCGTATGCATGTGACAAGAGACAGACCGCGGAAAAGCTCTGGTATAAAAATAGCTGAAAAATAATAAACATGTTTATTTATTTGCACGACTTGTCTTTTTTATTTATTTATTTGCACGACTTGTCTTTTAAATAATAATTTTATGCTATTGTAAAAAAAATCTACAATATATTCCTAAATTTATTGTTGAAGTTTTCGATAGAAAATACATTATTAATTGAACTTGATATGCTACACTAGATTAAAATAAAACATTAGGAAAAATGCACAACCGGTTGAGAATACTTCAAATATACTCGTATGTATCTATTTATTACTCGTAAAGCAATATATATCATATCATCGCCCTCAACAATCCTCTCGGGAGCACAGGGCAGAAACCAGCCTCCTCCATTCAGAGCGTCTCTGCGCTCGGTGTATTGTGAAAGAGGGACGCCCGAGCCGACGGAACATAAATTGGTATAAATGTATTATGATGGCTTACTGAAGCCCAGTATCAATAATAAAATAGTAATTAGAAATAAATATGAAAATAAAACTTTCTTTTAACGAATTTATTAGAGATCACTAGATTTTTTCATGGTTCATTGTCAAATATTGATTTTAAATAATTTTTCCGAATTGCGAACAGCTATTATCCTTTTTTAAGATAACATCTTCAAAAGTTAGAAATATCTTTTACCTACTATCACAATGTTATTCAATATTAAAAATAATTTTTGGGGAGTCATAATATAATTTGATAAATTTTCACACTGATAGCAAATGTAGACCAGAACATTTTTCTTAACTTCCGCTCGTATGATATAGGTATACATCTCTTATCTATATATAAATATTCGAAAAAAGTATCTTCATAGAATGTTTTTTGTGGTTCTCAGAAATGGCAGTGACTCGCCTTCTCCTCTCCCCAATACATCAAGTTCCTTTCCGGACTCTACCGGCAGCCGGAAGTTTGCAGTAAAGATGGTGTGAAAGAAAATTTGTCGTGAACATAGATTAACAACATAAAAGATGTGGTATTATAAAATATGCCACTACAAATGTTATTTTTTTCAGTATGTATTCATGAAAAAGTTAGGGCAGTTTATTTTTATATATTAATAAAGTATATTTTAGACATACCATCTTAAACAATGGTGTATGTTGGTATCATTATTTCGATTAAAGTATACACAACAAAATTTATTTAAAAATAACCAAAATGTTCAATACATTATATTCAGCAATAAGAGTTGTTGTGAAAAATGTTGAAGCGATAAAAATGGGACAGATTACGTAATCGCTGAATATATTTGTATTTTCTGAATTATGCACAAACACGATACTTCAGAATTCTAGAAGAAAAAATAAGGGCCCTTCTGTTTAGTACCCTTTAAATGTCCTTAATACTTTTGCTTTATAATGAGATACTTACTAAAATTTTCGGGTTCGGACTTTAGACCTTGCCACTCCAGTATGCATTAGTTATGCAGTATGTATATTACTTTATCATTTGCCATCATTAGGTCATTCTCATTACATGCGCATCAGCGGGCATTGCAATAAGTGAGAATAAAACTATTAATGAGATTAAAACGTGGACTATTGTGATCCTTAATTACCTCAACAGTTATTAATCTATGGACTTATTGGTAAAGTAAACCGCATCGCTTTACTACACGTCTGAGAATTTTAGTTTCTTTAAGTTACATTGACGTAGGTTCAGAGAAGTTTTCTTCATTAGCAAACATTTTACTTCTCATATGTATTAGGTATACATACAGTACATATTATTGTATATACTTATATGTGTTGATTTGCCTGCATGGAATGCTAACCTATTTCAATACCTGACATGACTCATGTCTTACATACCTACACATATACTTATATATTAAATCTAAATATTATCAGTTCTTAACGTCCTGATAAAAATATTTCTTTACTTTTAACATATCCTGAAACGGGATCTACTAATCATTATTTAAAAATTACTAAGAGTGAAAATATAAAATAAAATCAAACTACACGCAATGATACACGGAAATATTTAAGTATTTATTTTATTCTTCACTATTGGATATATTCACTATACACCAACCTATACGAGGTTGTACAATAAATTTAAAACGTACCTTTATGTTGGTAAGTACATTGTTACGGTGCTCAATCTCCTCCGCCTTTCTATTGGTTAATATAGAGGATGTTGTACATAATATGTATGTATTATTATGTGTATGATTGGTTTTGAAAACACGTCTTTTTATTTATTTAAAAAAATGGTTGAGATATCTTTTTAAGATACATTCTAAAAAAATGCTTTTCCAGCAGTCAAGCAAAAAACCTACGCTATCTGTTGAAAAATTTGATTGTTATTCAATGTTTTCATTTTATTTAACAATTATCCAGAAATAATGAAAGGAGAACCATACTTTTTTTAAAGAGTTTTTGTCTAGTAATTTTAGCGCTTTATTACTGCAATCGGATCCGACTTTTAATGCATGCTTGAATTTAAATTTCTTGTAATTATTATTGTAGTTTATCTTTTGGAAAAAGGGATAAATGTTGGAATTTGGGTTGTATGCGTATCGCTCCCTTAATGCAAAACTATCCTAAGTGTTTTAGGGAGATTTTTCAAAGGATCAGTTTAAAGCTTTGTTTTTGTAATAAAAAACAAATATTTGAAATATCTTAAGCAAATTTTGACATGCATTATTATTTAGGAATCTAATAGCTCTCATTTATTAAATGATCTCGTATCTGTTATTATCATTTCTTCTTAACTAAGTTTGACTACAATTTTACCTTACATAGGATAATTCAGCATTAAGGTAGCGGTATATTGATAGGGGTAGTCTACTGATATACATATAATAGAGTGACATACACACGGTGTATATTATATTGTGTATATTTTGTTAACATTTCTTGGCGAAAAGGCTTTCTAGCTGTCATGCCGATATATTTTCATTATAGCTATAAATAAATAAATTATTGCGTCATAATAAAAGTAGGTAGCGTGAAATTGTTTACATGTAGATGGTGTGATCGCTCCGCATAATATAACTAACATTGTGTAGGTCACTTCGAGTGTGCGGCTAAGAAACAGCGTGATGACCTTTTGTTTTACGACTATCGATTCAATGCTAGACGGATTGTTTATTTTTAAGCTTTATTACACTTTGCAGCATAGTGCTACTAACTCTATGTGTTACATATTATTTAGCACTAGCTTTTACCCGAACTTGCAAAAAATGACTTTTTAAAAACTATGTAGGTATTATGCAACTTATTATTTTAACTTTATCTATATTTTCGGCATTAACTATGTAACAATTTCTAGACATATTGATATGATTTTAGACGACTTTGTATTTATTATCATATTTTGTGAACTTTTTCGCTGCCGCAGTTTCGATGCGGCTTCGATATATAACTAAAGTTTTAGATAAACGCTCGTAAATGGTGGACGCTCCATCGAAACCGCGGTAGCGAAAAAAGCTCACAAAATATACTTATTAATTAATGCATAGTCATTTAAAGTGTACAGTAAAGAATGAATAAATACATAAATAAAATCATATCAGTATATTTTTATAAGTTAATAATTTAGTTCTGTCCATACTATCATTGCAATTCCCATAAATGGGGTTGCCAGGGGATTACTGCATGTAATAAACATACAATTTGTACGTTTTGTGAGCATATAAATTGAGATATTCATTGGGGGTGATATACTTCATCGTTGAACTGAAGATGTTAAATGTCATAAATGTGATTTACGAATACTAGCCTTAACAAGACAAGTTTCTGGAAAAAAACAGAAAGGATTATAATATGAATATTTGAGGGATCAGTGGGTCGAACTAGTAATAGAATAGTTACCATGTATTGATTATGTGATAATCCAGTAAACGAAGCAATCAATTAGAAAATATATTATTTTAGCATCAAACAGGGCGAGAGTTTGAGTAGGTACATACATTCCTTTTTAACTGCATTATGGTCAATATCATAGAAGATGTCACATATCTGAAACTGGAACAGCAATCTCGCAATATCTTTCTACTGCTTTTTAAAGATAGGTTTATATAGAAGACGCATACAAAATGAACAGATATAAATATTTATTAAAGTGTTATGAGTAATATAAAATAAACCCTGTCTTATAAGTGTTGTACAGTGATTATGTTTACTACACGATTACATACATTTAATATTAGTATAGGTATGTTGTATTACGCTATAAAACAACATTTCCTTTTTATTGTATAGTAATGGCCTAAGTAACGACCTTCGTAGCTTCATTCAAATCTAGAGGTATATTAAGAAGGTATATTTTATGCTTTTTTTGATAGGTTGTACGGTGATCCACAAATTAATTAGGCGTTTTCAGATAAATAATCGTATCAGATTTTATTATTTCTGATAGATTAGGATATTTACCGTATGGACATAAGCTATATTAGCTTCGCCAGATGAGTGATTTTTTTCTTTGTGAACTTTTTATATTTTGTATGTAATATGTATTATTTGTAACCTTTTTATTAAATAAATAAATAAAAAAAAAACTTCCGTCATATCCCCTACCTCCTAAAACGCCTTTTCTAGTAAACTATACAGAGCTATTTCATTATGTGTTCGTTATTGTATTATTTTATTTGTATAATTTTATTAATGTATTATTTTATTGTTCGATTATTGTAAATGATATTTGTGTTTAATAAACTATTATTATTATAATATTTGAATATTATTCTGCATTTTATTAAACGTTTCAAAGATAATAATATTTCAGTGGTAACGCTCTTGCCTTTGTGTCACGAGGTCCCGGGTTCGATTCCAGGGCGACATGAAGAATGACCTTTTTCAAATTGTCCTGGGTCTGGGTGTTACATGTATATGTGCTTACTGCATTGTATATGTGTGTCGTCGCGTTGGTACCCATAATACAAGATTCATATCTTAATTTGGGACAAGCTCGATTTGTGTGAATTGTCTATGCATGTTATGTTATGTCAAGGCGAACTCATTTCGCGAACCATGAATCACCTTTAAAATCTTCATATCAGAACCAATATTCCTGAAATATATAGGCGTATTCCTGCTCTACCTCAAAATTATCAAAGGTTAAATAATATTCTAGGTGCATATTAAATTTGTGACACGGAAACATCAAGATAATTTTTTTAGTGGTCTCGATGCTGATATAAATAATCTAAGTCTGGAATCTTTCTAACATAATTATTACCACTTTAACGCTACTTTCGGGAGCATATGGCACGAACCTGCCTCCTCCTCCACTCAAAGTGTCTTTACGCTAATTCAATTACGGAAACAAACATAATTTTGTGACACGGAAATATCCAGAAAAATTTGTAGTGGTCTCGATGCTGATATAAATAATCTAAGTCTGGAATCTTTCTAACATAATTATTAACACTTTAACGCTACTTTCGGGAGCATAGGGCACGAACCTGCCTCCTCCTCCACTCAAAGCGTCTTTACGCTAATTCAATTACGGAAACAAACAGAAATTTGTGACACGGAAATATCCAGAAAAAAAATTGTAGTGGTCTCGATGCTGATATAAATAATCTAAGTCTGGAATCTTTCTAACATAATGAATTTTATTCTAATAAATTATTACCACTTTAACGCTACTTTTGGGAGTATAGGGCACAAACCTGCCTCCTCCTCCACTCAAAGCGTCTTTACGCTAATTCAATTACGGAAACAAACGGAATTTTATTTATTTCACAATACTAGGTACGTATTGAAATAAAATGTGAATCTACGAGAAATACAATTTTCAAGGTGTTCAAATATGAAAATAGACATTTGTATAATAAACATCAAATACCATCAGATATCTATCAAACAATACGAAGTAACATTTTATCATATTATTAGAAATGAACAGCAGGGTTACTCTTGACAAAACTAAACACGATCTTAATCTAGTCTTGATCTTGATCATACGACGCACGAAGGGACTATGGTCAAAAACACCGCGCTATCGCTAACACGCGATCTGTTTGCGTGTATTTTTGGCCAATAGTCCCTTCGTGCGTCGTATGATCAAGATCAAGATTAGATTAAGATCGTGTTTAGTTTTGTCAAGAGTAGCCCTGCAGGCAGAGATATAAAAATGTGTTGCTTATTAAAATAAAGCAAAATATCGCCCTCTGTGTATCGTATTGTATAATATTACGAAAACTTCATATTTATGATTATTTATTTATTCTCACATTTTATTTTTATCGCGGACGCCAAGTAATAAATCATTAATGAATTATCTGAAAATGGAAATATGTATTACCAAATATGATCACAATAAATAAAATAATATGTGAATTTTTATTTACCTTCAATTATTGTATAGTTAAGAGTACCACCATCTTCAAAAGATCCATTCACTCCAGGCCAAGAGAAATTATATTCAGAAACTTCCAGAAAAGCTGGACCCTTTGCGGTGGAAAAGTCTGATACCTTCGGCGACATATTATTACCAGATCCGTGTCAAACTTATATCACGTAAATGTAAACAAAGTCACTCATAACCTCATTCTTTGTTTTTATCGATTCAAATCACACGAAATACGTAAAAAATTATAAATATGATTTTTTAAGCAACATTCTTTTATTTGTGTTTATTTAAGATAAAAAGAGCTGTTATTTAATATTATATTTTGATAAACATAAGCGCTCGTATACGCTCTCCTGTCAAATACAAAAGTAATCGATAATTTTTCCTGCATATCAACATTATCATTACACATTCTAGTTCCTGAAACCATGTTCAAATGTGCACGTTAGAGACATCTATAATGTTTTTAAAGAACTTCTTATTTCAGGATAACAGCTGTCAAGCTATGAAGGACTTCCAGGTTTGCGCCACGGATAGTTAAAGCTTAAAAACTTTTCTCAAAGATGTCGCTAGAAAGCGTTTTAGGGCAGTTTTCATTTAGACATACTACATAGACTTGCAGTGCGGTAATTTTTTTCCAATTTTTTGTGTTCCAACATTTATAATAACAATTATAATATTATACTGTTTCACTCCATATCACTAAGACAAAAATGGTCTCTTTTCTACTGAAAGAGACATCCTAATTAAAAAATGTAAATAAAAACAGGCCAATTTTTTTCGGAAATTCCAATATAAAATGAAGAAGTCACAAATTTTCTTAAATTATTTTATAGTCAAGAATGACTATTCTTTTTATTTATTTATTCATTCTTTACTGTACATTGATTACAAACAATAACATAAAAGGTATGCGAAAAGTGCAGAAGGCTGGCTTTTCGCCAGCCTGATGATGAGAGCGGAAGCTCTTGAAAGCCGGCCGGCTCGCGTTCAATAAAAAGTCACCGTGGATATACTATAAATAAGTGTTTTATTAAAATTAATTCAACATGAATTTCCACCAAGTACCGTCGGTTGAAAATATCAACTTTAACAATCAACATACAGAGGGCGAGTTTATCGCAAAAGCGCGATCTCTTCCAACTAACCCAAGATATACATTCTTAGACTAGCCTTGAACAAAAAATAAAATCAGAGTTAAATATGGATTTTTGAGAATACGGACCACATAGATTTATGTGTAAAATTCTCGCTCCGAATTACAACTCTCCAAAGATGAATTAAAATACCGCATAATTTATGTAGTTAACTTCCAAATGACTTTTATTAATTTCGCGTACTAGTATTCGGAGACTCTCGACTCCATCATCAGGCGATTAGTTAAATAAGGAGTTATCGATTTGGAAGGAGTTAGCGATTAGTAAAAAAAGGAGGTATTAAAAGGAGTCTCCGAATTCTAGTACGCGAAGTTAATAAAAGTCATTTGGAAGTTAACTATTTAATTAAAACTTAAATCGAAACATATCCTTCTTATAGGGACAAGTCTCGTGTAAAGGCAGGAAATTATTTTATTTCTTCGAATAGCGTTATTATTTTATTTCTTGGAAAACTATGCCATCTATTTTAATGTTTGATAATATATATACTCTGTAAGTTCTTACAGGTTTATGATATTATGTATTTTGATTCAATAAACAACAAAACAGAAAACCATTTTCTATTATTGCCCAACACGAGAAATATTCTTTTTGAGATAAAATTTATGATACGGTACGAACTAAACAATGGAAAATTAATTCGGTCGTTTGTTCTTGAGAGTCATAATTTTGAAGTGGTACATGAATTTATTACCAGTAAGTATATAAAAGAAATCTTTAACTCATTTTCTGTTCCAAGATTCATATTTGAATACATTATTTTTCTACAATTACTTATCCTTCTTTCTTTTACCTACTTTTTAGGGAGTAAGTATCATTTTGGGAAGAAATCCGATATGGTTTGAAGATTCGAGTTGTACTAGAAAAAATAATAATGGATGGTAAAGTAATGGAAGCAGCACTCTGTAAAGGGTTTTGAAGAAGATTTAGCATATATTCACAAACATATAAGGTAATTTTTTTAGATTGTATTTTTGGGCTTGTTGGAAGAGAACGTACCGATAAAATCGCCCTCTGTATATTTCTTCTTCTGTAAGTGCCCTGTCAGGTCCCCCCGACGTTGGCGACCAGTATGGCTTGTCGGTTTTGCGCTGTCTGGAACAACTCTTCCACACCTCTCATTCCAGTCCATTATGTATATTTGATGATGATGATGATTCTGGATGATTTTATTTTGACGCCGTTTAACAGTCCCTAGACAGGTCTCAAGGGCACCATATGTATTGTATATAATTTTCTTTTTACAATTCTATGCATTGTGATCAATAAAATACTTTTTAAATAGGTAGGACCTTATATTTTTTTATAGGTATAAACGATTTACCCTTTATAACCCTCTAACCCTCTTTCACAATACACCGTTCCTATGACAACGATATCAGAGCGCAAGGAATGTCGTGGGAAGAGGTGACGCAATTGGCACAGAGACGCTCTGAATGGAGGAGGCTGGTTTCTGCCCTGTGCTCCCGAGAGGAGCGTTGAGGGCGATGATGATGATGATGATGATAAACGATTTAAAAATTGTTTAAACTCTAAGTTTTAATTTAGTATTCATACAAATTCATAGTTAATAGATAGATAAACTTTACATTTAACAGTATACAATAACAGCCCTTTTGTTTGTGAAAAATGAAATCACTTATCGGTATAGATATCACTTATCCACTTCACATTATTTATTTATTCATTCACCAATGACACACTTCAAATAATACATGTAAGTTGAAACAATATACAAGAGACAAAATATAAACAATGTATTACCCTATTCAAAAGTGCGTACAATTTTCACTAATCACAATATTTTAAGCCCATAAGGTTGTCATCTATCATAAAATTTAATTTTATTTTTAAAATAAGAATTAAACAGTAGTGATACAATAAACAACACTAAAAAATTAATAGTCATTATAAATCCACAATTAAAATTGAACAATTAAAAAAAAAAAAATTGAAAAATTATTCAATTAAAGAACAAATCAATAAAAAACCATTAAAAAATTTAAAAAAAATTAAAAAGTATAAAGATTATAGTACGATAAAAACAATTCTTTTAATATTTTCAAATAAAAGTTTTCATCATCGGTATGAGAATACGAATAATTTAAGATCTAATTGCGTACAATTAATATTGTTCTTTTTTAAAACTTTTATTAAGCTCTTTTTAATTTCTAAGTTGAACAGTTTTCAAAGTATTAAAATTATACCTACTCACTAATGTCGTTGGACGAAAGTTCTCGTAATTTTTTAAACTCTTAAATAATGGGTTTTCAAGTCTTTCGGTCTTGTGCAGTTGATTACTAATGGTCTCAATCATTTAACTCTTCCAGATCCCTGTTAACGACATTTGTATTTTTTTGTATATTATGTCGTAAAAAAATAAATTGATGACGTTAGTAGAATAATTTATTATGTAAATTATCAAAAACAGTTCCAAAAAGTTATATCTAAAAATATTTGAATAAATTACCAAGTTATGAAAAACTACAAAAAATTAAAATTGGGAAAGTTTGCGTATTTTTAGTGTTTGTTTAATTTTTTCAACAAAAACAAATATTTTTACAAATGCTTTTTGAAAAAAGAACAGCGTTTCAAAAGTTAAATATTAAATTACCTGTTTTTTGGTACGTACGAGTATTAATGTAATAATATGTAGGTACAAGGAGACATTATCTAAAGAAAATTTATATTTATTTATTTTATTCTTCTTGCACATCATCATTCATATAACAAATAAAATAAAGCAATATACACAAGAAAAAATGTGATGATGTGAAGTGGCGAGATTATCACTATATAGTGATTTCTTCCATCTAACCACGTCACATTAACACTAAACAGAAATAGAAATAATAATAACAAAAACACAAACATTAAAAAAAAAATAGCCACACAAATTAGTTTGAAAAAAAATAAATAAAAAAACTACTATCCACACACCTAACGGGAAGGGGTTAGGGGACGGATGCTGAGATATAAGACAATAAATACTTCCTGACGGCGTATTTAAACCCATTAAAAGATTGAGATATTCTATGAGAAGAAGGGAGATTATTCCAGCAACGAGCATCACATACTGAGAATGATTGAGAATATACGCCTTTTGTACAAAATTTATTTTTACAAAGAGTCAAATGATTACTATTTTCACTATACATTTTCTTTAACCTCTTTTCCAATTTTAATTACCGATAATAGATTATAACGATTTTTTAACGAATCCCTAAACAGTAGGTACCATCAATTTTACCGACCGATTGGGAATAATTTTCATTTTATAAAATAATAATAATTATTTGTAATTACTTCTACTAAAGGTGATCTCTTTAAAAAGTAATAACAAATTATTATTGAAGGAGATCTATTGTCTACTCGGGTGTATTTAAGTAAAATATATCAACTGAAAAATCATGGCATTAGATTGGCTGAAATCAATTATGCTATGACATAGACGATTTGTTTAAAAAATGGCCGTTTTTTTTTTGTTTAAACAATGTTCGCTTAACACGTTCGCTGCCTTACAAAAAAAATAATTTCCATCAAAAATGCCAGATATGGTATTTCAAGTTTACAATACTTACTTATTTGTGTATTTAATTCATGTTAAAAAATATGGTACATTTGTTATACTCTTTGACTACCTACTCTAGAATAATAGACACTTGCAAATACAACGCTCGCCAGCAATGTCCGCGTAAACTAACGATTGCATGTATTAAAGTGAATGATCACGGATCCGTGTAGTGGACACCGAGCGCTAGACGCGTGATACACAGATCCGTGTATAAGGCAGCGAACGTATTAACCACCTCAACCAATGTTAATAATAAAAGTACCAGTTAATTTAATAATGAAATTTAAGTTTATTTTGTTTGTAGAACTCTATTAATTTATTCGTGATTAGTTAATGTTAATGCTATGTAAATGAATAAAGTGGAAGAATTATAAAATAAATTTAACAAAGTAAAATATGGAACACAAATCAACGACTTTTTCATGCCAAAATCAACTAGTTAGTTGAATTTATTCTGTTACAACATATAACATCCATAAACAGAAATCATTTAGATTACATTATCTTATCGTCAAAAATGTTAAAATGAAATGTTTCATTAAGTTTCCGAGCATCATTATATTAATCAATGTATTCGATATCTGTTATAAAAAAAAAAAATCTATCTTGAGTAACTTCTGCTCACCGAGTTTGGTGGGAAGCAACTTATATCATATTATGAGTTTATTTTCAGCGAATTAGAGGCCACAATTTACACCCAGTTGAGTGATTATGCACATTAAAATAATTTGTAGTTAAAAATCAATTTGCGTTGTGAATCGGTTATGCAAGTCAAATTTATAATCTGTTGCGTAATCGAACCGGTCAGATTATTCAACGATAAAATATAAAAAAATAATTATGCTCAAACCGGTTGGCATCCTTTAAGGTCCATATACCTACGGGATATCAAGACGGGATATTTGGTTCGCTTTATTTATGAACATTATGAAATTCTCAGAAAAGAAAACATTTTTTTATCAAAAGAGATTATTTCCTTATCTTCAAGGCTCTACACAACTGTTTATTATTATTTTTGTAATAAAGTATTTTTTTCATCCCACAGGATTAATTAATTTTACACACAATGAAAATAACATTTCTGATGTTTCTTAAGTAACCCTACCTTAAAATGTAGGAATACATAAAATAATTTTGAATAACAAAAAAAGTGTTCAGGGCACAGGTCACCATAATTCAATTACCTTCGTGTATTTTCTGACTGTAAAAGTACATGTATGTCAACCAATAATTTGTTGATTTTACAAATACAATCAGGACTTGTGAAATACCAAATGCCTAAAGACTGAAATTTAACAGATATCTCTTGTATTATTGATATAAATAAGATACAAAAAATCCGATTACGAATTTGAAACTCTTTTAGAATTACATATTATTAGAGAGAAAACAATCAAATCCTTTCAATGTACGAAGCCTTAACCTTAGTTTATACATTCTTCCAGGGTTCGTTTACCCGCCGGCGTGTTTAATGATAAAATATTGCATTGAATACAGTGACATTGTCTCAATTAGGTACTTCATTTCACAGGAACATGTCTCGGATTGAAAAATGAAGTGAGATATACCCACAGGCAGATTTGCCAGTGGCTCAACCATAAAAAAATCTACTATTCGATTGAAAAAAAAAACGCCTTAAAATATGTAATGGACTATGATTAACTCACCCTCTGCATATATATAGGATTTCACATTGTTAATTTTTTTACTTGTAATCAACGCGCAGTAAAGAGTAAATAAATCAATAATAATGTTGTCAATTTACTCATTGTTAATGAAAAAAAAAAACTAAATCAGGATCATTTAATTAAACTGTTATAGAATTCGCTCTTAAAATAAAATCAGCTAACTCATTTCAGTACACATATGCATCTTGATAGATCTCGACTCAATTCAATCATCATTCAACGATCCTCTCGAGAAAAAATTGTATTAAAGTAAACATATTTTTTTCTTCATTATCCTTGCTCCATCCCTGTGTCTGTGCGCATCTAACATTGTAGGAGTATTACGTGAGATTCGAAACGTCGAACTCAGAAATACATTCTTTTTTGTTTCAAAGCCCTCTGTCAGCTTAATACAAAGGGGAATGTACATTATCGGCAAAGTGCTACATTACAATAACAAATGTACTTGCACACGGGGAATTTTGCGTTGAATGAGAAATTGATGTATAAGAATACGTACATTTGTATTTTAAGTACGCAAAAGTCATGTTTATGTTCTAGAATGATCACATTTTTGACATATTATTAATTTAACTTCACTTTTTTATATCTCCAAAGACTCGTTTCTTATTTCAATCAACAAATAAACATGCAAACAATGTGTGTTGTTTGAAAAACAAAAAAAAAGGCTGTTTAGCAAAATTTTAAATATGGAATGGAAACTATTTCTACCGATTTTCTTTTCATTGCAAAAATTAAGCGCGTGAATGTTGAACCTTGAACACTTCACGAAGTAACTTTGGGATAATGTCACAAGAAAAAATGAGAAAATTTGGAGCAGGTTTGATCCCTGATCAATATTATTCATCATTATGTAAAATGTATGTAAAGTAAAAAAAAAAAAAAAAATAATATCATGAAAATATTGACTATTATAACGCCCACCGAAAAACAGCAGCATAACGATAAATGGGAAAATAATAGAAGCTGTGGATGATTATGTTTACCTGGGTCATAAAATAAAGCTGGGCAAGGAAAATCAAACGGCAGAAATTTCTAGACGAATAGGATTGGGATGGGCTGCATTCTCAAAACTTAAATATATATTTAAAAATAATGAAGCCCCCATAAGTCTTAAGAGAAAACTTTACGATTCGTGTGTCCTGCCAGTGATTACATATGGGCTAGAAACTATGACGCTAACACTTGCGAGCAAACGAAAACTGAGGTGTGTACAGCGTGCCATGGAGAGGCAAATGCTAGGTATCAGTTTGAGAGACAAAATAAGAAATGAAACTATCCGACAAAAGACAAAAGTCGTTGACGTTTTTGATAAAGTCTTCAAGCTGAAATGGCAATGGGCTGGTCATGTGGTAAGACGAGAGGATGGCAGATGGACTTCCAGAATTCTTGTATGGAGACCATGGGAGGACAAAAGAAGCGTAGGAAGACCCCAAAAAAGATGGGTTGATGATATTGTCCAGATGATGGGGAAACAGTGGTATCGTGCTGCTCGAGAAAGGAAAATGTGGAGAAGTTTTGAAGAGGCCTATATTCAGCAGTGGAGAGAAGAAGGCTAGCAGTAAGTAAGTAAGTATAACGCCCACTAAAAATCATAACAATTTTGTATCTATCTCTCTTTTTCGTCTATATTTTTTCAAATTGCTTTTTGATTAATTGCCATTTTTACGCATTATTGAATTCATCAGTATTTCACAAAATGAAATTTTAATGTAGTTAAAAGTTTCTATAAAAATAAATTCTTATCTAATGTTTGCATATTTTAGAGTCGTGATTTCCAGTGTAGTAAGAGAGCTCTATTTCCATAGAGCGTAATAATAACAATATGCCTGTGATCTCTTCAAAGTTTTAATTTTGCATCTGGAATGTTCCTTCCAATTTATTGCACGTTTTTAGTTTAATATTAGTATAAACTGAGGCATCAAATTTCCAGAAGTTACAAAAATAATACAAAAAAAACCGGTACTCCTGCATATAGAGAGGTCGCAGTTGCGATGGCTGGGTCACGTTCTCCGCATGCCAGAAGACAGACTACCACTTAGATCTTTGAAGGCTGTGGGAGAGGGCAGAAGACCGGTGCGGTGGGCCGCCCTAGAAGAAGCTGGCAAGGGCAGGTGTCAAACTTGTGTGCTGAAAGACTTGGTTTAGAGTGGCCAGAGGTCCTGGAAGCAGCGGTGGACAGGGATCTCTGGAGGAGGTACCTAGGCGCAATGGGCCCCCGACCCAACTAGGACAAGGGGAAGAAGATGTATGTATGTACAAAAATAAAGCTATCTATAAATTTTGTTAAACGCTTTAATAAATTTATAAATTGTATTCGCTTCTTAGAAATATTGTCTAATAATAACACGATTATACAAAGTTGAGAAAACTAAGGATTTAGCGCACGAATCTAAAGGATAAAATTTTCAACATTCTGCAGCACAATTTCGGTTTTGAAGTCTATTGTCTGTGTCTGTATTTAGGTTGGTAGTAAAATTAATAATAATAATAATAATAATAAACTTTATTGTACAAAATATATGGATACAAATGATGAAGATACATGGTATAAACGAATAATTTTGCACAATGGGCGAGTTTATCGCAGGGACGCGATATCTTCCAACTAACCCAATAAAATAATAAACAAATGGAAAAAGAAATATATATGTAAAAATAAAAATAATAATAAATCTTTAAGAACATAGAAACTAAAATATGTAATACATATTATTAAGTAGTTAAAAAAAATAATAATAATAGTAATAAACTATAATAAATAATACATACATACAAATAGATACAAAAATAAATATTGTAAATATAATACATACATGAAAAAATTATTATAAGTGCAAAATGTATTCTTTTCAAAATTCCATAACGAAATAAAAAAAAAAACAAATTCAAAGTTTTCTTCTACTACGTGTTTTATTGTCGAGAGAGATATAACTCTATAGTTATTTTTTATTTCATTTTGAAGTCGTTTTTAAAATAGGTTATTACTTACTTTGTTTTAATTTTCGGCATTAACTATATAATAATTTCTAGACATATTACACATACTATTTTAGATTACTCTGTATTAATTATTATATTTTGTGAGCTCTTTCGCTACCGCGGTCTCGATGGAGGGTCCACGAATATTTAGATAATCGCTCGTAAGTGGTGAAACGTCGCCATAGATCGACTTATCGACCATACTGACTACTTTATAATTTAATTTAATTTGAATTTTTTTCTCACCATATACATCGATTTATTTCTTAATGCATAAATTTATTGTTTTATATTTTTTATGTCACTGTTGTTGTTTATATTAGTATAATTTGTAATAGAATGTAAAAAGGCTTAAACGCCGTTTAATGTGTTATATAAATAAATAATTGTATCCAAACATGTAAAAGTCTTGTACCGTGTGTTTTTGTGGAAAAAAAACATTATCTCGGCATCGCCCACAAGAGAGCTAGCCATCGGACCAACTACTTGTAATAAAAAAAAACTAAGAAATTAAGAATGAGTATCATATTTCATCGCTGAATTGTTTTTGTTTTGTTTTCCTGTATTTATTATCATAATGTGTTCAAAGAGTTTTTGCTTCAAAAGTCAATTCAAACTATCAATGTATGCCTTGAGGGGGTAGTTTTAATGAAGATACCGCAAATTCAACCAGTACTTGCGCACTACTTTCGCTTTATCCACATTCATGCAGTTTCTCATGCTCACTCATTAATCAGCACGCGGCCGTCCTCGAAAATTTGATCCACGTGATCAATCTACGTGATTTTCAGTTACTTGCACTTTCTTGCACCTCTTCTTACAGAAAGATAAGATACTTCGTTGTCTTTTGATAAAACTTTTACGTATGTACTCGTATTCATTTCACTTGTCCAAAACATGAAACCACTCACTACACTTATCTCGAATCCGTTAAATACCTTATTCCTCATACTAAAACCTACCCCTCGACGTTATTCAGATAAGGTCAGTTTTATAAATATTTTTTAAAATAATACAATAAAATACTGTAGAGTCTCGGCATCATGAATAGGGGGTCCGAGGTTCGATCCCAGGTGCCGGCAAACTCCACTTTCACGACACAATCTTTTAGCTTACTGTGAAAGGTGTATAAGGTTGTAATAAGGTTTGGGTTTATAACAAAACCCAGATATATCTTTTTTTTATATTGTGGATAATAATTACAGCTGAATAAAATAATATGACGTCAATATTTTGTGTATGGTTATACTATATAATATAATATTTGTATAAGTATGTATAGGATCAGACTATTATTTGAAAATAAAACGGAGGAGATAATATATTTATAGCACATTATTATACTAGATTGATGATTGAATTTCATAATCAAAAGACTTGGGATCAGAAACTCTACTTGGCTTATTATTTATCGTGTTTATTATTAAATCAATAATAATGTTGTCAATTTACTCATTGTTAATGAAAAAAAAAAACTAAATCAGGATCATTTAATTAAACTGTTATAGAATTCGCTCTTAAAATAAAATCAGCTAACTCATTTCAGTACACATATGCATCTTGATAGATCTCGACTCAATTCAATCATCATTCAACGATCCTCTCGAGAAAAAATTGTATTAAAGTAAACATATTTTTTTCTTCATTATCCTTGCTCCATCCCTGTGTCTGTGCGCATCTAACATTGTAGGATCTAATTATTATTTATCGTGTTTATTATATAAAGATATAATGTTTGGTTTATATATAATAGGGGCCCGAATTCGTACGTTGAATTCTTAGATTTTCCAAAGTCCGAAAAAATCTAAAGAAATTAGTGTAGATTTTTTTCATAAGTATCCATTCACGCTGCCCCCCCCCCCTTAATTATAAGTCAGGCCTAATATAAGGTGGTTCGAAAATTATTGTACAAAAACGAGTAGATCATAAAACATTTCAAATTCCTATATCAAATTATAAACTTGACGGTGAGGGGGGGGGAATACTTTTGTATGAATCCACACATTTGATACTTTTATCGATAAAACATTGCTCAGCTGATGTTTTCGTCTTAATATTATATGTAGAATTAGGTATATATAAACTATCAATGTTTCTATTTATAGTAATATCATACCCATTATACTCGACTTAATCTTAACAACGATGCATCCATCTGAAATCAAAAGCACTTAATTGGTTCTATTAATTTATTATTATTATTATTATTATTCTCTTTAAAGCTACTTTGCACATCATTACAGCTTTTAGCCAATGCGATGTGCAAAAGGATACTATAGTTACACAATATTTACAATATTCAAAAACAACAAAACAAAAAACATAAAGCAAATAAAATACATACATATATACATACATACACATACACACATACATACATACATACACACATACACACACATAATGCAGTAGAGTCCTTGTTAATCGTAATATTAATACCTTGGTACGGGCTCATGCCCAGTTAGGTAGACATTAGTGACTTATCTTTTAAAAACTGTTTTGTAAATAAAATAAATAAATAAATAAATAAATATGAAAGTATCGTATATTAACTGGTAAAAATAAGACGGTTTCTTATTTTGTTTGCTACACATAAAACCCGATAAATGGCTTGCCTCATCGTTGAACTGAAGATGTTAAATGTCTTATATTTTAATGTTATTAGAGTTTATTTTTTCATGTTGTTAGATATATAAGATCAGAGGCCAAAATCCCTATAAAGGATTAGGCAAAATAATAGACTTTGTAAACATATTTTTTATTAATAAAAAAAGGGTCTCAATATTCCATTCCATAGTAAGCAGTACGTGTCTTTAAGGTGGCATTATTAAGAAAGCTACTGGATTTGAAGCTTCGAGTTTGATACGTAACCATCATGCTACCAACTTAATATATTTATACATTTATAATACATGAAGTATGTAATATACTAGTATTAGGTACCTACGTAGGTTTATTTTGTATTGTCTTAAACAATATTAATCACATAAGTATTATACTTCCAAAAAACCAATTCCTACTATCAATTATTACAAATTGAGTGTCACTCTGGAATAAATATTGTGAACAGATAAAATAAGAAGCAAGCTTAGTATAATACTATACTATAGGTATATATTTACGACAATCTCGAATCTATGTAAATTAAGAAAATCCCGTAGAGTCTTCGATAAGCAATAGGTAGGTCTCTCCATCTTTTCTGCAAGTTTTCGATTGTCCTATGAAAGGTGTCCTATTCGTGAAAACTCACATAATATAAGACAATCAATTAACGATGACGCATGCCACCCATCATGAATTTCTTATTTTCTTGTTGGCACAGAGTGCATTACCTGCAGTTAGTCCAAGGTCTACCCCACTTGTGGAATATGCCGTGATGGTATAATAGTAGTAGTAGAAAACTGAGTAAAATTATATTTCATACATCATTCAAATTCAAACATTCAAATATTTTATTGAAATAATAATAAACACATTAAAAATAATAATATAAGTATACAATAAACACATTTATACCATTCTTTATAATATCTGTTTTTTTTACCCTCAAAATTGAGCATATAATATATTATCTATATACCCATCTATGTATGTCAACATTATCGTGATCATTTTAATTAATAAAGTAAATGCGCCCTTGTGGTGATTGTCCACAAATTATTATTTATTTTCCATCGCCCTTAATACATCTCTCGAGAGCACAGGACAGAAGGAAAACAATCCTTTTCATTCAAAGCACTTTTTCTTATTTTTATTTTATGGAGATATGATGTTAACAGCAAAATAAACATCATAGTTGCAGTCCGTATGTAAGTATGAATATAGCTATATTAAATATATTATTATCTTGCGAATATTTTTCCAGGTATTTGCATTCAGGTGGTGACGCATTTTATTTAGAAAGGGTTTCGCAAATTGAATTTATCCCAGGAGAAATTTATAAGATATTTGTCTGATATTACATGAGTAACGTAGTACCCACTAAATATATAATATATGAGTTTTACGGGTAAAAATTCGATCACACTGTAAATTTATTTTCCTTCGATGAATTTACGTCAAATCATTGTGCGATAACTACAACAAAATCAATATTAGGTACATCGAATAAACCTTACATCTTAAATTTAAATACAAAAATATTTTTAAATTGGCTTTATACATGTGTATCTTTTTATACCGTTGTTTTGTCTCTTATGATATAGCCAACGACCTATATAATTGAATATGCTTTACAATAAGCTAGTACAAAAAAAAAATAGAACAGGATGCATATTTAAATACTGAGTTGAAGATGTTTATTCTACTGTCGATGATATTTTACGAAAAGAGAAAAATAAAACTAAATTCGCAAAAATTGAAAAAACTTGTTAAATAGAATACACAATCGATTTTAATACAAACTCAATAAAAATCCTCACTTTCGATGGGTGGCAAACTTCATCACAAACATAAGAAAGAGAGGGAACTCATTTTTTGCCGGGTGCTCCACGAAACAAATCCTTCACCAGTTTTATTAAAAATTAAGCTTTAATACACCCCGTTGTGCCTCCACTATTTTTTTTATACACCGGTATATTTACATTTTAAACATTTCTAGTTAGTTCATGAATTATTTAAAACTATTTACCCTTTCAATTGGAATATTTTTTTCAGGGATGCGTGGTATGGTGAAGTAATCAAACTCGGTTATTCGGCAAATTGAAAAAAAAAAAACTAATTAAATTGTATTTTAAATACATATAAATATTCATATTTATTTATTTGCAATTCACGGCGCTAACTTTTTATATGTCGATGATTAAAATAAATATAGGTATGTAATGTACACATCAGTGTATTGAGTTGAGACGCAACAAAATTATATTAAAACACAATAAAATAATAATTAAGAGTAATACAATAACCACAGCATAAATAACGAAAATAATTAATCTAACAGTATTCTTTGTCTATGTTAAATAAATATCGAAGAATATTTATGAAGAAATAAAATGTGATAATTTAGTTTTAATAATTTAGATACTGACTTTGTAGAGTCAGCCTGGGAGGAGTTCCAGAGCGTGGTGAAGGCTGCAGCGGTTACGTTAATTGGTATCAAAGAGAGAAAAAAACAACCATGGATGTCCGTGGAGTCCTGGGGATATATTCAAGATCGCCATAAAGTCAAGATACTCAGAGATGTTGAAAAGTCCCCTACGAATCTGGAGGCCCTAAGAAACGCGTACAGAGAGCTAGACCGTCTGAGAGATTATTGTAGCATTCGTTTAATATATAAATCTGATTTTGACACCTACCAGACGCTTGATGTAGGTATATCCAATATTATGTAGCTTAAATAGCAATATTGTCGTTTTATTATAAAAATTAAATATGATTAAAAAATCATATAATAAAAATCAAAATTTCTACGACATTTTTAAATGTTGAAACTACATATGTAGATGCATTATTGTGTAATCCAATAAAATTGGACTACATAATTATTATAATGCTTACCCCTTTACCCATCCAATTACTGACCACTTCTATTGTTGCTTTACTTTGGTTATCGGAAGAAAACCGATGCATTTTGATACATCGCAATATATTTTCTAGACAAATTGTGTACTTACATAAATCAGCATATTACGAGTATTTGTGTGTGTTATTTCCTACTCAAAAGAAACTATATTTATATAAGTAGAGAAGTAGAGCTGCTCTAAGACGCTAAGCGTAAATTTAACGTATGAACTCACTCACACTAAAGCGCGTGAAATTTTATATTCTCGGGTGGTTGGATATTCTCTTATTACATATAGATCTGAGATGTCCGAGTGTGTAGAGGTTCTTTCAATATATTCTCTTATTACATTTTAATTTTAAAGCTTAAAATGCTCCAATAAAGTCCGACTTTTGGGCTTGTATTGAAGACTTCCACTGCTGTTGCTCAGTATGATCAACTAAGTTTGTCCAATGAATTCAGTTTTTGGTATGCCTAAATTCATCATCAAATAAAATAATGTACTCGTAACATAATTATTTCTGTCACTGTTCCATCTCTGTATACGTTACCCTATTTAAAGTAAAAAAAAAAAATGCTTCTTAGTAAGTTTCCCATTTTTTTGAAGTAGGATTGTGATTTGAGAAAATTGTCTCAATGCCACCTACCTACATATAGCTTTGTTAATTATTTAGGGTCATCATAAATATTTTATATGCTGAAATCACATTCTACATGAAAAGATTTTTCTCAAACAAATTGACATAGTTTTTTGAAAATTACGATATTTTATATTAAAAAAGCTTTGGGTTTTATCAAATGATCAGTACTTGAGTAAACATAATTTGGCATTATACGTTATTGAAAAATAATAATCACACAAGACCCTTTTAGTTAAATTCAGTGTACAAGGGATGAGTTTAATTATGTATATCATTGACCTTATCAATCGATCAATCAAAGCCATCATGGTATCTCCCACAGAAAAATAGAGTTATTAATTGCAAACTTGCTAAAAATACTTGCAAAAAAGTTGACGGAGATTTTCGGACCAAAGATCGACTTTAGTTCAATTTGACCAATGCAAATGGTTAAATCAACTTAAGGTGTTAAAATATATCAAATTTTCATAATGTATTTTTTCTTAATGACTACCATAATATCTTCACACTTCCTATATGAGTGAAAACCAGTGGATAGGTAAGCATCCTGATAAAAAGTCGTTTAATTTAAATGAAGGTACGTCTTATAAATGCTGATATCTTTTATTTCTGAGAAAATGAAATCTATTAAAATGTTCGATGTTGCACGATAATAATTATTCAAAGAATCTTTTGTATGAAAGATTTAATCAGACGATGCAGAAACCTATTAATTTTAGTTCATTGAAAATTATTACATTTCGTTAATCAGCAGTATTCAGATTTCATGAAGTTACAGTATGATAGTAGGAGGAGTTAAGACAATTTATTGTTGATGATAAATAGATTTAAATAATGGAGACGGAGAAGGTATACGGATATTTAGAATTTTTCACAAATATTTATGTGTTTCCAAAGCTATTAATTTTTCATACCGGCTTTTGAATCGGAATTACCAATCCGCATAGGAGCAGCTAGCGGGGCTTTCAACAACATGAACAAAGTTTGGAAGGCGTCTGGACTCAGCATCAGGACAAAATGTCGCTTGTTCAATGCGTGCATCATCCCAATCCTTCTATATGGCTGCGAGTCTTGGCACTTAACCAAGGCTCAAGAGCGGAAGATACTAAGCTTTGAAAACAAGTGTCTTAGAAGGATTTTGGATGTCAGATGGTATGAACATGTTACAAATGATGCTGTGCGCCGGCGCACCCAGCAGAGACCTGTAATCTCCGTAATACAAGCGAGACGATGGTCCTGGCTGGGACATGTTTTGAGAATGCCCAATGATAGTTGGCCAAAAAGAGCACTGTTCTTCCGTCCGCAGGGGTTCCGTAGGCCCGGGCGTCCCTCTTTCACAATACACCGTTCCTATGACAACGATATCAGAGCGCAAGGAATGTCGTGGGAAGAGGTGACGCAATTGGCACAGAGACGCTCTGAATGGAGGAGGCTGGTTTCTGCCCTGTGCTCCCGAGAGGAGCGTTGAGGGCGATGATGATGATGATTTTGAATTTATAATTATGATCAATACAATAATCAACCATCTTGGAATAACCAAATAAACCCCAAACACTTTGGAATGCTCTTTTACACGAGTAGGTAACTATTGATCGATTGGTCGTTCAATGTAGGTATATAGAACTGCAATCAATACTCTATACCTACCGTTTTAACATATTATCATTGTTTTTAGTTCAACTATATTTTTTACTCAGTTCTCTTTTAATATCACATCGACTGTGCTCAGGGCAAAGGCGTCAAACCACAATTTTGGCAAAAGTCGTATTATGGTTATGAGTGTGATAACTACTAACTACAACTAACAATAATATTGTTTATTTAATTTATTATTGTTTTTGCCATAACCGTACAATGTCTTCTTATACAACCTTTTAAATTTAATGAAAAATATGTACCAATTATATTAATTTATTGTTTTTTTATTTATTTATTTTTATTGATTTTAGTGAGTTATTAGGCACTGCAATAAACTCGCTCTTTTGTAACATACCGCTCTTAATTAAATACTGTAGTTGTTAGTTATTTTCACTGCCTAGGTATACATAGACTCTTATGTTTTTTTACCCCTACCGTTTCATTGTTTTAATAGGTATTGTTTGTATAAGTAGGTATTGTTTATATTCATATATTTTATTGCGTGGTAACATTATTGTATTGGAACATTGTTTGATTATTATAGGTAAGTATACATACACCGCTTGTCCGTCCTACAAGTGTTGATACATTTTCTGGAGAGGCAAAAAGTATTTGGTTCTACAAAATGTATTAAATATGTAGGTATAATGTTCTTTAATAGTGTTAAAATATTATTAAGTTTAATTTATAGACCGACGGTTGTTGGTGGAAGTTAGTGGAAGCTCTCATCGTCAAGCAAAAGTGGAGTAACTAAATATCGTGTTTCATTTAATAACTATTAAAATATTATGTTAATAATAAATACATTAAAATAAATAAATAGAAAATCTACAGGAAATCGATTAACAAATATCTGAAATGTACATTTAATTCACTAGATAGGCAGGTATATATGTTTGTATGCCTTCACATAATAAATGTTCTGACAATAATAAGCATAATGCGTGATGATTTTTGTGTGTCATACATAATAATATGTACGTATACATAATATATAGGTAATCTAATATAAAACGTTCTCTGTAAACTCATTTTAAGATTATTCTTTTATTCCGATTTTCAGTCAAAAATATTCTTGATATTTCTTTAGCACAGTGCAATATAGGTATGGCATATCACGTTACTATTTGATAACATACCTATATCTTAAGATTCCCATTCATGTATGACAGGCTAAGTACACAATATCCGTATACTGTCCTTCGAACATCACAATATCTTATGATTGAAAATTTATTATGAAAATAGAATATCTTTGCATTTATGTAGAAATCAACTAAATCTATATTTTGCCATGGCGCCTTTCTAGAAGCAAGAATGTCAATCCAAAGATATAAAGGATATTGTCCAAGATTACAGTTCAAGACTGTAACTTAAGGCTACCGATCAAATTGTCTATTCAATTGAAATATTATATAAATTAATTTTAGTTGATAAAATGTAAACATTTCGACAATATAATTAAAAAATAGTCTACATATGTATGTTTTAAATTACATTGCCAATGTTCTTTCTAAAAAAAAATTTTCCAAATGGTATTTGGTAAATTTTCCCACTGAGTTATTTGATAAGTGGCATTCTCAATACTCTCGGTATTGCGGGTATCTGTTACGGTATTTTTACAACATGAAGACAATCATGACTTACATATATGTGTGTGTGATATACAGGAGATACTTGAACCAAATATATAAAAGTTTATTGATAAACCTTTGTCTGGTATCAGCTGCTGAGAGTAAAAATATTTCATAAGCTTTATCATCTGTTATTTTTCCAAACGGTAATATTTATAATACGTAATATTGAAGAGAAAATCTCTTTTACTTGATATGCTCTCTGTGAGTTATTATTTATGTCAAAGCTCTAGAGACAAATAGTGCTTAGTTTTTCTATGATGTACCTATCTACAATTTTATTTCAGTCATTCGTTACTTAAGCCAGATTTCCATCACACCTATTCAAAGTTCAGCTCAGCAGTTCTGCTCGTTAGCTCTGCTACATTAACTTTAATAAAAACATATAAAAATAACAAGTTTATCTTATTTACTCATATTAAATATGAGTAGATATGAAATTTTCATATCTATGGTGATTAATGTGTTTTGTACAAATCATAAAATATGAAAAATATCAAAATAATATTTGAACAAAGCATTTCTTACTTTGAATAATTCTCCCACTCTTTCCTAGTGTCTTATAAAAGGCACGTATTCGTAAAACTTCACGAATAAGACATTTTACATCTTGAATCGAGTGAAGTATGCTACCTTTCGAACGAATGCCTTGTTTTTTAACGTATAATTAAATAATTTTTATTTAAACACTGTATGCTTTCCAAATTCAATTTATTCACCAATTTGGATAATGTTAAAATGAAAATAATGAATTTCCAAAGTGTTAACACAAAAACATAAGTCTTATTTTTTATTAGCATTGTAAGAACTAATTACACGGTGTTAGTTTTCTGTCTATCCCATAAATACGGCCCAACACATTTGCAACTATTTGGGTTATACTGAAAGCTTTCAATCAGACTTTGAAAAAGATAAGTTTTACAGTTGTTAATTTTTGTTTATAAAGTTTTCTATCTATCATCATTTATACTTTTTGAATGTTTTTTAAATATTCTACAATGCACATCCGTTACTTGATTTTTTAAAATCGCGATCGATTTCGGTAAACCTTTACCATTGACGAGCGAGATAATACTGACTAATATTTTTGTTAAAACATCTACAAAAACAAAATAATTGAAAACAATAGCTGCACCTGTTAAGGATTAGGCATTGTAAACATTGTGAGAAGAGGTGATTTATAATGATTTATTACTTTATTTACAATATTTACGTTTGAATTACGGCAGTAAGATTACAAATAACACTACATTTTCGGATCATAAATTTTATAAAAGAGTGGAAAATTTATCTAATGTCACATTTAGTCCTAAACAACTTTCTTTGCTTTCAAAAGGGTTAAAATATAATATAAATGATTCTTCACAACAAAATGTTGAAATTCTCGCAGTTGATACAGGTTTAGCTCTTTATAAACAACCTGAATTTCACAAACACCAATGTTCGAAAATATTGAAAGACCATATTAATTGTACTCCTTCACAACAGACATCGTCTGATTCAAAAACTGCTAACAGTATTAGAAAAACTGTAAAAGATAATAACTTAACCATAACAAGGGCGGATAAGGGTAACACGTTTGTAATCTAATATATAAAAGGAAGACGTGTGTGTTACAACACTTATAACTCAAGAATGGCTGTACCGATTTGAATGATCTCTGATTTGTTGGATTCTTCTCCGCCCGGATTAAACTATAGGCTATTAAAACATCTTACAAATTCACGGGAAGAAACAATATGAAGAAAATTATTTACGCCATACATTTTTAATTTCAATAAAAAATGCAATATGGAGAATTATACAAAATCAACAATGAAGTTTTTTTTATAGATTGGCCTATTTATATGATAATTTTTCTATACATTCTCAAATTAGAATCGTTATCCATACAATTTAACATCTGTAGTTCTGATATTTCAATTTTTAAAAAATCATGGAAAGAATTTTTATAAATTTTAAATGAATAGGTAAAATCTACCTGAATAAAAAATTAGTACCTACATAATTATATTACGTACTGCAGATAATTTATAAACAAATCTGAGTTAAGTATAATTGTTCAACATAAATTGTTCATGTCGGCCGGTGTGGCGCGGAGCTCTTTCCTTTGAGTCACGAGGTCCCGGGTTCGATTCCCGGACAGGGCAAAGTGAAGAATGACCTTTTTCAAATTGTCCTGGGTCTGGGTGTTACATATATATGTATATAGTGCATTGTATGTGTGTATCGTCGCGTTAGTACCCATAATCAAGATTCATCTAAGTTTGGGACTAGCTCGATGTGTGTGAATTGTCTATGTAAAAAAAATGAATGTAACTTTCGCAGTTTAGCGGCCCCACCCGTTGTCGAGTACTTTTTTTCCATAGAAAAGGTAATATTTTTGAAACTTGAGGAAATTGTTGCCATATGTAGAAATATTTTAATTTGCCGGCAAAAAAAATCCACTTCGAAAATTAATTTCCTAAAATTCCGTACATATTACTCGACAACGGGTGGGGCCGCTCAAGTTTCATAGTTGCGATTTTTTTTTCCTATAAAAGAATTTTTCAAAAATTTGGTGACAAAAAAATAATTCACCATATGGCAACAATTTCCTCAAGTTTCGAAAATATTACTTTTACATGGAAAAAAGTACTCGACAACGGGTGGGGTCGCTAAACTGCGAAAGTTCCAAATGAATTATATTTTTTTACACTATACCTTCGATGACACACTTTGACAATTACGGGAGTTTGTAAAGAGATTAATAATATTAATCATTCATAAAGTCAGTGGGAGAGGGCAGAAGATAGGGCAGGTGTCGAACATGTGTTGAAAGGCTAGGTTTGGAGTGGCCAGAGGTCCTGGAAGCAGCGGTGGACAGTTATCTCTGGAGGAGATACTTAGGGGCAATGGGTCCCCGACCGAACTAGGACAAGGGGAAGAAGATGTATGTATGAAATCGTTCATTGATTCTTAGGCGGTACGAAGTTCGCCGGGCCAGCTAGTAATGCATAAATCTCAATATGTTGATAAAGTTAATGATTTCCTTAATAACGATTCCTTCGTAAAATTAAATACAGATCCGACTAACAAGTTTCAAGATAAAGTGAAAAAAGCAATTAAAGATTGTCCAACTATATGTGGAAATTCAAAGTATAATAGGCTAATTGTCAATAATCCACAGCCTCCTAAACTATATGGTTTAGCGAAAATCCATAAAGATCATATTCCCATTCGTCCCGTATCTCCTTCATATTCAGCTCCCAATTACAATGTTTGTGCGAAATTTGTATCAATGTTTAATTCATTAAATATATTCCACCCAATTAAATCCATCAAAAATAGTTTAGAATTAATAGATAAAATTAATGATGTTAGTCTTCCTTCCAATAGCAAACTTGTATCGTTTGATATAGTAAATCTTTTCCCTAGTATACCTACTGATGAATGTAAAAATATTATACTTGATTTACTTAATAATTCAAATTTGGATTCAAAAATTGTTAAAGAAATGTCTACCCTTTTGGAAGTTTGTCTGAGTCAAAATTATTTTCAATTCAATGGAACCATTTATAGTCAAAATTCCGGATTAGCTATCGGCAGTCCCGCTTCTCCACTTTTCTCAGAAATATTTTTAAATCATTTAGAAAATAAACTTTTTAACAATGGACATCCACTTCTTTCAAATATTATTGCCTGGCATCGTTATGTGGATGACGTTATTTGGAATGGCAGTAATAGACGATAGTTATTTGGAATGGCAGTAATAGACAGTTAAATTCTTTTTTAAACGTGCTCAATAATTTACACCACAATATTAAATTCCCATTGGAACATAACGATAATAATGAACTAAGTTTCTTAGATTTGAATCTATCTATATCTGATTCTAAATGTCAATTCAACGTTTATAGAAAACCTAGTCATACAGATTGTGTAATTCCGGCAGACTCAGATCATCCGATTTCTCATAAACTAGCTTCTTTTCACTCGATGATAAATCGTGCAATAAAAGTTCCTCTTTCTCCTTCAAACTTTAAAAAAGAAATTGATTTAATTAAACAAATTGCGGTCAACAATAAGTACAGCTCAGATCTCATAGACAGACTAGTTCATAAAAAACAAAATAATATCATGTATAAAAAATACATTTATTGCGGTGAAAATAATAAAATAAATGAAAGCATTAATGACAAACCATACAGAAAAAATCTTTTTGTGGGGGGGTTAACTTCTAAGATTACTGGCTCGTTACCGGACACTATTACCCCAGCATATTACACTAATAATAAATTATCTAATTTGTTAAATAATAAAGATCCCACAGAACCCTTGCAAAAAAATGGAGTGTACACACTTAAGTGTGATGACTGCGATGCTACATATATAGGTATGACCAAAAGAAATTTTAAAACTAGACTTAGAGAGCACGAACTTTGCCTTAAAAATAGTAATTATTCCGAGTTCGCGAATCATATAATTGAATTTGATCACAATTTCGTAAAAACAAATAGTTCCTTTAAATATACAAATGTTAATAATTATTTTAAACTATGTTCTTTGGAAACATTAGAAATTAATAAAGCTTTGAATTCAAACGTAAATATTGTAAATAAAGTAATAAATCATTATAAATCACCTCTTCTCACAATGTTTACAATGCCTAATCCTTAACAGGTGCAGCTATTGTTTTCAATTATTTTGTTTTTGTAGATGTTTTAACAAAAATATTAGTCAGTATTATCTCGCTCGTCAATGGTAAAGGTTTACCGAAATCGATCGCGATTTTAAAAAATCAAGTAACGGATGTGCATTGTAGAATATTTAAAAAACATTCAAAATGTCTCGTAACTGTTACATAGTTAATCCTTCTAAAATAACTGATATCATTTATACTCTCTAGACTTCTAATAAAACTAGTTTAAATACATTGGATTTATTTATTAATTGTATTTTTTTGCGCGTCATCATTAAATAACACTGACAACAAATCAATACAAAATTTAAAATAGGTACAAGACAATATTTATACAGAGATTATCATTCTGAAGTGATTTCTTCCATCTAGCCACTTAATTGAAATTAACAGTTAGGTACATAGATTTTTGTTAAAATTGAAGTTTATGTGTTTTGATTGACTGTAAGAGAGAGTATCCTAGAATGGACGATTTTCTAAATTTTAGTGCTGCACACAAAAACGAATCAATGAATAAAAAAAAAAGATTGACGTTATTTGAAAAATTACCTTTATTAATATAGGATTTGTTGTATATATGTAAATCGAATGCGTCAAATGGAAAATCATATTAAGTAATGTGAAACTGGTACAATTCAGGTAGCTCGTAGTGGATCGATTAAAATTGAAAAAAATCAAAATCTCGCAATGTAAAAATAAGGATATTTAATAATAACTAAATAAGTGCGTTATATAGTAGTATAATTAATAAAAATATTAATTTGTGCATCAACGTTAAAAATCCCTTATCATCAACAACAAAAAATAGTATCAAAACCGTAAAATTCACAAAACACATAATGGTTTAAGTAACATAACGGATGCAGTCTTGTCAATTATAAGTCTCGCTAGTTCATGGTTTGTCGAAAACAGTACCTGTCCAATCTAAGAGCCGGTCCAACTTCGGTAACTCTCCCCTAAATTCAGTTTATAAATTATCACCACATACTTAACGGAATACTTTACATGAAGGTAGTAGTTTTATTTAAATAACACCTTCTAGGTAGTTTGGTGGTCATACACCCGAACACACTGGTATACTAGCTACACATTTACATTATGTGTTGACCACAATGTTAACACACCATTATATTGGATACTATTACGCTTTTACGACAGACAAAATGTTGGTAACAAATACCTAACTGAGGGAAAATTTATGACCATGTAAAGTTACAGTTTATTACTTTATAAAACGAAAACTAGATAGATATGAGGTTGATAGCTTAAGTATAATTGAGTCTTTATCAAGCTAAGTATTGTAGAGCAACTTTTCCAATATTTTCAACACTTTCTATCATACTTCTTATCACTATACTTCCCTCCAATACTTTCTCTGACTCAAGTCCACCTTTTCATACATTGTCCAGCTAATTCAGTCGGAAGAACTTGAGTCTTAGGTCAGGGATAATCGTAGAGTTGCATAGGTTGGTTTCACAATCAAAAACAAACAGTTAAGTTAAACGAAAAACATTTATTGATAGTTCAATTATTACAATGCCTGGTTCAAACACAAACATACACGCACATTTACATGTTCACAAGTAATTAGTATTTATACAACAAGTTCTACTCAAATTAATCAAATTATTTGTCACTACATATAGTTTATATTGAGACGGGTTTCAATTTTATTGTTTTAACACTTTTCCAACACAATAGTTATTTTAATATTTTGTTTCGGCCGCCACCCGGCGCGATGCGCCGGACAGCAGCGACCGAGGGCAAGAGGCAAGTGAAGTTGGTTACAGATGGTCAACAAAAAGAATTTTAACGGAAGTCAAAACAGAGTTTAAATTAATATTAGCGGGATTCTTTCCTTCAAAAATAAGTCAAATGGTAACTATGTAAATTTAATATGGAAATACTCTAATAATTATCTCCTGTTATTTTTTAACTACGACATTCCATCTCAAAACATTTCACAAAGAAAAAAAAATTAAAAAAAAGAAAAGTCTCATTGTTACGTTACAAAGTGGAAAATTACAGTTACAGAGACTATCAAAACATCAATGGAAAATTACAGTTGCAAAGAGTGACATTACATGAATTAATGATGTTGAATCATGAGTTACATATATCAATTCTTTTTTTTACAAAATTTTTGTACTTAATTTCACCTTCTTTTACAATCCTCATCAGGAATGTACACGTCATGAGCCAATAATGGGACCAAGAAGATGTACCGACAGGGCAGGTCGCAGATACGGAAATCGTAGACAATACCCTCGACATTCCTCCAAGCACACCATTACAAACTCAAGACAACAAATACAACAATACACATTATTTTCACAATTTCAAAAATATGACCCTCAAACAACAACCCAACACCCAAGTAATTTCAGAGTACATAGTTTAACAATAAAATAAAGGGGGTTAGTCAATCCGACCTTCAATCTTGCAACAATTATACCTGAATTACCAATCTCATTACCGTTATACCTGATCTACCTCTATTCTAAGGGCGGCAATCTATACCCTATCAAATTAAACATGTTATTTCCATGGGGTGTTCGACCCATCTTGCACAGGCTTGACGACATATATCAGGTGTCCAACCTTTCGCGCGGAGCTTTTCCAAGCGAACCTGTACGAAACATTTGAGCGTCCTCAATCTCTTACAATGACAATGGCTTGTCGGGCTAGCTCCGACTGGCGACCACAGGAGGTTCCAGACGAGCAAATACAAATTTAAAAAAAAACTTAACTAGATTCGAGTTATGCTTGATTTTCTATAGGGTGAGACGATTAGTCACACCTCTAAATCAGCATAACTCCGGAGATGAACAGGGAAGATGGCGAACCATCCAACTGACTCCGAAACATTCATACTTGACATTTGAACATTACTGATAGGGTACGCATGCCTATACAGTTATAATGTCGAAAATGACCAACAGGTTCACAAACCAAGTGAGAACCTTGTCATTAAAATTTTGTTGAACCAGACAAATTGAAACAATCTAAACATTATCAAAATTTTCCTTTTACCGATGCAACCTTGACCCTTTATGAAGATTATTACAATTATTATAATTACTGTCCCAATTAGTGACAACCGTTCACACACTTCCATACATCAACATTTATTGCGCAAATTGACATACTTCATACTTTTATTCCTTACATCCATCATCTATCATAAGACGTACAACAGTTACCACATAAGTAGGAGATTGGTAAGGAACCAATTACAAAAGAAAACGATTATATATTATACTTTCGTATAAGGAAGGGTCGAAATTGCATCCGGTTTTTCTTAACATCCTAAACTTAAAATTAACAAGTATTGTCTCTTGCTTGAGCCAGTGGGGGAGTTCAGATCTTAGTGAATAAGTTGCAGGTTGAAATGGCTAGCTTAAAAGATGGAAAAGGCAACCTCATTCACCCAAAGGCGCAAACAAGAGAGAAATTCACAATACAAAAGGTTGAGCGCCACGAAATTCATATTTTAAATTTTTACAAAATTCCTACAGAGTCTGAATTGCGAAGATCCTCTGACGCTATGTTAAAAATGGATGTAATTGAACCTGCTCGTAGTGCCTGGTTAAATAATGTTTTTATTGTACTCAAAAAAGACGGCTCTGGTCGATTCGTTTTAGACCCTCGCAGATTAAATGACGTTACAAAAACCGACTCATATAGGTTGCCCAATATTAATCGTATTTTAGACAATCTTCGAGATACAAAATTTCTAACTGCTCTTGATTTAAGTCATAGTTTTTGGCAAATGCCTCTAAGTCCCGAAAGCCGTTCAAAGACTGCCTTTTTTGTGGAAGGCAGAGGACAATATCACTTTAAAGTCACCCCATTTGGTTTGAAGAATATTCCTGCAGAAATGCAGAGACTTATGGACAAGCTTTTCTCAGATCTTGGAGATCATGTTTTCTGTTACTTGGATGATATATTGATTTGTAGTCCATCATTCGAATCCCATATTGACACATTAAAAATTGTGTACCATCGTTTGAAAGAAGCAAACCTCACCATCAAATTCAAAAAGTCTGTTTTTTGTAAAGAATCCTTGAAATATCTAGGTCACGTGATCAATCAAGACGGTATTGCTACCGATCCTGATAAAATAAAAGTTATGTTGGATTATCCTCGTCCCACTTGTACCAAAGAATTAAGAGGTTTTCTTGGAATGTGCTCTTATTATAGACGTTTTATTAAATCCTTTTCAGCTATTGCCTCACCCCTTTGTAAATTAACAAGCAAGAAATTTAATAAACAATTTTCCTGGAATGATGAAGCAGAACAATCATTCCTTGCTTTAAAGTCTGCCATGATAACTGCCCCTGCATTAAAGCCTCCTGACTATTCCTTACCTTATGTTCTCACTTGTGATGCTAGCGCAGTCAGCATAGGAAGCTTTCTTAATAATTATCTCCTGTTATTTTTTAACTATGACAGTATCTATCCTGTAAAAAAACTGTAAAGGAGCATGTCATGGAGAGCTTTATAAGAAAAATCGACGATGTTGAGAATTAACAAAAAAAAGATGATCCAAAACACAAACTTCAATGCAAGACATTAACCGTTTTAATAAAATACTACCTATAGTTGGCTTAAAGTGAGCACAATCTTTTCATTCACAAGGCTTCTAAAAGCCTGTTAAATTCTCTTTCATATTGCACCGTTAATATGATAACGATTTCAGACCATCAGATCGCTGAAAATGAAGTGTGCTCGCGTTAGTGCTCGCGAAAGAAGTGTTAAAACGGGAATACAAAATATCTTCTTTCTCATATTTTTTTGTGTGCGTCTGGGTTTATATTATCCACACATGTGTACAGAATATGTGTATTAGGAAATAAGATACATTTTTTTTAAATCCTTCACTTCAAAATATTTTTTTTTTGTAGTAGAAAACTTCTGATCCAAAACTTCACAGATGATTTATTGTAACATCTTCTTCAAAATATTTTACAATATTATTTCTCACTCAATATTTTCGATATCATTTTAGTTAAGCTCGTTCAGTATTTATATTTTGATATCCTGTGATATGGAAGCTATTTACCTGTTATTTTTTTTTATGTGTAAAAGTCATTATTCACCACGTACTCAACCATCTCAAAAAATCACCCAAAATGGGCTTTGTAACTCATACTGGATTGGTGATTTTATTTCGATTTCTAGTATTTTTGGATTTTTTATTTTTAGATTTACTTTGAATTTTTTTCTCAAGACTAATGAGACTGAAAGACTGATTTCTAGTATTTTGGGATTTTTTACTTTATATTTTGTATTTTTGTATTATTTTTAAATATTGCATTATTATTGTTTTTAAATTTACTTTGACTTTTTTAGAAAATTATAACTTTTACTTTTTTTCTCAAGACTAATGAGACTGAAAGACTGATTTCTAGTATTTTGGGATTTGTTACTTTTATATTTTTGTATTATTTTTAAATATTGTATTATTATTGTTTTTAAATTGACTTTGACTTTTTTAGAAAATTTTAACTTTTGCTTTTTTGCTCATGACTAAGACATTTCTGGTAAGAGTGGAATCTTCGCTGGTCCACATGTTGGGTGTATTAATTGTTAACATATTATGTTATGACTGTTTGATTCTTTAATATTGTAAAAATAATAATAAAATAAAATAATAAAGAGAAACAAAACATTAGAAACGGTTATCATAACAATTTGTCATTTTTTGAAATTATTGAGTTAGAGTATTTATCTTCTAGAAGCTGATGTCGCAACAGCATGTAGTAAATTGTCGAATAACTATTTAATAAGTATGTATGTATAGGAGTGAAATTTCAGAGAAAATGTTGAGATGGATATTATGTATGTATAGATCAACTTCCGTATGTTTGAAGGCGCATACTAAATCTAAGAGATATTCCAAGAATTTTATTAAAATTACACGCTGTTAATTACATTATGTAGGTAGCTACATGACACGCTTGTAAATAAATAAATAAAGTAATCTTTATTGTGGAATAAATAAAGTAGCACAAATGGCGGTTTTATTGCCTTTAGGCAATTTCTACCAACCAACCAAACGTGAGAGAGATACAAGATACATTAATATTGATGTACATATCTAAGTACATAAAAGAAAAGATATAATATAAAAATAAATAAAATATGAATAGGTACATATAACTAAATATAAATAAGATTGATTGTAAAAAAAATCAAGTGTCCTAAGTGAATAAGGAGAAGGAGATATGTAGTGTCGTGTAGATATTTAGATTGGAAATATAAATATTATATGGGAACAGGATATAACAGACAATTTCATGCCTCATTTTCTCACACCGTTCTCACGTTTCATAAAAGATAAATAAATAAGTTAAGATTAAAAAGCTCATATATTTTTAGTATAAAAAATATATTTCAGCGTACTTTGTGCTCAATATGAGTAAAAATTAATTTTATTGTACCATATAACACATAGATTTAGCTTAGTATAAAAAAAATCTATCTTCTCACACCGTCTTCCAAGTACGATAAGCAGCTTACATCATCCTTTTGAGAGACGTGTTATTATGTTAATAATAAAACTATATTTTTTTAACTCAAACCTAGTCAAAAGCTTTAAGTATAGTAAAAAAACGTTGGTGTATCTTTATTTGTTCAATAACTGGGAAAGCTAATGAACTCACTGCATTAAATAAACATGCTGATAGATTTCTTCATGTCATACGACATTAATTAAAATATATCGAAATTGAAATTATTAAAATATAACCTGAAATCCATAACATAATTGATTTACCCTTAACAGTTCCTTTCCGTGACCTGATCCTCTGGAGAAATCTGGAGATTGGATAAATTTAATCCCGAAAATTGCGGGTCTAAAATACGACTGGGATCCCGGGATTAAATCCACTTCATGCAATATATAAGGTATTTTAATTTTCACAGAGATATAATATTGTGTATTTTTTTATAATAAAACTGCGTAAATTTATGCATAAATATTTGCAAAAATTAGCCAAAGGTTCCCTTTAGTACTAATGAGAGCATTTATAATATTATAATTGGATACATTTGGCTGCCAAAATCTACACATATTTTTCTATATTATTTTTAAAATACTTGCTTTATCAACATTCATTAAAGATAAAACTCTGTTTTTTATTTTATTTGGCATATCAATATACTTTTTACAAATAAAACTCATAAAACTATTTAGCAACATTAATCCACTTTTTAATAGCACATAATATTAACAAATTTTGAACAACAAACATTAAGAAATGAAAAATGAGAGGTACAAAGAAATAAAAAAGAAAAAGAATAATGACTACTCAAAATAAGATAAAATAAAATAAAATGTAGGTAGTAGAAATATATATGAACTGATATTGCGTTAGCATTATAATCCACTGCTTCAGTATTAAAATTCATAGAACGACAACTGAAAATAATTTGCGCGCTGGCATGAAACGGGTGGAGGCTGAAATGAATTTATGAGGAATCCTCTGATCAAACTTCACATACTCTATACGTACAATAGGTATGTAAAATACATTTTACATAATACACTAAAGCGTTACATCACAAGAACGCGTTCAAAATTAAGTAAATTATAAAATGTATTCATAATGTAGAAACAGCAAAATCTTATAGTACTATACCTAAATATGTAGTAGATACATTATAAACATAATATTATTATGATTGTTTCTTCAATTTTGTCGAAATTTTCCAAAGAATTTACGAACAATAACATATATTTTTGGGAAGACAATTTAATAAATTCCCGTTACTATATATATCATTATATCGATCCAAAACAAACTGAAACACACTTCAGACACGGCCACAGTTATCAATCTGCTTATGTATATTCTTCAATTCATACAATTATTCATACAATTTCTCATACACACACGTCGATTTCTCTTACTTATCATATTTTTTTTTACAATTTTATCTTTTGACATTTTTTTTACAATTTTATCTCTTTGACATTTTTTTATGATTTTTGTTTTTAGTGATGTTTATGATTTATAGCGCCTGACATGCCATACGATTATATATATACTTATCATATGGTCGTTCTTGAGAATTTAAGCCACGTGGTTAAGTCACGTGGTTTTCGCATACCTGCGCTTCCTTACAACCCTTCTTTCGGTTGGCTGAACGAAGTCACTATACAGCGATGAATAAAGTCACCTGATCTGAACAGATTGATATGAAAGAATCATAAGAGAGAGATAGGTGGAATTGGTGAACCTTGTCATGATATTAATTGGAACACCTGATACTCCCTTCTCTACGCTGCAAGTGATGCATAACTTATGATTAAACCAAACTTAAAGTAGGTAATACATATCATATATGTATGTATTTAGTGGTGAAAGATACATACGAAAATATTTTGTCTAAATTATTTTGAATGAACTCGTACCTGAAATAAGGAAAAGTCCATTAAAAAAATCTCAAGTCGTGAATGTGACTTAAAACGTAAATGTAAATTTTCAGTGTTATCTAATATGTGATCTGAATTATAATTATTGAGTACCTACCTATTTTCGAGAAATTACAGAAATCTTACACCGTGAAATTACGAATAACTTTTTGTGATGCCATGCTAAGTATTTAACTACCACCTTCTACTTATTATGAATTTAAATATATTTTACCACACAACATTATTAATTGTTGAAAGCATTGGGCACAAACCAGCCTTTTACATTCAGAAAGTCTCTGCGCCAATTGAGTCATCTTTTCCTAGGACGATTCTGGCGTTTCTAAAGTTTTCTCATCGGAACGCCCTATTATAAAAGGGGTTTGAAAGCAATCGAGAACTATAATAGGAATTAAGAATATAACTGTGGTCTCTTTGAATATTTTTGACAATATTTAGCGACATCAGAAACCAAATAAAAAATCAATAAAGATTTTTGATGAGAGTGATGAAAATAACATTTTATATAGTATTATATTTTGAATAATATAGCTTCTTTTTATTTATAGCAATTCACTCGGAATGTGTAGTTTGTGAGATTGTTACGGCTTGATGTGAGATAATCTGTACCTAATAAAAAGTGAACACTATTTTTTACATCCAAAAATATGATACTCTGTAATCTATAGCAGTTTTTTTAACGTTATCTTTTATTAGTCCTATATTATGATGTTTCATTGCATAAAATTTGTATAATTTTAGTTTTATCTTTTCAAAGCAATTATTTTAAATGGCCAAGATAGCTACGTGAATACGAACATATATACATTTTTAGTTCTGATCGCTTTAAATGAAGTCGGTAGGTCACTTCAGGATTTTGTTAACACGTGAGCAAACTTTATTCTTGCTAACTTCAATTTGTTATACTGTCACATTTAGTTTACCTTCTAGTGGGTGACTAAACTATGCACGTGATTTTAAGATTCAATCACGCCCGTGCTAAGTAAAAGAAGATTTGGCTAATTTCAATTAATCGTGTTGTAGCCATAATATTCAATACATGTTAACTATTCTAATACTTACTTAAAGATGCTATTTATTATTATAATCTTGTGCCGTGCCCTGAAAGGAATAGGCAGAGAAGACAAAACGTCTCACAGATCTATCTCTATTAGTGATGTAACGAATGTGTGATTATGGATATTCGCCAATGCGAATATCGAATACTGACTTGCTTAGATTTCTACAATATTGCTCAATCATTAAAATTTCTACCCCCCCGTCGCCGAATTTTCAAAATGGTATAGGAATTTAAAATATTTCAAAACTCCTCGGTTTTCTTAAAGAACTTTTTCTTGCAGTACCTTTTTCTACAATGTACCGGGTAAGTATCCGGTACTTTTACCGAATACCCGATACTTATTACCAAAATAATATTCACAAAACATTCGCATATATTTTTGCGAATACGAATGCGAATGCGAATACTTTGAAATATGCGAATGCGAATACGAATATTCGTTACATCACTAACCTCTATATACTTACTTACTTCTTTCGCTTCCTTTACATTCATACAATTTCTAATATATGAACGACGATTTCTCTTACTCAACACGCGGCCATCCTTGAGAATTTATTTCAGCTGATCAGGCCATTTTAGTACGTACGCACCCACATCCTCTTTTAGATAAATACATCCTCTCTGTCATCCTTTTATCATCCATTCGCTCCACATGTCCAAACCATCTCAACTTATTTGCACCCATTCTATCCTCGACAATCCTCTCGCATTCTTTTAACATTTTAATTTCTTCCTCTATCATGCACTGTTTTACCTACTATTCCTTCATCTTGACAGCATTTATTTAACTTTTTTCCTTCTTTAAGCATGTCCAAGTTTTGCTTGTATACATTAGAGTCGGTACCAAAATGATATTGCAGGCCATAATTTTTGCCATATACGACACATTGCCATATATAAAAGAGATAAAAGAGTAAATTCTACGGTGCAAATATTAATTTAATCGTGCAATTATTAACTCATAAGTGTACCTTTTGTGTAGAGATTATTGTTAAGATGCGAAATTAGTACTGCTATACCATTACGGCATATTCCATAAATCGAGTAGCCAGCACACCAGCTGCATGTAATGCAAGCTGTCCTCTCCTTGCTTACAAATAATAAATTAAGTTATTTAATATAAATAATTTTCAGAGTTGAAAGCTTGCATTCATGAAATAAAATGACAATATTATGAAATATCGAATTTACATTATTGAAAAACTATAATTTTCGTTAAAATATTGAGTTGCTGCAATTTATACAGAACAAATACTTTATGAGTAAGGGTTGTAGATTAATAAGGGATTATTCTATTCTCATGGTCAGTAAGTCAGATCAATATTTTTTTTATTTGTGATATAGATTTTATTTAATCAGTGTGAAAGTTCATTTACAAATTACTTTTAACATATTTTACCTAAAGAACACTGTTTACATTCACTATTAATTATTTCAGTAAATGGTGAAAGTAAACACAGTTCTACGTATACTTTATGAGTAAGGGTTGTAGATTAATAAGGGATAATTCTATTCTCATGGTCAGTAAGTCAGGTCAATATTTTTTTTATTTGTGATATAGATTTTATTTAGTCAATGTGAAAGTTCATTTACAAATTACTTATAACATATTTTACCTAAAGAACACTGTTTACATTCACTATTAATTATTTCAGTAAATGGTGAAAGTAAACACAGTTCTACGTATACTTTATGAGTAAGGGTTGTAGATTAATAAGGGATAATTCTATTCTCATGGTCAGTAAGTCAGGTCAATATTTTTTTTATTTGTGATATAAATTTTATTTAGTCAGTGTGAAAGTTCATTTACAAATTACTAATAACATATTTTACCTAAAGAACACTGTTTACATTCACTATTAATTGTTTCAGTAAATGGTGAAAGTAAACACAGTTCTACGTATACTTTATGAGTAAGGGTTGTAGATTAATAAGGGATAATTCTATTCTCATGGTCAGTAAGTCAGGTCAATATTTTTTTTATTTGTGATATAGATTTTATTTAGTCAGTGTGAAAGTTCATTTACAAATTACTAATAACATATTTTACCTAAAGAACACTGTTTACATTCACTATTAATTATTTCAGTAAATGGTGAAAGTAAACACAGTTCTACGTATACTTTATGAGTAAGGGTTGTAGATTAATAAGGGATAATTCTATTCTCATGGTCAGTAAGTCAGGTCAATATTTTTTTTATTTGTGATATAGATTTTATTTAGTCAGTGTGAAAGTTCATTTACAAATTACTAATAACATATTTTTACCTAAAGAACACTGTTTACATTCACTATTAATTGTTTCAGTAAATGGTGAAAGTAAACACAGTTCTACGTGTTTTACTTATTTTAATATTTTTAATTTTTTTGTGAGTAACGGTTTTTTTAATTAAAAGTAGAGGTCAGCAATGAACGTGTATTGAGTAAGACCAATGAGTTTGCTTGCGAAATTAATTTAAAGTTTTGGTGTATGATATTTTTTTAAATTTTGACCTACTGGAGTTATTTCTACATACACTGTTCCTAATATCAAATTGAATGAACTGATTTGTTTACTTGTATTATATTGGAAATAAAAGAAATGATGTGTTGTTGGCAATTTGAAACAGAAATTGACTCTCAGATTCATTATTTAGTATTGTATTGTTCGCTTCTAGATTAAATTTGTGTAATAAATCTCATTTTTTAGTTGAAGGATGTATTAGTCTCGTAAATTGAGTTTTATTTATAAATCGAATATGGAATAGTAAGTCAAGTAAATGAGAATGTTTTAGGCTTTTAGCATTGAAGTTTCTAAAAATTATGATTCTTATTTTATATACATACATACGCAACGTAAGCTTAGCTAAGGTTTTCATAAAAGGTAGGCTCATCGTCAGTAATATTAATAGGGACAAATAAGTTAATGAATTAATAAAAGGTACCTAAGGATAAAAATTAATACAAAATTTACACTGTTACTTTTAAGCAACATTATAATAAAAATGTTATATAAAAAATACTCTACATGGTTTACTTATTCACAATTTACGGCGCTAGCCTTATACATATTGTCGAAGATTTAAATTCATTATTTAACATACTATGCACATTACTGTAATGAGCTAAGATTCACAACACATTTAATTAAATGTCAATAAAACAGTGAAAAAGAACAATACAATTATAACAGCATAAATAATGAAAATTATGAAAAAAAATCATCATAAGTATGTCAATTCAATCTTAGCGAATATTTAGTTAATAACGAGGAGTATTTGTATTAGTATTTCCAACAAAAAATAATTGGTTATTAGAGATAACAAAATTGGAGAATTTCCCCCCTCTTCCCGGAAGAGCGTGATTGAGACGGCGCGAGTGTACGAGAACTTCGTTGCTCGATCACGTGGATCAAACTTTCAAGGACGGCCGCGTGTTGAGTAAGTAAAATATGGCGTACTTGTTTGAGAAGTTGTATGTATGTTCAGAAAGTAAAAGATATATATGGCACTCTGACCTCTTTCTGTCCAACCTACATGGGATACGGCATGAAAGTAAATAGGTATTAGTAGACTAGAAAATGTTGTTTCACAACAAATCCTCCTATTACCAAAGGAGATCTACTGTTCGCCTGGATACCGCAGATATCTGAAGATTTCTGATTTATATACCGCAGATATCTGAAGATTTTTGATTTATAAGGGCTTTATTCATAATTTTACACTTACTAACGTTGTTCCCTATGGAGGTACCATAGTGAACAGCCTGAAAAGATGAACGGTAAAAAACTCCGCGCATTGAATCATTTGACTATATTCCTTCGATGTTCCTCTAGCCGAAAAGGTCTTTTAACCCATTATAAGGTCTTTGTTTCGACCACACATTGTTGGTCCATTTTTTCATATTAATTTTAGTCTAACTACATATATTATCTGTATGTTTAATCATTGTACTATACTTTATTGTTAAGTTATGTACAATTAATTATGTGAACAATTGAAGATATAGATATAAAAAGTTAGCACAGCTGTATAGCATCATCCCCGTGACCTATCCCAAAAGTGGGGCAGCCAGCTGTATGTAGCAACCATGCAAGTCGTCCTCTCCGTGCCAACAAAAAAAGACATTCAGGATGAGTGGCAAACTTCATTGCTGAATTTAAAATGTCATTATTTTTTGAACACCTATGAAAAAGAGTCGGAGATCAATAATTGATTCACGAAACAAACACAGATATACCTACCAAATTAATTAAATTACATAAAATTATTTTGTTTTAGGTCTTTCACTTTTTTCTATAAATTGTTGATCGTCTGTTATGAGGCAGGTATTCGTAAAACGTCACGTTAAAGACAGTCGTTCATTTCAGCGATGCGGTTTGTCACCCATCCTAAGTGTCTTAACATTTAGTGTCTCGGAGAGGCTTACTCGGTTTTTTGTTACGTGCAATTACTCTACAGGCTACCCGACTTAAGGGAGATGCCCTAATGATACCTATAAATGAATTTACAAAAGTATTTTATTTTTTCTTAATTTCATAGTAAAATTATGAAACATCAAATAACTAAAGATTTAAGTGCCGATATAAAGGTAAATTTTTCAGATGGTCAGTTACTATTCAACAATACGTGCCACAATCAATTTAAAACTTTTTTTCCATAATCTTATCTTATCTTATATATTATAAAAATGATTTTTGAATATACATACTAACAAAGACCGGGCTATACTCGCCCATTTCAAGGAATTTGCGTTCCATTGACCTGACCATTACAAGATGAGGTATCTATTTGAAATAAAAACCCACTAAATGCCGTACTTTCTTTTTGAGAAAAGAGAAAAACAGCAAAAAAGAGTGTAAAAAAAAAGTGTGAATGAGATAAAAAATACGTTTTTTACGTGAGTTTGAAAGGGTAAGAAAATACTCTTTACCGCCAAAATTGTGTATCATATTATATTGCCATATCAAAATTAATTATGAAAAGTACTATAAATATTTATGATTAATTTGTAAAAAATAAGCATAATTAGAATTTTCTTAAGTTCGTGCAAATAAAAACATTATAAATATTTTTAATTTCGTGCAAATAAACACATATAAAATATTTTTTGCGTAAATAATCCAATTTAAAAATATTAAGCACGTGCTAATTGAAAAGCCAAAAACAATATGTTATTCGTCTGGCAATTATGTGTGTCATTATAACATTCCAAAATGGCGATCAATGAACGATGTGTCAAAAAGTACGTTCAATATTTTGTTTAACATTAGGTGAGAATTAATTAACGTTTTCTATCTAAATAATTATAATCTATTAACCTGCTTTATATTTTTGTTACGAAAGAGTCAACATTATTATTTTTTTGCAGAAACACAAAAACGGTGTACCGTTACTCCATGCGAAAGGGTTGCGATTATCTAGATGCCTCTTTTTCACATTATACTCTTCCTATGAAAACGACATTATGACTTTGGAAATGTCGTGGGAAGAAGTGAAACAATCGTTGCAAAGAAACTGGACGGAAAAGGCTGTATTCTCTTCTCTATGTTTCCAAGAAAATCTTGAAAGGTTGATCAAGAGTCGTTTCATGAATGTTTGATGCAATAAATGAATTAACATAATAAAACTTTCTCTTCTCCTATGATATGTTTTGTGGCACAAATCACTCGAATCGGGTGTATTGCCGTAACCAATTAATAATAATAATAAAAAAAATAATATGATATGTTTTATAAAATATGTAGTTGAAAAGGAAATTAAGTAAAAATAGGTAAGTATCCATTATTTTTTTGATATGGTTAGCTTTTGGTAGAAGGTAACATGATTTATATTATTTTTGCAAAGTATCTTAATTACAAAAAAGGAGAAGGTATGTTTTATTCTTCTATTTTCATGTTCCTTTTACGCTTTGAAGGAAAAAAGCTTGACTTATTTTGAAATGTTTTTTAAGCCTCAGACTTCAAAAAATTGAAGGACTTTATTATTTCTTAGTATTTTTATTTATTTTTACTTTATAATTGTAGACAAAATATTTTCATTATATTGAATTAATTTCAAAATGGAAGTGATAAAAAATACAACAAAACTGAAACTAAAAGCTTGGAGATTATTTTGGTTATTAAAAATCATGCTTGCACATCATGAAAACTCCTAATTTGTGTAAATTAGAATTGCATAATTTCGGCATATTTCATTCAATTCCATAGACCACATATTATGACAGACTGAATGAGAAACATGAGAAAAAAAACAAAGAAAAATAATTGTGAAAATGGAATTATGAAATTCATAGACAATATTGTAGGTATGAGTTTTCCAATAAGTACATAGGTAGGTACTAGATTTTTTTCAATCAACGAGTAGTATTTATTTTGTTTTTTTTTTACATTTTCATGAGTCTTTAAAAAAAAATCTTATGAAGGTATTTTCTTTGAAAATAATACTTCAGAATTGTAGTGTTTGGACTTTGATACACAGTACAGGTTAAGTGAACCTTGAACCTTGTTTTCAAGTAAACAGTAGTTATGATGAGTGAGTAGCAATACTATGTAGTCTATATAGGTTGGCCGCCTGTGGAGAGCGGCGCTCATTAATTGATAGAACCTTGACTTGCACTGTTAGGCTGCGTGTTTTGACAAATTGTGTTCGACAAATTATAATAGGAATTATTTATTGAATATATTGTGTAAATATAAAAATACGTGTCGTTATTCAAAAAGAACCTAATATTGTTATACTTGACCCAGTATACAATACGTGGCGCAGTCGGTAGTTCAAAATTGTCGTAAACATACAACAATAGTCTTTTTTGCGCGCCGAAAGTTTTGTCGGCGGTACGCGGAAATAACGAGTGAAAGGCAGTCTACAGGAGTAGAAAGGAGGCAGGAGTCTCCAAAGCCAGATTAGCCAGCAGTGCAGGTAGCAGCAAAGAGACAGGAGTCTCAGAAGCCAGTTGGGCAAGGTTGCAGGTAGCAGCAGGGAGACAGGAGTCTCAAGAGCCAGTTGGAGAAGTTGCAGGTAGCAGCAGGGAGACAGGAAGTCTCAGGAGCCAGTTTGAGGCAAGGTGCAGGCAGCAGTGGGAGACAGGGGTCACCCAGCATCCAGGCGGAGCCAGTTGGTGGATCCAGGAAGCCAGGAGAGGAGAGTCTTGCTAGTCAGCCAGGCGGAGTCCATTGCAGTTGCAAGGAAATCCAGAAGACCGGGGCGATTGGAGGAGACTCTCATCAGCTAAGTCTATTTTTTATTCTTGGTTGTTGTTGCTTGTGGTATTTTCCGAAATGACTTCGAGAAGTTTAGAGCCGTTTTGTCACAAGACAATGAGTTGGCCTTCTTACAGGACAAGGTGGGAGAACGCCTTATTATTAAATGATGAAAGTTGGACTGATGTGAAGAAGCGTGCTTTCTTCATAACATCGTTGTCCCAAGGCAGTTTCAAGCTACTGTCTGATCTGTGTTTTCCAGCTTCTGTGGAAAAACAGTCTTATAAAGAGTTGATTCAGTTATTTAATGGTTATTTTAAAGAGGAAAAAAGTGTATTTGAATCGCGTGAATTTTTTTTCAAGGCTACTCAAGGTCATTCGGAAAATGTTAAAGATTTTGCCTTAAGATTAAGAGAATTAAGTATAAATTGTGAATTTGGTACTAGATTAGAAAGTAATAAGTAAAAAGTAAAAAGACGGCACAAGCTTTTAGCTTAGTGTGAAAGGTGTATAAGGTTGTATTTGGGTTTATAACAAAACCCAGATATATCTTTTTAAAAAAAAAAAAAAAAAATATAAAAGATTTGTTTATAATCGGAATTAGAAATAAAGAGATTAAACAACAGTTATTTTTAAAATGTGATAAAGATAAAGTATCTTTGAACGAAGCAGTTGCTTTGGCTTCTAGTTATGAGCACATACTAGAGAGTAAATTAGAAAAAGAGGTAGAAAATTTTGAGGAAATTAGCCAGATTTCCAGGCGAAACAATAATAGTTTCAGTAGTTCAAGTAGTACAGATACAGATTATAAGAAAAATAATCGACCGTCAAAATTTTCAAGGTTAAATTCAAATGTAAATACGAGTAGGTATAAGCATAATAAAAATGTTTCATGTTTTATTCGTAAGGGAAATCACTATAAAAGTGAATGTAAATTTAATAGAGAATTTTTTTGTAGAAAATGTAGATCTAAAGGGCATTTGAGTGAAAATTGTCATAAGATTCAAGGTATTTATAATTCGCAAGACACCGAAAACGATTTTATAAAATTAAATGTAAGAATTGAGAATAAAAATGTTGAATGTATTTTAGATTCGGGAGCGAATATTAGCTGTATATCTATTCAAAAATTGCAAGAAATATTCAACGAAAATAATATAATAGAGAAGTGTGATGAAATTAATTTATCTACGTATAGCGGGCACAGTTTGAATGTGTTAGGTATTAAACATTGTAAAATAAATCATAATGGAATGGAAAAAAATATTAAATTTGTTGTAACAGAGAGCGGGAATAAAATAATATTGGGTACAGATTTTATGCGTAGGTATAATATAGGGTACAAAGTACATAGCACGGAAGGCAGTGAATTAAACAATATTGTTGCATGGAAGCCCATTGAATTCCGAATTTCAGTGCGAACGCATCGCTTGCGTGTAATGTGAAACAACAAAAATTAGATTTTGTAAATAAAAATAATAGTTTTAATTCGAAATTAATTTTAGAGAGAAGTAAAAGTGATTATACATTGGAAAAAGTTGTTAAATATGTGGGAAAAAATAATTGGCCGTGCAAAAGACAGTTAAATGAATCTATTGCGAAGTTGTTTAATGTGAAGGAACATTTGACTGTGTACAAGGATCATTTATTCTACAGAGATAGAATTGTTATTCCGGAATCAGTTAAAGGTATTGTGATAAATTATTTGTGTAAAAATTATTCAGTTATTGGGAAAATGAAATCATTTGTTAGAAGTTATTTTTATTGGGTTAATTTTAATATAGACATTGAGAATATAGTTAGGAATTTAGTGAAAAAGCGGAATAACAATGGATGTAAATGTTTAAATAGGTATAGATATGAGGAAAGGTATGTAAATAGGGAAACTTGCAAAGATAGTTCCAGGGGCTCGAAGTTTGTCTCGGGGAGGAAAAAGGAATTTAATTTGGGTACATCAGTACTTGTCAAAGATCTCAGAAGTGAAAAGATGGTTTTAGGTAAAATTGAAAAGGTATTAGGCAATACAACTTTTCTTATTAGAATCAAAGGTACTGGTCAGCTCTGGAAAAGACATATGGATCGGATAGTTGTGGGATCTGTGCATTGGGATGACAGTCCCTCTGATTAATAGTAGGAGTTTAGGTCCCCTCCCCCTGTTTGAAGGCAAAGCTCTCACCGGGTCTGAATTTTTCAGGTCAGATTGGAAGCCATTGGCGGGGACAGCTGAGACCCAGGACTTAGGCTGGTGGAAGACTTCATCTGGTGGCCCTGGACGGAAGGAAGAACATGTCTGCGTGTATTTGTAATGTTTTGTTTTATATGTGTAGAGTCTTGAAATAAGTAGAGAACACTGTCAATCACATAGAATTGTATAAATATTTAAATATGTAGTATAGAAAGATTTTCAAGGTTGTGAGGGGAGAGTGTAGTGTTTGGACTTTGATACACAGTACAGGTTAAGTGAACCTTGAACCTTGTTTTCAAGTAAACAGTAGTTATGATGAGTGAGTAGCAATACTATGTAGTCTATATAGGTTGGCCGCCTGTGGAGAGCGGCGCTCATTAATTGATAGAACCTTGACTTGCACTGTTAGGCTGCGTGTTTTGACAAATTGTGTTCGACAAATTATAATAGGAATTATTTATTGAATATATTGTGTAAATATAAAAATACGTGTCGTTATTCAAAAAGAACCTAATATTGTTATACTTGACCCAGTATACAATAAGAATATTGAAGAATGTATATTTATACATCAAGGTTTCTTTTGGGAATACAGGGAGGGAATGCCTATTTAGGTAACATTAATTATTTCGTTCCTTTTTAAGAACTGTTTTCCTTATAGGTACCTATATATACATATATTTTTTTAGGACTTTTATCCAAGTAGGTACCAACCCATTTTATTTATTGAAATATGGCCGTGTAGGATGTCAAACTTCAAGATTCTACAGTGGGAAGAGGAATTCAGTACTTTTATCTACGTAGGTACCTACCCATTTTATTTATTGAAATATGGCCGTGTGGGATGTCAAACTTCAAGATTCTACAGTGGGAAGAGGAATTCAGTACTTTTATCCACGTAGGTACCTTTCCATTTTTTTATTGAAATATGGCCGTGTGGGATGTCAAACTTTAAGATTTTACAGTGGGAAGAGGTTTTCATTACTTTTAGCCACGTAGATACCTACCCATTTTTTTAAATTTAAATATAAGCTGAGAAGGATGTGTGGTAAAAGTCCGAGAGATCTTGTGCGTAACAGTGATAAACAAAACGATTGTGAAATGAAAATTGGTGTAATTACAAGGATGAATGTGAATAAGTTAAGATGGCAAGCTCATTTTAATCAAATTCTACAGGACGGTCACGTGTTGAGCACATTGAACAGGAGAGCATGCATGAGGAATTGTATGACAGTGACGGAAGCGAAAGATGTATGCAAGGATAGAAGGAAGTGGTTCTCGATCCTTTCTGTCTACCCCGCGAGGGAAGCGGCGTGATGATGTGTATGTATGTGTATGTAATGTAGGTACATTGTTATAATTTTATATACTGTTTAGTCTCACTAACATATATTCTATTATCTGTTATCTACTTTAATGTGACACTGTGTACATAGTTGATACAAAAATTATTGCTGCCTACATAAAATAATTTTTATTTATATATACATACCTACTTACTGTTTTTTTTAATATACATGATTCCCGTGCAACGCCGGGTATTTATAAGCTAGTATTCTATAAATATCATTATCGTGTAGGGAGGGTCTGGCCAACTATGTTGACCGTACCTTCTGTGTGGCTGGTCCAACGGACCAAAAATGTGGAACAAAATTCCCTATGAATTGCGAACTCTGGAGAGTGTGGAGGTGTTCAAGACGAGGTTAAAAACCCTATTGTTCGGGAGGTGTTATGATTCTTGAATGGGCCCTTGAGGTGGATTTTCCACAAAACGGCGCATCATAAATATGTTGTCTAGTTATTATTATTATTACTATTAATTAATTTTTTTTTCACAATTATCTTCTGCTATTCCACGTCAACAAATTATTCTGATGATTGTTTTGATGACATAAATTAATAATTTTCTGTTTGATGTAAGTTTGTATGTACCTACCTACATTATGTCCTGAGGCAAGGAACGCTATACAATATGTACCCAAGTAAATATTACCTACTACGTCGTTTATCGCAAAGTTTACTTCATAATTTCCTAACTGATTATTATTTAAAGAAGATTTAGATTTTGGAATTGTTTGAATAGTAGGTATTGCGTAAAATAGGGGTATGATAATAATATTTTTATTATCTTATTTATCATTTGTTTTCTGTGCATTCATTAGTAGGAGTTTTCTGATTTATTTGATTTTTATGTATCTTAATAATGTAGTCGGTCATTGTGCTAAACTTCAAAATTTATGTACCTACTTGATAAGTAGTTAATATTATAATTCATTTATTCTGATGAATATGAAAAAAAAATAATAGACGATAACTGATGCTTCTGACATTATTGTTATGTGTAAATAATGTAAGAATTGATCATGGCAGCTTTGACGAGAAACCAAAACACCCGGAACTAAGTTTTTTTCGTTTTCCGTTCTATGGAGTAAGAGGATCTGAAATGGTAGAACTACCTATATAATATATACTGTAGAACTATACGATGTTTTTATTCAAAAACCTCTTCAAAAAAAATGTTTCCAAGAGAGAAGCAAAAATTACGCAGTACTTTTATTCCTAATGTACATCATACAATCTGGTATGAAGTTGACAAGCTATGGTAATATCAATCACATTGTTTAATATAATAAAAATGTGATAAAATCATAAAATATTATCAAAATAATCAGCATACCTTAAAAAAACTCAAAAACTAGTTATTACGAACAAAAAATACCTTTTTACGTATTTTAATTCATGTTAATCGATAAAAATCACAGTTTAACAAATTTCCGTTCAAAAACAAAAGATCATTACGATCATTACATCAGTTGCGAATGTCATAATATTTCAGTCAATATAACTCGTAGACAATAAAATTTTATACACATTTTTTTATTCAATGAAATATCCTCTTTGGTATTTGAATATTGAGGTCAGTTTGGAAGTTCCTACCCGTTTAAATATTTTATTTTGTATGTTGTTACATAATAAGATGCCACAGCCTGGTTAAGGAGTTAAAAAAATGTTTTTTGTAATTATCTATAAAAATATGTAAATTGCCAGCGGTAAAAATAGTATATGTATATTGTATGATTTATTCTGCGCCGTTTAATGGAGCATCCATCACAAGGACGCGAGAAACTTTGTTGGAAGAGCGATGCCTTCAACTTGCTCCTGAGCGTTGTTATCGATTGGTTTTTATAGAGGTCCTCGAGAAATCAGTTCCAAATGACGGGTCTTGCGACGCCAAAAACCCTTGTTTGCTTCATTGATTTCGTAAAACATGTTGGTGGATGTCTTAGCTGAAAGTAAAGGTCTACTTGCAGGTGTTTTCAGAACACAGAGCTTAGATATTCGAAAATGAAGACAAATATTCATATAAGTAAATTTCAGAAAAAAATTGTATAAGCATTTGATAACTTAGATTTAATTAATTATTTATTTTTTCAATGACCATTGCATAAAATCATTCATGATTATATTGTTATCACGATAATGTTGCAATGCGCGCGCAATAAAACTAGTATGTATTTCCCGCTGTACCAAACATTGTGTGCACGCAACGTCATGTACTTCAGTCTTCTGTAGTTAGCTTTCAGGCTCGCTTCTGAAAGAGCAGTACGAGACGCGGAAAAACAACTGACAACTATTAACAACATAGTATAACATAAACAAAAATACGAAAAAAACATAATCAACGTGATTAAAACAAACAAAAAAACTATAATATTTTGTTGTTTCTTGCCATTGTTACAATTAATGGTATTTTGAACTCTATCCCCGATAAAGTCATATTGAAAAAGTAAGAGTTAAAAACAAAACTAAAAAGTTATTTAAATTCACAGTGCTCGTAATTTTTGATTTATTATGTATTTGATTTTACTTTTTAACATAAACCATGAAAATAAAACACATTAATATTTTAAACAATGTGTTTTTGTTCGAAATTTTGACATTTTAAAGTTTTAGCCTGAAATAAGTTTGTTTAACTTTTTAATTTGTTTTCTTGATAATCAAAATGTGACAAAATATTGAAGGATACAGGAATAAGTTTATTTGGAAAGCACCGTAAGTATTAATTTTTTTAATATAAGTTAAAATGTATAAGCAAACTAAACTTTTTCTAAATTTATGTAATTTTGTTTATTTTTACCATGAAGGCGTTATTGTAGAAAATTTAAACTTTTCTTTTATGAAAAGTTCCATCGTATATAATTTTTATATGTACCTACCTAGATGCAATATTATTGTTATTATTATAAACGCATATAAAACGTACAAAAAAAAGAAAAACATCAAAGTTATGACGATTGTAATTTTTTGAGTTTGAAAGAAAATTGGATAAGAGTTCTTTTAATACATAATCATTTTATATTCATTTAAAAAAATCCAAATTATATTTGAATATTACTCTTTACAGATTTTGCACTGTTGTGTCTTAGAAAGGAATAATAATGTTTTCATTTATATATTTATTTTCTAAATAAAAATAAAAATTTAAGAACAAAATATTAAATTTTTGATTGCCCTATCGTTTAGCTCGAGCGATCTTATTATATTACAAAACCGAGAGTTTTTACGTAGTAACTCAAAATTCAAAGTTAAATTAAAATTAAATTTTGATTAATTTTCATAATAAGATATTATATATAGCATACATATTTCATGAATAATACTATCCGAACTTGTCACAAAGAATAGGTAGCGTTACCAACTGGCGATACGCGGACATTTTGTGTAACTACATGATAAAATGATATAAATGATTATCCTACGCTTTGTTTAATCTGTTACATACTGCACTAAATGTTTAATTAACTCGGTTATCATATTTTTATTTGTTTTGTATATGGTATTAGGTAAGTGGTGTTGACTTATGTTTTTATGCCGTATAAAAACTACTGCTATTAATTTTCATTCGTTTTAGGAAGTATCTTTACTGCTTTTTCTGGAGATTTGTCTTCAATTAATATAAAAAAGTATAGATACTCTTTTTAACTTTTCCTGAAAGTTTGTATTTTTATGGCGCGAAGAGATTTATATATTCACTATCATTATAACTGGACAACATTAAAGTGCTGCTTATGTGCTGAATCAACTCAAGGGCACTGTACAACTCTTCAACTCTAGAGCATTACATCCACGTCATATTATATAGATTAAATGAGAATTATCCACGTCAAAATTACATTCAGATGGCTGCTACACCTTTGGCAGATACTGTGATGATATTGATAAATAGATAACTAAAAAATATGGTATCATTGTGATAAAATCAAGTAAAAGGAGTATTTTTTGCTATTTATTTCGTTATTTTTTGCGGATTCTGAATATTGAATGAATTAAATACTTTATTTTTTTTAATATACATTTTTTTTTTTTTTATGGTAGACACAATATTCTTGATATTGTCTCATTTATAGACGAAACAGTATTGTTTACAGTACCTATTAAAAATATTAAGTTTTAAATTGTGTAGTAATTTTCAAGTAATTTTCTCTATTATATTTTCTGAAAGTCGCCTACTCCTATTAAATGTATTTTAAAGTTAAGGGGACTTGTTTAGTATTCTTAGTAAGATGAAACAAACTTGACCGACTGGAAGATATTACTTCAATGCAATTAACCCACCAATTATTTTGATAATTTTGTGTACTGTAATTTATTTATTTATTTATTCATGAATATACGGCAATATACATTTTATTACATAATCATTATAGTTGACAATATCAATGAATTAAAAACCAAAACAAAAATACATACACAAATATAAAAACAATAAAATGACCACAATTACAATACATACTCGATCAAAAATATAGTGTTCCAAATTCATACAAGTATACACAACAATAGAAAACCAAAAGTTTATATACAACACAATAAAATGATTCCTGACACATGTTCAAATATTACTTATTCAAATTAATTAATCACATCTAATTTATTGTTCAGTGTTGTAATTTATTGTAATGTTCAGATAACACATTACGTAGTTCCTACAAACTTTTTGACCCATTTCATTCTCATTAATAGAAGTAGGTAACCAGAAAATTTCAACTAATAGATATATATGTACATAATAATTAATTTAACGTGTCATATTTTCTAAAGTTCCTTTATACATAGTTTTTGAGAAACATCGTTTTGGAGATTTCCTCGGTCTGAAAATCCAGATTCAAAATTCTGCTTTTACGTAAGTAGTTAAAAATATACATGTACGAGTATCTACAGCCTTTGGACATATGCGTATTTCCTACAATGAGAGTGTTTGAGACTTTCAACAAACCTTAATTTATTTTAATTTTAAAATATCAAGTTCGTTTTCTCTTTCATGTTTTGAATATGAAAAGTAATTTTAATAAACATGGGTTTTGTTATAAATTCAAATACAACCTTATACACCTTTCACAGTAAGCTACTTAAAGCTTATTTCATGAAAGGGGAGTATACCTTATATCAATCTCGTGAAAAACATTCTTTATTTAATAGACATTATTTTGTAGTGAACTGAATAAATAATAATTAATATAACAGTTATATGAATTGGATGCATGTTTTGTAAATATTTTTCCTAAAATTTTAATGTTATAAATGCTCTATTGAAAAGCCACAGTTAAGAGAAATGGCACTAATATTATAACAGTCTTTGTAAGTAACTATCTATCTATTCTAGACATTCTCGAGTGGAAATGCTAATGTTGAATGATAGCGATCTTCACCTTAATATATAATGTATTATGTCTGCCATAAATGAGTATTTATTCCAGCAGAAAACATTTTGTTCACTTGAAAACACAAAAATAATCTCGGATGAATGCAAAAAAATCGTACGCGTGAAAAATTACTTGAATAAAATTATTTAGTTTTACAATTCCAAGAGAAAATCATTCTTTCGACTTACATGCGTCCAATTATTTTACAATTTACGTGACATGTTGTCACTTTTTATTACATCAATACGTATTGGAAATAAATCGACATATCTATGTGGATTTATTTCCAATATTTATACAAGTCTAATACTTGTTGACATACCAACCATTGCGTCGATTTTTTAGTGGTATATGCAGAAAGTATCAAACACATGAGCGCCCTTGTGGTGGATTTTTTTTCACAAAACGGCGCTTTACAAATCATCCAAATAATAATAATAATTCAAAATATTCAGTATTATTATAGGATCTCGTTCCCGTTATATCGATTATATTTGTGAATGTAATTTAGTGTTTAATTGCTGTTAATCAATATAAAGTAATAAATTAGTATTTAAAAACAAATGGAATGGAAACATAATCAATCCATAGCCAATAACCAATATATAAATGCAGAACATATTTTCGCGCAACCACATTAAACTTTGATTTTGCACTTTCCACATTTAACATACCCATGCTAACACTTCAGTTTTATTTTAATATTGTGAAGAAAAATAAATCAGCTAAAGGTTGTGAGCTTTCGGTTACCTATACTATCATATTTTTTTTTTTTTAATCTCATTTTGTTAATAACAGTTTGCAACAAAAATAACTAATTTTTATTACTTCTGGATGAGTTGCAAAGCAATTAGACTTAATGGCATAACATTAAATTGGGATTAATCTAGGTTTCAGTAAGTAGGTACTATGAAAAGGGATGAGAAAAATATATACGTTATTATTAACTTGCAGGGTGAGATTCAGAGTGATCAAGACTGACTAGAAAAATACTAATGGTATATATTTAATAGCAGAAGTGTCGGTTCAGTTGAGCAGGCAACTAGTTAAATATTGTTCCTCTTATTCGTTTATTTGGGGTCGGCTCTCCTAGTCCTTATCTTCCAAATTTACCTTAGGATCAATATTCATATGATATAATTATATTATTATTTCCAATTTCTTTTATTGGTATTATAGTAAAGTAGCTACCTAGCTTTTGTAACCTGGCATCACTCGGGTTTATTTAATCAGAAAACTGTGAAAATATATGAAATGGCATAATTTTATTGAAAAAAAATGAGCAAGCGCTTACGTGGAAAAGTAGTAAAAACTTTTTCCCAATGAGTAAACTTTATGTTTATTTAAGTAAAAATATTGGGTAGGTGCCTTCATGGAAAAAAGTATTACGAACCTTCTCCTAACGAAAAACTTGATGTTTGACACCCCACATGTCAACATTTAATTTAAAAATAGGCATGTACGTACGTGGACAAAAGTACTAAAAACCTCTTTATGTAAAAAATGAAGTTCATCATCCCAAATGGTCATACTAAAATTAGAAAAAAAACGAGTTGATATCCCATTTTGAGAAAAAAAAATTGTGGATACCTACTAACTTATTCTATTCTATTTTACTTAAAGCTCGTATGGAATATAATTGGCCAAACTCGAATATGCTTAGTTTGTAGCACCTTCACAGGTATTCGGGCTATTTGCATATTATCATTTGGAAGCATAATAAATTTTGTAATATTTTTCCCCCTTAATTATTCGGTTTAAGTATTGTAGTATTTATTGTTAAATCCATTTTGAAATAAATGTAATACAAAGAAAAATATTTTTCTGTTTTCAAATTGTAATATCTTAATTAATATATAATCTGTTTTAACTAGGTATATCTCAATGTCTCGTGGTTAGGTGATAGAAATCACTTGATAGTGATAATCTCTCCACTGCATATCGTACAATATTTTAAATTTTATAATGTTTTTGTTAACACTGTTATATAATGATGATGTGGAAAAAGAATAATTAAACATTTTAACTGTTTTTAGTCTAACTCCTTCTCGGAAAATGAGACCCGAATAGAGAGTATTATTTATTTCTGTCTTTCCTAATTTCAGAGTTCAGTAAAAACATACATAAATACGAACGGATTAAAATATTTTTTTGTTGATTCAAACTTCGGAAAATCTTACACACTCTATTTGTAGGTTTATTCCAAAACAAAATAAATCCAATCAATAATAATATTTACTTATATAATATTGTGTGTGGAGTACAATTTTGTAAGATGTTAAAATATCCTGTATAACGCCCGGAGTAAGCACTAGCAATAAAATAATATTCAAAAACGGAGTAAGTGCTAGTAATAAAATTATATGTATTCACATTTTACAAATACTTTGCCAGATGTGAACTGTTTCATATAATGTCTTATTTAATTAAAATGTTTATTATTATTGAAGGAACAAAGATTTTGTCTACTTCAAAATATTAACATGTATTATCATAACATGTATTACTTTCTATACCCATTGTTGTCATTGTTAATAATTTTTAAAATGAAACATGATATATAGTTATTCCACTATTGACATTATTTATATTGCGAGCCGGCTTTCAAGAGCTTAATAATAGTGGAATAACTATATATCGTGTTTCATTCTAATTTTTTTAATATGAACTTCCACCAAGAACCGTCGGTCGATAATTTAAACTTTGTCATTGTTGTTAAAATTTAATTTATGTTCCTATACTTGGGCAACAGTATAAACCAGAATGAATATTCCAAATCGGAAATTGTGAAAAGGATAAACCAGGCAAGAAAATCGAAAATATTGGAATCCCCAAATATTGATTTAAGCGTGAGTAAATAACTTTACTAAAGACTTTGTATGGAGTATTTTGCTATATGTCTGCGAAACGTGGACCATCAGCAAGAGTGAAAGCAGACGGTCGGCGGCCTTTGAGATGTGGTGCTTCAGACGCATGCTGAAGATCCATTGGTCGGAACACGTCGAAAACGAAAAGGTGTTAACTAGGGTGGGCGAAAAAAGGCAACTCCATATAAGAAACGGTCAACAACGAGCTAACTGGATTGGCCACAACATCAGGCACCCAGGACTACTTATCACCATCGCGGAGGGTAGGATCGAAGGCAGAAATGGTAGAGGTCGACCAAGAGATGCTTACATGGACCAACTGAAGAAGGACATGAACTGTGGCACATACGTAGAACTGAAGAGACTGGCTGAAAATAGGAAGAAATGGAGAAGAAAATCCAAACTCGTTGCAGACCAATCCAATGGATCGTAACTCGTTATAATATTATATGCCTAGTTAACATAAAAAAGGTTTAATGCCGTGTATATATCTGGAATAAAATAAAAATAAAATAACCTTCCTCATTTAGTGATAAATATTATAAATTTCTTCAGAACAATCTATGCTCCTGTAAGATACCATACCTAGCATCATTGATACAACAATGAGCTTTATGACATGTATGGAGAACCCGATGTGATAAGCTCTATCAAGGTTGGTTGGTCACATAACCAGAATGGACGACGACAACCCTTAACACTCCTCACACCACAAGGAAGAAAAAGACCAGGAAGGCCCAATCAGCGATGGATGTACTCTGTCAGCACCAATTCATCCACACTGCAAATCACAAACTGGAAAACAGACGAGAGCGGAAGAGACTACTGGATTCAGCCAAGGCTCATTTATGATTTTTGAGCTCATGATGATGATGATGATTATAAATTTCTGAAGTAATTTAAAAATAACGCAAAAGAAATACTCGTATTTGGATTTCTTTAGGGAGAATTTAATTCACCACGAAATTTAAAATTTTACCCACCAGCTTTTGAGGACATTTATTTTAAGTGTTAAAGGTACCAGTTACGGAATAATTAATGAATGATTTTTTCCTTATCCGCATTTTATACATGTAGAAGTCGCCATCCTGACACACATATATTTTTCAGACTAGAAAAAATATGCTACCTACTAGCTTAAATCTTTTTTCCTGTGACAATTTTAAATAATATTTTCTTGATATATTTTTTCCTTTCAGAATATAAGCACCTTGATAGAATCAAAGCATTGCCTATTTATTTATTTGATGGTAATGTGTGTTTTTACGCTGACGTCTCTCTTAGTATATTATGCGTGGGTTAGAAGTAAAAAGCAAAACTTAATTCACTAGGAAACGTGATAAGAGAATAAAACCCACTGAGTGAAAGTAAATCGAAATCAGTTAAATTTTGTGAAAAAAACATATAAGATGTTCTGAATGATCGGCAGAAATCAAATTTATTATTAGTATGGTGGGTGGTACCTATGTCATCTTATTTCGAACGAACGAGCGTTATTTTTTAGTATTATATGTATAGAAATAAATAAAATCTTAAAATACATAGTAAAATGAAAAAAAGTACCTACTTATTTTTATTTATTGTTTCATTTGAGTATTATAACTTACGTGCGACCTGTTTGATCCGGCACACTAAACATTATAATAAATTTTATGCATTTTATGATATAGGTAGGTATATAATTTAAAACGAAGTGCTACAAAGTTGACGCAAGTACAATCAATGAATTAACATCTTGTTTTTTTTTTTTTTTTTTTAAAAGATATATCTGGGTTTTGTTTGTTATAAACCCAAATACAACCTTATACACCTTTCACAGTAAGCTACTAAAAGCTTGTGTCGTGAAAGGGGAGTTTGCCGGCACCTGGTATCGAACCACCGACCCCATGTTCACGAGGCCGAGACTCTACCTCCAGGCTACCGACGAACTAAATATTTATTGTTCCTCTGTAATTGGTTAAACGTGAAATGTGAAAATGCCTAAGATTTATAACCAAAAACGTTTGAATGTAACCAAGTAGGTGGTTTAACAAAGTTAGCAAATATTTTAGGTAGCAGAATTTTTAGGCATTTCAGGAAGCAAATATTTTGAATGTGTGCTTTTTCAGGCTGCGGTTATCTATGGAAACTATCCTAACCTATTTTTTATTCATAAAGTATAAATAAACGCATACAAATTTAAATTATTTATTTAAAAATACAATTAAAATTATATAATCTCTTATCCCATCTAAAGAGCTAAACTTGTGTGTACTTGTTTTTCAAATACATAGCTTTTGTGGTTTAACAAATATTCACGTTATTTTCTCACTAAAGTTCTAAAAATGTATGCATAACGAAAACACTTTCTTTGAATTGTCAAGGGGAGTTGTTTTTTTTTATTATTTTTTAGACAGTCTGATATTTGTTGAATATTTACAATAAATTAATAAATTCGTGTAATAAATTCGTACAATCGAATAGTTAATCCAATATAAGTACACTATGCACCATTATGCGGTACAAATATTTTCTAGCTTCCCCATTTGTGGATACCCAATACATTATTGAAATATATAATTAATGAAAATTTACGAGAATACACTACATTTTCAATTAAAGATAGGTACATTAATATTTTTTCGCAATATTTAATCCAACCGTAAAAATATGTAGTCATTCTAGCTCTTCAGACCCCACGACTCTAGCGATCAACATCAAGTCATCAACAGTTGTTCCTGATTGAGTATAAAGGATAATTAATTAATATTAACCGATAATAGTGTTTAAGTAAGTTCGTATGAATGCACGTTAGTATAACCAATAAGGTCGCTTCCATATTTTGATAAACAAAAGTGAACCCAATTCTTTGAAAGTATCTATTAAAACATGTATCCATCAAGTAATTCTTATAAGTTGGGGTTCGGGCTAGTATTAAAATTGCTTAACATCCAAAACATATCAATGTAATATATATTCAATTTTATACTACGATTAGATTTGATTGCTCCACAAATCAAGTTCAAGTTGTTAATACTTTAACTTTGGGTCATACTTTTATGAGTATGTAGACCATTCAATTTAATGATTTGGGTCAATGTTTATGTAGATGTAACAACATATTCTAAATATCGTTGATCCAAAAGAGTTATTGGTTAATATGAATATTAAACAATGTAAGTAAATAATGGCTACTTCAAAGTGTTGTTAATAAAAATTACTAGTAAAAATCAATAAATTTTATAAGCTTTAAATTGCAGTATTTTCCGTAGATTCTTCGACAAATAAATAATAGGTCTGATTTTCTATTCTATAGATTTTCCATTGATCTGTTAATGTGGGCATTAGTAAAATATCTACTTATTATATATTTTAAAAGGTTTAATGAAAATAAATTGAGAACCGTTGCAAGTACAACTTGGTAATTATGTATGCTCCTTATTGTGCAATAAAGTTTATTATTATTAAAACTCATCAAATATGTTTTTTTTAAATCATGTTGATTTTTAAGTTTCTTTTTTGAGTCTATCAAAGTGTTGCGAATATATTTTATTACATCTTTAATAATTTTGTATGAACTGGAATTTTAGTGGTACATTGAAATGTGTAACACAATTACATATTATGGTTGATATGTGACTAATACAATAAATACCCTCGTATTTATTTACCTCAAATATACCCAACAAACAGAAATAGAACATTTTGCGTAAGCAATAAATGGTTCAAAACTATAAATATGTAACAGACTCAAATAAATAATAGCCGAGGTAGTTTTTCTTATTACGTCAGCTACTTTAACCCTTTTAAAATCTTAAGGTTTTTTTATGTATTTATTCTCTTTAACCGTCAAAATGAAAGAATCAAACGAATAAAATACAATTCAGTAACATACATAATTATGGTTTTAATATAAAAATATTTAAAAAATATTTTCCTAGATCCACAAAATAACTCGAACCACAATAAACATGTAAGTTTTACAATATGAGAAGACTAGTAATTAGTTAAGTATACTAAGCTTAACAATTGATTGGGTGTTCGAGAGTTTGTGTTTTCACGTAGTGATTTTTTTTTTAAATATTGAAAAAATTAATTAATCAACACTGTTTGGTGTTTTGTATGTGATATTGAAAACACCATCAACATTGTTGTTTTCACATTAAAAAAAGTAAAAATAAAATAAGAGAAAAAAAACTTTAAAATCATAAATCATATTCCACCATCGGACATTTTGCAACCAAATTTTTGAATATTTCGGAACAGTTAATATAAGCGGATCATTAAAAATATGATGAATTGAACTTAAAATTTTCATATTATGGTAAAAAATAAAAATGAATCTTCAAAACTACACTTTAAAGGTTAATCTTTGAAATATGATCGTTATTAAAGATGATGGCGGTCTTACAAGTATTTTAAGCACAAAAAATTGTTAGTTTAATAATTGTTTGGTTAAATAGCAATATTTACAAGGCCAATAGTACCTATTATAATGTTATTATATTCTACTTAAAGACGTTTTTCGACATTCTACTTTCATAAACATGCCCAGTTAGAATGCTTCACGAAATTTATTGAGATATCTGAACGTCGTATATCTACTGATCCAAAGAAACTTTGGACCTATCTTAGAACCATTAGAAAAGCTTCGTCTCTTCCAAATGAAATGAACCTTGGTGATAAAACGGCTTGTGGTGTTGAGGGCATCGCTGAGCTTTTCTCGGAAGATTTTAAGTCAGTGTTTGCTCTGGATGATCTTATATCGGCGATCGAGGTTGAGGACCAACCAAGAAATAATGTGAATATTTCAAATATTAACGTCACTTCGTAACTCGTTTGTCGTTACTTAAAACCGTTGAATACTAATAAGGGGGCAGGCAGTGATGGAATTCCACCAATCTTTGTATTCAACTGTGCGGATCAGCTAGCGAACCCTCTAGCAATTTTATTTAAAAAAAATTACAGAGGTAGTTTCCCTGACATTTGGAAAAGAGCTCATGTTGTCCCAATATTTAAAAAGAGTTACCTCATCTCATACCCGGTGTTTGATATTTTCGTATCAAAAAAGTATGTTGTTGCGGTATGCACCCGTTTCGTTCGAACAAAATAAATATCGCTTATGGTAACACTGTCGGTCATTTCTTTTTCCCCTCTCTCCCCTCCTTACCCACTTCCTGTCTTCTCGCCATTGTTTGGGAAAAAAAACAAACGTCAATTCGGGTCGGTCGGACTTTTATCATTACGGAAATCTTGTAGATCGGTTCCGAGAAGAAGAAAGCTGTGGAATAAATGAGTGGATAACAGATGCGAGAAACCAGCAATACATCACTGATTTCGGAATAGAGAAAAAACGTCAATTCGGATCGGTAAGACATATATCAATACGGAAATCCTTGTGAATCGGTAAGTTTTTTTTTCCATCATCCATTATCCAGCATTCCTTCCTAATATCCAAGTTCGATGAGTTTATTTTCTACACGGGGAGAATAAACTTATCGAACACCCGGTACAGTGGTTTTATCTTCTTAAGGTCAAACAAATTATGCAGGATTGCAAATTGCAATAAATCGTAACTTATCGTATTTTACCTTCTGTTTTATATGTAAGAGTAGTGCCTGTTGGTATATGTTTGAATAAATGAAAAAAAAGAAAAAGAAATTTTTGATTCAATATTAAAAAAAAAACTTAGATTTCTTTTTTTGCTTTAAAAACCAACAACATTTTATAATACAACTTAATTATATAACATTTGTGTGTCAAAAACTTATGTAGATTAAGTGGAAAATGCTGAAAAAAGCTAAAGTAAATTTAAGTCTCTAACTAAAAACTTAAAAAAATAATGATCTACTTTTGTAGCTTGTTTCCAACCGTTTATTTTTTTTTTTGGTCGAATACAGTCAACTTGGGAAAACCTTATTTTAATGACAATTTGTGTTTTCAAATGTTTTAATTTTTTCATTATGTAAATTCTTAACATTTTTTTTTTTGTTTTGACGCACTTTCACAAGTATTTCGTTTAGTTTCTTATCCCTTTTTAAATGTCTTGTCTCAAATTCTTTTGTATACTTTTTTTCTACTTACTTACAATTAACTTCTAAAAATCCTTGAGTTATTTTTAATTTGTTGGTAAATATACTGTGAATGCCAAGAAATACCAATTGACAAGAAAATAAAAGAAGGATTTCTTTGTTTAACTGAATTTATGTAAATTCTCCTTTTAAGTATAGAATCAAAATTGAATTTGTGATGTAAATTTTTGAAGTGATCTGTTTTTAACTTTGTGTACAAAAGATACCTGAAGAGAAGATCACGTTGCAAATTAAAATCGAGAAACAATAATAACAAACTTCTACCTTCATAATTCTCTTCAACTACAAAGATAATAACCATACTCGACGAGTTCGTAAGTTTTCATAATATAATACATGACAAGTTCAGATGACAATAATATTACTTATCAGGTTTTTGTTGTTGTCTTGTAGTGTCACTAAGAAACTGCCTCTCCCTTGCCAACTTCGGTACCATAATAAAAACAATATGTGCCTCCCTGAAATGGTCGTAAGACTACTAAACGGTATCAAAACAAAATAATTCAGAATCATTTTCAACATTGAAGTACCTAGGTACTGGAATGTATTTAGGTACTTACATTGTAAACAAGTAGGAAAATGTGGTGGCTCTTTTGGTACAAAGTTTGAAAGGAAAATCGTTATTTCCACATGTGTTTCCGAAAGGTGAATAACAATAATAATAATGAAAGTAATCAAAATTCGAATCACACGGTGACACGTGTTAGGAAATAAATAAGTAAACAAAATATCACGCCTAAGATAATATTATTCTGAAAAGTACACATTTCGGTGTACATGAATAACCAACTAAGTCCTTGTATTAAGATATTGAGTTATTTATACTCTCATATAACTTTCTGAATATCATTTGCTTTGATACAGAAAGAATAATTGAATAGAGGTAGACAAATAAAAAAAGAAAATAATAAAATTTTATATTTTAAAATTACCTGTACTGTGATAATTGAATTGTTTTTTTTTATTGTTTTGTTGACTTTTAATTAAATTTATTGTATTATACCGATATAAACATTGTGTAAATTATGAATTTAAATTAATACATCACACCCCACTAATAATTTAAACTATGTAATTACATACGAACCTATGAACTGTTTGTTATTTTCTCCTGTACATCAACAGTATTGTTTATTGCGGTGTTATGATTTTTATGAAGTGAAGTTGACGTGTTAGCAAAATTTGATAAAGGTTGGACATGTTTTGAATATTCTACACGTTGTTTGATAGATACTATTATTTTAATAATATCTAATAATATTATGTTCCTTAATGTTGTCAGCATTATGTTGTATATGTAAAATAATATGATTCATGTCATATTTAGTATTCTGGTGATTTCATACTATTTTCTTGATAAAATATGTGTATTTTGTTGGAACAGAACATATTTATGACCTTTAAACAGAAATAGAATAAATGATATGCTGTTGAAGATGTTAGTGACATGAATTTATATTATGATTCTTTATTTTATGAAATATAAATCATGTTTTTGGAATTTCGTTGGTTTTTGTTACGCCACTGGAAAAGCGAAAATCAGAGGGGTTACAAAGTTTTTGATTTTGAATGACGAAATTTTGTACCCAGTTTATTCGGTTTACTATCACATTAATATCTATACTACGTAGTTCTGACCGACATTTTCCATGGAATTACATTTGTTTTGACATGATCCTATTGAAATGCCAAACTGACATTTGGGAAAAGATATCTGAAAATTTCGGGTCAATAAGTGACAAAAATTTAACCGCTTTGAATGGGATAGTCCAACAGGAATCTGAAAGACAGTAGTGTTAGCTAGATGTACAGCAAACGATGGTCGTTATATAGACATTCACTTAGGTACACAAAAACCATATTTCTGTTGAATTATCCCTAGACTTTTGGATATAGGCTTCATTAAAACTCTTTCAACTATCACTTTTCGTCATGCATTTTTTTTTCTGATGGGAAAGATTAAGGGGCAGCGTGTTCCTGGTAGAAGGCAAACGTCTTGGCTGCGCAACATAAGGGACTGGACCGGGATGAGACATGTGGTGAGCTGTTCCGGGTCGCGCAAGATAGAGGAGCCTTCGCCAGAGTGATTGCCAACGTCGGGGAGACCTGATGTAAATTTCAGTAGGAAATCAGTCATATTATCAAAAAAATATGATTCGGATAATATCGATACTTGAAGATGTTTTCACATTTAAAAAAAAAACTGTTAGATCATCATCCGATGTAGGTACCTACAAAATGTCGTTGCATATTTAAAAAGAGACATGTGCGCACATTTTTATTAGGGTATACTCTTTTAAAACTGTTAATTAAGGCATTAAAATTGTAGTTTGGACTTTTTATTGGGATGTGATATTATTCTTTAAGGATTGAGTTTTAATATTTGATACTAAGAATCACTTTATAAAACGGATATGATGTCATTATGAGTAGTTTATTCTGGAAATGTCAAAACATTTATGAATACACACGTCCCTTTTTGAATATGCAACGACGAAAATATGGCATTAACAATAAATTTATAATAACCCTCTTCAACACTACCTCAAAAGTGCCAAATTTTTAACTACGATAATTAATAAACTTTATTTCTTGTGTAATTCCTCCATAATAATAATATTGGTATGCTCAAATTTGAGGGTAAAAATAAGGATAATATAAAGATTTGTATAATTGTGCTTATTGCATATATAATTATTTTTAATGTGTTTATTATTATTAAAATATTTGAATTTGAATTTGTTCATTATTTAATTATTATTCAGAAAATAATGCAATACATTTCCGACCCTTTCTGTTATATTTGTGAAAAAAATTCGCAAGATGAAAACACAGTCCTCAATTTCAACATAATTCCGTATGTGGCTTTTGTTTATTAATTAAAACTGTTTTTGACACGTAAAAGACTCTTTATTTTTTTAATTGGAGTATATTAAAATACACATAACTAATATATACATATTTATTTATTTATTGTTGGGGTAAGATATGCACCGCGACCTATAAGATCTATTGTACTCCCCCTACTCAGCTTTCCCGGTGTTGCCCGTCAAAGCGCACCCTCAAGTCCCAGACATCTTATGAAGTCTAAGATCTTGAGAGGGTCCAAGGTGTGGAGAGATTCCACTTCTACCCAGTGTCTACCTAGGGCTTTGATTCTTGCGAATACCACAGTATTGCATTCCGCTAGGAGATGTCGAGGAGTCTCGGCTTCTTCTTCACAAAATCTACAAGTGCCGTCTTCTTCAAGTCCCAGTTTGCGTAAGTGTTCCTTGAGCCTGCAGTGACCCGTTAGGAAACCTGTTACTGCTTTAAGACTTGTTTTACTTAGGTTAGTGCATACCTTGGCTCTATCGAAGTTATATCCTCCGAGTAGTTCCTTGGCTTGCCTAAGCCTAGGGAGATTTTTCCATAATTCATTTCTTTATTTTGTCTCCGTCTCTTTTTGATTTCCTCTTGGAAAAACGTATGTCCCAAACCACAGAATGGTTCTGGTCCATAGAGTTGCGTTGCCGCACCATTTCTTGCCAGCTTATCAGCTCGTTCATTTCCCTCAACCCCGATGTGTCCGGGTACCCAGAAGAGGGTGACTTTATTCTTCTTGCCTAACTTGTTAAGTTTGAGGAGGCATGTCCAAACCATCTTGGAGTTGATGATGTTTGAACCCAATGCTTTAATAGCTGCTTGACTGTCAGATAGTATAGCTATATGTTGCTTACTGTATCCTCTGTCGAGATTGAACTGGATACATCTTTCCAAAGCATATACTTCTGCTTGGAAGACACTTGGGAATTTTCCCATTGCTTCAGAGTATTCGGTGCGTGGCCCGTAGACTCCTGCTCCAGTTCCCTCTTCTGTTTTGGATCCATCCGTGTACCATACGATGGTTCCATTCTTGAGAGAGTGTATAATATCCTCGTCCCATTCTTTCTTTGTGCTCAGTTTGATAGCAAAATTCTTCTCGAAACTGAACTTCTTGATCATTAGATCAGCTGGCAGATCAATGAGGTATGCGCAGTCATTTAGAAATATATACATATAGTGAGCATATCAGCGATGTTATGACATTTATTTGTTTTTCGTTTCTAAATGCTGATTCTGATATATTTGTTTGTTTACTGCTTCCGGCACAACCGTACTCTCAAAATTCAATTTTTATCCATCTCTCTCTCTCCCTTTCTGTCTCTCTCTCTCCGCACCGGGCTCAAGTCCTATATTTGTGTCCTATGTTTTTTTCATTAGTTTATTCGTAGCTTGAAAACATGTTTTTTTGAAATTTCATTAAAAAAATAGAAATAGATATGTTAGGTCAGTGGTTCTTAACCTTTTTGGAGGTACCGAACCCCACCAGTTACATATTATGCATTCATCGAACCCCTCCTTATTTGAAAAATAAAACTAGATTTTTACAAATTCAAAACATGGTATATTTTTATTTATATAGGTGTACAAAATGTAATATTTGGATTATTAGAATAAACTGGCAACATTGTTTTTTAAACTTGTGATGGCGGTTTGAAGGAATTATCGGAGTATTTTTTTCTTTTTCCAACTCGCAAAACTATCTTATCTATAAAATGATTTTCACCGAACCCCCAAGACTGACTCACCGAACCCCTGGGGTTCAATCGAACCCAGGTAAAGAACCACTGTGTTAGGTGAATGTTGTTAATTTTTTAAATTAATTTTTATTTATAGTTTTATTTATTAATTCATTCATTTCTGTAAATTGATTATAAACAATCACATAGAAGGTACACATTCAAAATAGATACAATCAATATACTGAGGGTGAGTTTGTCGCAAAGGCGCGATCTCTTTTAACTAACCCAAAATTTTTACGTTGTTATATTTTAATAATTTAAAATCTTACAAGAGAAACTTGATAATGTTTTCTTATTGTGATAATATTAAAAAAAGAAGTTAAGATTCGTCTTGAATAAACCAAGATATAGAAATAATTATGATCCAAATTTAAAAAAATAGTTTTTAATGAGAATCTGGCTTCAGGAATTGCACTTGAACAACTTACGAATAAATTTAAACTTTTAACAAAACTACTTAAATAAATTTCAAGTAATTTACACCTTCTCCGCAAAATGATTTTACAAAACCGTTACTACCATTCATTTCACAGTTTTGTTGAACATAACTTGAATTAATTAAAAGTTGATGTTTTCAACCGACGGTACTTGGTGGAAATTCATGTTGAATTAATTTAAATAAAACACTTATTTGTAGTATATCCACGGTGACTTTTTATTGGACGCGAGCCGGCTTTCAAGAGCTTCCGCTCTCATCATCAGGCTGGCGAAAAGTGCCTGGCCTATACTTTTCGCCAGCCTGATGATGAGAGCGGAAGCTCTTGAAAGCCGGCTCGCGTCCGATAAAAAGTCACCGTGGATATACTACAAATAAGTGTTTTATTTAAATTAATTCTTGAATTAATTATTTATTATTTTAAACGAATTCATAGTTTATCTTTAATCGTTTTATATTTTATCATGAATATAAATTACGCACAACTTTAAATAAATATCTTCTAGTATTGTGTCATATCCTATATTGGTGATAACGTAATGATTCAAGAGAATGCTTTAAAACTTTCCCTGTTTGAAATAATTCTAGTATTTCTTATCCTGATTCAATTTACTGTAAAAAAACCGTGACATAACCGTTTTTATAACTGAATCTAACCTAACAAAATTGTATGTCGTTTTATGATCAATGTACCTATAGTAAAGAATGAATAAATAAATCTAATAAACCGAAATATATATTCATATATATGCATTTATAGTCTTGATTAATTTATTTAGTCACCAAGTTTTAAGTATGTGTTAAACTAAAATAAATTCGTTTTATCGAGTATTTCGTACATGCCAGATGTTTTAATGTAAGCCTGGGGTTTCGGTAAAATATTTCAATAATCCATACTGTTAAAATACTTACACGATGCAACCTTTCAAATCCGTTTGTATATCTCGTACCTGGCATTTTGGAATTCGGTTAGAATATTTTGAACCTACAAATTGATAATTGTATAATATTATAACTGTGTCATAAGAGATGGAATGAAGGTTTTCACTAAATTTCTAGGAAGTATCAGCACAAAATTCAATATTCAAAGATTTTTAGTATGTTGTTTTAATTTAGTACACTATTGTTAGTTAGGAATGATAGCTGTATATGAAAATATCAAGTGCCTATAGTTCTACATATTGAAAGTACAGCATAACTCTAATAGTAAATAATATATCATCAATTCATTTGATCAATACCTGTCCCAAAATTGAGCGTGGCTCGTGCTATGGGACAGGCTTTGACCCATCTTAGTATATTACCCACTCCCTTGATTCTCCGGCATCATTAATTTAGTCTTTTCAAAAACAAACAACAAAATTACTTCAACCATCAAACTGTCATTCACTAATTAATTTCTTGGCAGTACAAAGTTTTGTAGTAGTTTAAAAGATTCCCACGAGGCGGATTTAGCCGGCCAGGCACTCAGGCTGCCCTTGTGGCTCGCCCGTAAGGATTTCTTTTTAATTGCAGATAAATAGGAGTCTTTGACTCCTGAGATATCCGGGTGTGTAAAGGGTCCTTTTATAAAAACTACCTTAGCACCGGAACAATTATTTTTGTTAAATTTTTGTACAAAATCGTACCTACATCGTAAATCATATTTCAGACTAACAGGACTATATCTTGTCTTGTGTAAAGTGGTTTTAATCTGAAACAGAGTTTGACAGGAATGTCCTTGAAATGCGAAAGATGTTTCTCTCAGTTGAGTAGAAAAAAACATAAGTTTTTATTTCTATTACCTTAATATTGACACAGTGAATAATCGTATTTATTTATGCAACATATAGCGCAACAGCTTATAAACTAGAGTAGTAGATCGGCTTAGCTTACGTGCTGAAAACAAAACAGAAGCAGGCAACGATGTAGACCATGGTGTTAACTAGCCATCAGTTAGGTATGTTAGTTCCCACCAGCATAATTCCCACCACCATAAGTCCTATATAAACTACTACTGATATTCTATAATATAATATACACACTTTACACTCATATCTGAGTGTAAAGTGTGTATATTATATTAAAGAATATCAGTAGTATTTTATATAGGACATAATGTCTGTGTACATAATATGTAAGAGTAGGTTCATAATCACACTTATTATTAAACTAGTTAAAAAAGTCGATTTCACTCAGAGAAATATTACTAACGACATTTGTGGAAAATCATTCACAATAAATTAACATAAATTCATTACAAGCAGTTAGTCCGCTGGCTATTTAGTCAACTTGTAGTAGAGACCTTGATGATATATATACATAGATACATTAATTTTAGCAAAGTTGTGCACCGATTCATATACCTGCATTAGTTAGAAGAAGATTTTTTTGAGGAAATCTTTCATATTTTCTGAAACATGTTTGTAAAAAAATAAAAAAATATTAACCAACATCTTATTCTTATTAACTAAGAACACGCTCAATGGACAAAATTTTTTTTTTAATAAAAGCTGTATTCTCCTTTCGATTCTCTAGTAAATGTATCTATTTACATCGATGGATGATAAAGTTGATTAAAATAATAAGCTTTTTCTTCTCCAATTGGCTAATACCCGAGAAGATACGAAATGAAATTCTGGTGAAACGTTGGGAAGATGGCACTTTTACGTGTCGAAAATCCAGTTAGCATAGGTTGGATCAAAAATATACATCAGCAGGCTCACCTTATCTTATAATTCTTTCAAATTTTGAAAATGTCTAAACTTGGACGGATTTATCGCTAAGGCCATCTCTTACAACATAAAATACATATAAAAAAATGTAGTTATAGACTTAAATATTCGTACTTAGATATTGTTTTATTCAGTAAGAGTGAACTCCTCGTTATCGTTTTTATCATTACCACCTTCCATTGTTGTAATCAAATATTATCTATTTGTATGTATGTATGTATATTATTATTATTAGCTACGGTTTTCGATGGTACACGATAATATATACCTGTATTATATAAAAACACTACTCAATACAAGAAAATTGAATATTTATCGTAAATTTTGTCTTTTCATAACGCTATTTGATATATCTGCCATCTCCCACACCGGTCAATTCTCGAATGTTTCGAAGCCAGGAGAGATGTCTTCTGCCGACCCCTTTGCGGCCCTCGATCTTCTCCTTTATGACAAACTGGAGAATAGTACACTTATCACCTCTGATCACATGACCAAAATATGATATATTATGAAGCTTACCAGTGGTGAACAGTTCTCTATTCGCATTGGCTGTGCATAAAACATCAATGTTTGTTATCATATCGGTCCAGGATATTCTTTTCATTCTACGGTGGATCCACATTTCAAACGATTAAGGCGGTTTATGATATTAACATTAAAAGTCCACGCTACTACACCGTGAAGTGAGACCAACCATAATTAACATTTGACCATTCACAACAGAAAAGTAAAAGGCAGTTAAAGACATTACACGACATCAATTCAGCGATAGAATATGTCAACTATTCTGAATGTCATATTATTTTATGTTTTATCTCTGGGAGGAGGATCAACGTATTCTGTATATGCAGTCATTCCGTTAGATACCTTATCGTGAAAAATGCCATGATGGTATAGACAAGTAGGCGACGGTTTTTGTAAATAGTTAAAAAATAAATTTGAAAAAATATCATAACCGATTGACGGGTTAGATTACCGTAACAAATTCAATAAAGATAAAACAAAAAGTGAATTCGACAATCAACGCTGGCTGGTATATTTATAAAAGTCTATTTATTGTGTAAACAATTTGTAATATTATGGCAAGTAATGTTTGTACCTATGTACATTCAGTATGTAATTTATGTAGGTACGTGTGTGTTACACATTACATTAGGTATAGTGTTTAAGTAAACATTTAGCCTTATTGGGTATATTATTATGTTGCATACTGGATACTACATACTTAGATATTAATATTATAATGTGCCTTCTAGCTGACCCGGCAAACGTTGTTTTGCCATATACTTATATCGCTATAAAACAATAGGAGTTGATGGAAGAAGGATGGAAATTTAGGCCTGTATGTATTTTTTAATGCCTCACCGTTTAAAAATTAAAAATAAAAAAAAAATACCAAAAAATATAAAAAATAAAGGTGGATCACCTTTAACTTTTAGGGGTATGAAAAATAGAATTTGGCCGATTCTCAGACCTACCCGAAAAGCATACAAACTTTTATCAAAATCGGTCCAGCCGTTTCGGAGGAGTATGATAATAAACACCGAATAGCCGACACGGATATTCTACCGTCCAGTAAAGTCTCGATAATTGGGGCACGAATCGATAGCGCACTGTCTATGGAATCCCAAATCTCAAAGACGGTGAGCTCTGCATTTTACCACATCCGCGAAATACGCTCCGTGTCGAAAAACCTCACTCCTGATAGCATAAAAACATTAATCTCTGCTTTTGTAGTCTCTAGACTTGACTACTGCAATATACTATATGTAGGACTGCCGCAAATTCAACTGAATCGTCTACAAATGCCATTCAATAGCGCTGCAAGGCTTATTTTCCGCGAAGATAAGGGTTGCCACATCACACCTTTGCTGGAAAAGTAACACTGGTTAAGAGCAGGTGAAAGGGTTCAATACAAACTGTGCCTTATAGTCTACAAAGCTTTGAACAAAATGGCACCTCAGTCACTTTCTGAACTCTGTGTTCTCAAAACACCTGCAAGTAGACCTCTACGCTCAGCTAAGACATCCACCAACATGCTGGACGAAAACAACAGAGCAAACAAGTCCTGCTTCTATGATAGGGCTTTCGGCGTCGCAGGACCCGTCATTTGGAACCGACTCCCCGAGGACCTCCGTAAAAACCAGCCGATTACAACGTTCAGGAGCAAGCTGAAGACTTCGCTCTTCCAACATAGTTTCCCGCGCCCTTGAGATGGATACTCCATTAAACGGCGCCGAATAAATCATCCAACATAATAATAATAATGACACAAGAATTTTATATATTAGATTTAAGACCATTTTCATACGATACAACTTAAACAGCAGATTTATCAATATCCTTATCCTTAATATACGAGAGTTTGATCTTACAGGACAGATACAAGCCTGCAGAAAAGATTGTTTACAGGAGAGACAAATCAAATTTACGATTAGCAATAAATATTAAATAAAATATATCAAAAATTGCCTAATAAAATGAAGATCATCATTAAGATTTTTGCAACGTACCTACGCTAAATAACAGAATAATATTATTCTTAATTTTGTATGACTATAAAACATTGCATATAAACTGGTCAGAGATAATAGTTTCTTCATTCAACTATGGTATTATGTTAGTTATTTTTTCTCGTCTAAACATAATAATATATGTACTTATGTATTTAACATATCTGTTAGTTTATTATCACTATTAAGTGTATATACCTGTATCTACTGACCAGGTTATTTTTACGCATAACATACCTATTGAGATTAAAAAGGGAAAATATAAATGAGCAAATATCGACGTATAGACTAAGGTTGGCCCTGAACTATTTTACTGAAATAATAAGTATTTATAGATATACAGATATTGTGATAGGTCTTTGCTGAGTAAGTCAGTTCATAATACAGGCCGGTAGTCTCTCATGAATGAATGCTCTTAACCGGGTAATGAGAATGTTTGATTTTATGTTAGCCAAAAATAGCATTCTTATTCTGATTACAAGATTTTCAACATAGTATACAATCTTCTTAAATAACATACCAAAGCGTTAAGAATTTCATTTCCTGATATGAGATAAAGAATACCTCTCTAAACGGAGTGAAGTAATTTCTGTCATGTGATCCCAGAAAAAAAAACATCGAAGGGAAAAGACTAAAAAAATATTGTGTTTAATTTAAATTTAAATATATTATCCTATTATATTTTGAAATGAATCATTATTTTATAATAATTGAATAATAAAATCTAATAAACAATGATATCATGAGGAAAGTATTTTACAAAAAAAAATGCAGTGATTAAGAATCATCGATTAGGTATGTTACGAGTGTACGAGTATATTTTGTATATAGACTGAATCGTATAGTGTTGTGAATAAATAGGTCAATAGATTTAGACACAATCATATATACAAGGAAAATTAATGGAAACTTTAGCTGATTTATTCGCAATCTTTCAGAATATTGTACTCTATAAAAATGAGTGCCGTTGTCTGAAATCTGTTGATTAGTATTTTTATGCAGAAAGATTTTTTTTTGTTGTTGTTGAATAAATGACAATACCAACCAATAATGGAAGTTTAGTCATTTCTGTTTTACAAATACCGATATCTCGTGTAAGTATAATGAGCTCTGTACTATTGTACATTGACTACATTCATATACCGTGATTTTATAATGGTACAAATAGAAATATATTATGTATATAATATTCGTATGCTGTCTTGAATGTAGTAATATTTCTTATCTTGCGATACATAAAAGCAGAAAATTACAAAAGATATATTAACTATTCTAAAAACTTACAAGGCTTTGTGCCATAGTCTGATTTTGCACATGCTCGATCCCAATGTGAATAAATTACATATATCTTTAATCATTAAATAACGTTAAATTGAGATGATTTATTGATACTAATTTTCTTTTTGTGCTCAAAATTTATCAATAAGGCGTAAGCACTATTGTTTTTTTGAATACAACAAAAAAAAGTCGTTAATGGTGGATAAAACAATCTTTTTTAAAACACGTGAAAGCGGAACTGTCACACAAACGTCACTTTCGTACAAAAATACAATCCAAATTTCCGACTTGTCCGTTGGATTTTCCATATATTTGATTTCACACAAACTGTCTCTTGATAATTATAAACACAACAAAAAAAGAATCAGTCAATTCAGTTTAGCCGTTCTCAAGTTATGGGGGAACATACATGTTTAACTTATTTTTATTTATATAGATAGATTTCAAAGATATTATCAAGATCCACGTCGAAAATGGCTCCTTAGGATCGAAATCACAAGCACTCACTTGGAAAGTTATATTATTAGTTAAACTATCTCTTAACTGTATAACTTTTGTATAACACAAATTCAAATGTAAATTATTTGCTCAGTTACTACGACCCAAAGTGTTAATATGTTGTATTATTACTATAATTTTATTACAAACTTTATTGTCTTGCATTTTGTTGCTTTTAAATTATTCTAAACAACTTTAATAATTGCTTATGAAGCATTTCAAAAAGTTTTCCCGCATCATTGGAAAGGATATTATATCAGGAAGAAATAGTAATGAAATGTAAATTATGTTTAAAGTTTTCGTTGCGGAAAATGTGTGGGAGATGTTAGAGGTAGGAATAATGCTGTAAAAGATTTCGAAACAAACTTTTTGAGTGTGTAGTTTTTGATGAATTATACGTTATATAGAATATGTAGGTACTTTTACATAATATATTATGTAATAACAATTGAAACGAGATTTGTTCAAAAACTAATTTTGTGAAAAGTTAATAAAATGTATTTACAATCAAATAGTAAAATATTATTATGTCACCCATTATTCCAAGCGCAATAAAATCTTTTGAAAATACTCTTATCTTTTCATAAAAAAAACAACAATGATTGTCACACTATTACGAAGGTTTGTTAGAAGAGATTGCCTCCGGACAATATGCACGCGTGTTGTATGTATGCTCTGTTGTCAGATCAGCAAATTGTTTTTAATATTATTTCACTATTACTTTAGTACTGATATAGTTTTACGGCATTTATTGAAGTTGATCAATATAATCTGCGAAACTGAAGATATCGTTCGGTGGAGCAGAAAGAGAAGACGGTTCTGGAGGGACCATGTGGACCGCATGAGTAGCGAAAGATTAGCCCACATCGCCGCGAACGAGACTCCACTAGGACGCAGATTGCCGGGAAGGCCACCCAAAAGATGGAAGGATAGTTGGTCTTCAGCGTCGCAAGAGGAAACAACTTCCGGGCAAACAGGTCAATGACCTACTGCAAGCAGAAGAAGAAGAAGAAGAAGATCAATATTTGAAACTATAAGTCATATAAATGTGATGGTATAATAATGTTAAACTAATTTATCCCAGGCCATGATTACTATGTTCTAGGATAACGTCGATTTTCACAACTTTGGAATATGAGAAATTGTATGACTGTAGAAGAAGCGAAAGAAGTACATAATATCTAAGGACAGATCTATATGGTGTTCCGTTCTCTCTGCCTACCCTGCTTGAGATACGGCGTGAGGGAATATATTTGTTTTTCATCATAATTCTTTAAATTTATTTTAGTTCTAAAACAATAAAACATGTCATTACTACAAACATATGCAATGTAAGAATAAGATTTAACTTCGCATATAGAGTATTTTTTAAATCTATATACTTACTCGTTTTTGCTTAAATATATAATGATGTAAAACTATAATACGTCCCACATAATAATTATTACAATGTAAGAACAAACACATTGTAATATTCATAATTATATAATACTAGATGTTCCTTCCCAGCGTCGCCTGGATGAATATCATATTTTTTTTCGGCAACACGTGACAGCGGAAGCGTCACTTTCATACAAAAATACAATCCAATTTTCCGGCTTTTCCCTTATATTTTTTACAAAAAAAAATATGACATACAAACCGTTTCCTGATAATTATGAACACAAAAAAAAAGAATCAGCCAATTCGGTCCAGCTGTTGTCAAGTTATGGGGGAACATACATACATGGTGAACTTATTTTTATTTAAAGTTGATATTTTCAACCGAAGGTACTTGGTGGAAATTCATGTTGAATTAATTAAAATAAAACACTTATTTGTAGTATATCCACGGTGACTTTTATTGAACGCGAGCCGGCTTTCAAGAGCTTCCGCTCTCATCATCAGGCTGGCGAAAAGTAAAGAAATTACAGGTAATTTCTTTACTTTTCGCCAGCCTGATGATGAGAGCGGAAGCTCTTGAAAGCCGGCTCGCGTTCAATAAAAGTCACCGTGGATATACTACAAATAAGTGTTTTATTTTTATTATTTTTATTTATATATTATATGAGACTTTCTGGTGTGGGTAAAGATATAATAAAATAATTATCTACTTAAAATAATAATTATTGTTCTATAATGTTTAAATAATTATTAATAACTGTTTTGCTTATGTGACAAATGATTTATTATTTCAAAAATGTTTTGTCATTAAATTTATGGTAACAAGAGTTCCGCTACGATGTGATGATTGTCGAGGAAAAGCATTGTGAATTTAATTCTGTACAATTTAAAGTTTTTCATATAGGTATCTGTGTCGTTGTCGTTTTACTAACATATAAGAATAGGCAGGTACGTGATATTATGTTGTAATCTATTTTCATCAACAATTGCTCTGTGAAAAGTAACCCGACACAAAAAGCGCTTTCAGTAGTACGTTGGTAGAATAAATAAATAAGTAGGTACCTGAAATAAACCTATAAAACTCATGAGAAAATTGTAATTGAATCCTTCCAGTACCTATTATTATTATTATTACGTTAGGTGAAATCCATTTATTTATTCAATAAACTGTTATCGTCTTTCACAATATAGAAGGAGTGAAAAGATCATTTCAAATTTATATCTATCCCTGTCTCATAGGATTGCATTCGTATAGATGTATATTCGTATATACCCGACGGCCGGTAAATACGGCCTCCGAATCGCTCGTCTGATGTAGCATCGTAAACATTTGACACATTATACAATGTCTCACTCGCTAATTCATTCATCACACTGGCACACCATAGTAAGTTTATTTATTGTAAAAATATTACTTATAGAAGAAGAGGAGAGGGAGGGGTCGAATATCCAGGACTACGTGAACCATTAGACATTAACGAATTTGCTACCAAAAACTTTTGAAACTATCGTTTCATAAGTTTGCATGCTTTTCTCGACCCAAATTTAATTAAGAAAGTTTCTACACTATACTATATTATACTTTTCCCTCACGCCGTATCCCAAGTGGGGTAGGCAGAGAGAAAAGAACGCCAAATAGATTTATCTTTACACACTTCCTTCGCTTCCTCCACATTCATACAGTTTCATATACACGCACGTCGGTTCCTCCTACTCAACACACGGCCTTCCCTGAGAATTTGATCCACGTGATCAAGTCACGTGGTTCTCATTATAAATATAATAGATATTAATAAATACACATATATTTCATAAAACACCCATTATCGCAAATGCAATTCAAAAAACGCCCCCTGTGAGATATTCAATTCCTGATCACTCATAAACGACTTCGAGTTCGTCGGTAGCCTGGAGGTAGAGTCTCGGACTCCGGAACAAGGGGTCCGTGGTTCGATTCCAGGTGCCGGCAAAACTCCCCTTTCACGGCACGAGCTTTTAGCTTAGTGTGAAAGATGTATAAAGTTGTATTTGGGTTTATAACAAAACCCAGATATATCTTTAAAAAAAAAAATTCATTCGGGTTTGAATATTTGAAATTAATTTCTTATTTGCTCCGGCTCTTTGGTGGACCTCTGCATTGCCGATTATGCCGATTTTTCTTAATCAACACCCGGCGAGAATTTGTTCACATTTTTTCACACCCCTTTTTACATATATACACTCTCCTCGTCATTCTTTTTCCATCCATTCGCTCCAAATATCCAAACCATCACAGTTTGTTTGCACAATACTCTTCTCGCATCCGTTCATTCTCTAAACATCTTTATTCTTCACTCTATCACGCAACATTTTTCCAACCATTCTCCTCAGCAACCACATCTTCACGGCTTTTATTCCACTTTTGTCACTTTTCGACCATGTCCAAGTTTCGCTTGCATTCATCAGTCTTAGTATCAGAACAATATTGTGCACCGTTGATCCTAGCACAAGCCACTTTTCTTCACTCGATATGCCTGAATCATCTTTCATCAGGTTTTATTGTTTTCACACCATTCATGGACTGGTGACTCACGGGCTTGCGCCCTCAAAACGCCAAATAACATGTCTCTGGACACTTCACCTCGGCTTTCTGTTATTCATCAATTCTGTAAACCTATATCATTTATTATTTAATATTTCATTACTTGTGTTACTCATGAGCTACTTTTGCTTCTTTTTGTTTCGTATTTGTTATGACTTAATGTTAAATAAATTTACTTAGTTTCAAAAGGGTATTGAAGAGAGAGTGTAGTATAAAAAAATTCTTCGATGGCGATTTTAGCCGACCGGTTCTTCAGACCATCCAATGACCCACTCGTAAGGACAATTTTGGTTTGCAAATGCGGATAAAAAGGAGTGGTGAACTCCTGAAATATCCGGGTGTGAGATGGGTATTTTTCAATATTTCGCAATGTAACTTGGGTTTAATAAACATGGGTATTCTTAAAAAAATCTTAAGTGACAGAAAGCTACCTGGGTAATGTCAATAGAATAAGCATGTAATGAAGGTCAAACAGCTAATAATATGTATATAATAACTTGGCTTGTAATCGTTGTTCCCTCTCAAAAATTCACAACATCCGTAACTATGAACCATCGGCGTTTTCATCTAAAATGCTTCAGCCCTCAATGTTACATGTTGATTTTACTCCTGAAAAAACAAAGTTCTCCATAGATATATTTTATAGGCACTTAGCTTTTTAGGGTATCTAAGTATAAGCTCTTCAACCCATAGGTATTTGGAAACCAATATTTATGTATCATGAAAGGTTTTAGTTCAATAAGTTGCCCGGAAAATTTCTCTCGCATAAATAAACGGCTGCTGATGGTAACGTTAAAGTATTAATTTCAAATAAATTAAATGGATTAAGTCACTGCAGAAACAAAATTATCGATGAGCTGATACGAGCTTATTTAATTATCAGTTTAAAGTTTAAGTAAAAATTTATGGGAAATCCTTTGAGAATATAAAATAAAATGAGATTCCAACTAGCACTGAATATACAATATATTTTACCATTTCTATAAAAGTGTATCTACATAATATTATGACATATGAAGAAATGACAAATTCTATGTGAACATTTCCTTCTATTTTTGTGTTTTATTTGCTGAGAAATAATTTCATCAAAACCATAGCAACCGAAATGTATATTGTTATGTAACATAATACAGAATTTTCATGATTATTATATGAAATTAATATAAACATAATCTGTTTATTCAATTTTATGTAATGTATACAATATCGAACTGCAGTATTAAATGTCTGAAATATAATATTAGTACAGATTATTATTAGATAACTGAATGGCAATGTTTTATATGTGCTTAAACACTAAACACGTTATCTTATTATATAATTATTTTCATGAACAATTTTATCAACTGACTTCAATAGTATACTAATTTAAAGAGCTCCAAACTGTTCAGTCTTAAGGCCATACCAATTACTGCATTAAATTCCAAGGGTCAAAACCACCTAAAGTTTTTTTTTTATTTACATTTTTGATGCTCTTCTCAGGAGGATCAAATGGATCACGAAAAAAATTAAACTTTATACACAATCAAAAACAAATGGAAACAACAAAGCCCAGCAAAAAAGTCGAACAAATCAAAAGCAAGCATATTATTTTATCAATATTTAAAGTATCCACTTTTGAACCAGAGGCCGAAGTAAGGGACTCAGAGACTTGTTGTTGGCTTTAAGAAGGTGACACCCGAGAATGACCGATAATAATCATACCTACTCTCCACGAAGATGTACAGGATGAATACAGCAAACAACGATTATGCCTAGCAGACTCTGCTGTCAAGAGCGAGTTTCAATTCAGATAAGTAATAATAATTAGCAAGTAACACCTTATCACTCTGACAATTGCGGCTTTGCATTAGATGAAATGTTTATTTTTAAACCTTTTGAATATATAGATGAGGAAAATGTGATTGTATGTTTTTTTGCGGATTGACGTGACGTATTCACAAAAAAAACATACAATATCACCTACACACATATGTATGTATATATATTGTGATATAAGAACAATATAATTTACTATTCTTAGAAAACGATATTAAAATGTTATCTTGTTTGTATCAAGTATCGGTTTATTAACCTAATGCACAATATCATAACATACTTTAGCAGATCTTGTTTATATCGATTGCCACCCAATCATCGGAATTGATACTTTGGAAAACGTTGGTACACAAAAATGAATGCACGATGATCAACATACGATGAAATTTATATCGATGACCTGTTTCTACGGTCTTACGGAGTCCTTTGTAAGTTTTCAAGGGTTAACTAAATTTTGAATGTATTTATTTTCATTACTAGTAGCAAAACACATAGATGCATATGTATTTTTTCAGTTTCACGAACCTGCTTTCAAGAGTGTTTCAAAGGAGTAAGAGAATCACTATATATACGTATTTTATTTTTCATAACTTACAAATTACATTCATAATACATACTCTACCGCTCAAAAAGTAAGTATGTAAGTAACGTCACAAATAATCTTATTATTATTTGTTTTGTTTCTTTAACTCATCATTTCTTGTTGTATTTAACCAAAGCTGATCGATATACTATATAATATGTAGGTAGGTACTTAAAATAAAACTCCATATTGAAACCTACAATGGACCCTATCTCAAAACAATAAACTTCGTATAAGAAGTACCAAACTATACATAAACAACCACGTATCGAAAAATCAGAGAATTCTGAATCCCAACGTATGTATGTATCATAATGTGAAATACATGAACTATTAGTGTAGATCAAACGACCATTTTCCAATCAACAGCATAAATAAATAAACATTTAGTTATTTCAAATATCCAGTACAACTACGTAATGATACTTTTATAAATTAATATATAACACATTTACTTAAAAATACACTTAAAATATATCCCATTTAAAAGTTAAACTTGTGTATGGGATAGAATACAAATTTTTCTTATTATACATATAAAAAATAAGAAATTCTAACATTTCAAAAAAATAATAGATTCTGCCTTCAACCAATACCGAATTCTATTTAAAAACCACACTTTTTACAGGTCAAATTATTCACTCTTTTTTTTCTTAATGAACGCAGTTTATTATTAAATATTGTATGATCATTGACACTTTTGAGTTTTTAGGCAATTTATCAAAGCACTTTGTTCTTTGATAGAAAATATAATGGCTTTGTGAGACAGTTTTGTTAATTAATTAATGAAAATCGTTTTAAATATTCAATAAAGGTAGCCAAGTATTAATTGACGCTCATCTGTTTTTATGTTTATTTCAAATAAAAATATTCAACCGTGGAAACAATTATTATTATCACACGTTTCAGTTAAAATATAACTAATTGCTTGTAATGTCACACAGATTCATAGCATTTCCATTATGTTCATTGAGTAAAAAATATTGTGCATTAGTATGTAATTAATTCAACTTTTTATTTTAATTTTAACTTACTTGAATCAATTTCCAAAACTTTTTAAATCGATCCAAAAACTTCCTGTTAAAGCAACATGTGTTGTAAAAGAAGAAGGTATGAAAAGGAAAATCTCATAACTTTCTACGCTGTTTTATTTTGAAGGTTAGGGCAGGTAATAAACTTTCAGGAAATATTACCTCTGCATATTAAAAGGACAACGAATCATTTAGGTTGTTGTGTTCAGTGGGGTGGACAATTTGAAAATGGATAGGTTAGGTGTTAGTAGTTTCGTTTTTTTTAACTGTTTTCTTTTATTTTATTTATTTATTCTTAAATGTACACTGATAAGAAAAAATTACATAAAAGGAAAACATTCAAGTTAGATAAAATCAATAAACAAAGGGGGAGTTTATCGCAAAGGCACGATCTCTTCCAACTAACCTAAAGGTGTAAAAATAAAATAGTAACGAAATTGTAGTAGTAAAAAAGCAAATCAACTGAAGAGAAAAAAAAACAATGATTATAACTTTCAAAAACTAAATAGTAATAAAAAACATTCATTTACTTAATATATACCTATACACAATAATAATTATAATAGTAAAAAAAAAACAAAAAATACTGGAAGGGAAGGGTAGGGGGGGGGGAGTGATGAGTTTTAGATTTCAGAGGTTGTATTCATGGAAATATTTTTTTATTTAACGGTTCTCTTGAAGAACGTAAGACTTTGAGTCAGTCTAACGTTAGATGCGGGATTATTCCCGAGCACCCCGAACTGCAAGAGTTCGAGATAAAAGTAGTACAGTGAGCCGGGATTGACATGATGCGCTGGTTGTTAGAGCTCAGAGATATACGTGATTCGCCAAGTATTCAAAAGTCTCGTTAATAGTATGGAGATGATGTTGCGTAAAGAGCATTGTGAACAAACGTGAGTAAATGGAGTTCACGTTCTTTTCAAGGTTAGAGCAGGTAATAACAATGAAATTTCAGGAACTATATTAAACTAAAACCTCTGTGTATAAAAAGGGAGTGAATCATTAAGAGAAGGTTAAGCAACTGTAAATACCTAAATTATTTGAATATAGGTATACTTGACAAGTAAAAGTTAAGCCATTAACGTCGTGCATATATTAGACTCAGAATAATAATTTAATAGAAACATTATGTTGTGTGGTCACGTTGCGTCTCAGAGAGTACATACTTTCTCGTAATGGAACATTGCTTATTCTGCCATAGTTTAATACGATATGATACGGAAGAATAAGATTGGCTAGGTGATCAGAGCCAGACTCCCATTCAAAGCCCGTAATCCGTGAGTAAATTGGTGAATGTTTTTGTGTCAAATGACAATATATTAGAATTATCGAGAAGTAAAATAATTACTTGTGTGGATATTATAAGATTGTGGGTTTTTGTGTTAACTGGGGTGGATAATTTGAAAGTGGATAGGTTGGGTGTTCCTTTCGTAGTTAGATTTTGAGTAGTCTTAAATAAAAAAAATCTTTTACTTTTTTTTGACACCAATTTACTTTTTAATTGTTTTGTCAATAAATAGAATGTTAAAATATTTTTTATTATTTATTGTGTTTTAAATTAGCTCCTTTATATTATTTACAAATAATGTGACAAAGCTTTTCAACGTTTTTAATTATTAATTATTTTCATTACCTATCTTTTGAAAGCACAACTATATTAATATACTACTACTATACCATCACGGCATATCCCACAAGTGGGGTATCCAGCAGACCAGCTGCATGTAAGAAACATGCAAGCTGTCCTCTCCGTGCCAATATAAAATCAAGACATTCAGGATGGGTGGCAAACCTCATCGCTGAATTGAGGATGTAAAATATCTTAATTTTTTCGAACACCTGCCTTTTACAGGACACTCGAAAACTTACGGAGAAGAGTGGGAGACCAATTCTTTACCGGGTGCTCCACGGGATAATTATTATTAATATATATCAATATATAATATTAGGTATGTATATGTAGAGGCTACCTTAAATTTTGTACTACCTCTTCCACTTACGTCGCCTCCTCTTCAGCCAGCCAGACCTCATCGGGCGTTTCATATAAATGAATAATTCTCGTTCTTAACGCTTTTATAATATTAATTAAACCGCGCTACTACTAATTAAACAATGTTTTTACACTTTGCGGAATTTTGTTATCGAATAAAATTCAACAATGTTTCTTGAACAGTTTATAAATTGTTCGTGATACTTTAATGTATAGACACATATAATTTTACACTCGCTTAGTTGCGTTGAAATAAAATTTTCCAATTGTCGAAAAAAAACAAGATTATTGATTACGTTTGATGCTTTCAAAAATATAAAGTTCAAGTGTTCAAAGTTGTTAGATCCCTTATCTCGTGTTCGTCATAAAGTGATAAAAATACGTTTTTTATTTATTTTTGCAAACCAGATGACCATTGAAATGGAATATGAAACAAATGACAGATGTTTTAATATTGACGTCATATTTATAGTGACAGCGATAATTATAATTTATAATAAAATACCTACTGATTCATACTATACTATACCCATACACCGTGTCCCAAGCGGGGTAGGCAGAGAGAACGGAACGCTAAACAGATCTTTCTTTACACACTTCCTTCGCTTCCTCCACATTCATACTGTTTCTCATACACGCACGTCGGTTCCACGCGACCGTCCTTGAGAATTTGATCCACGTGGTTCTCGGCCGCTCGCGCTTCCTCACACCCTTTCTTTCAGACAAGTATATCCTCTTTGTCATTCAACATGTCCTACTAATTCATTTTGATGATAATATTTCCAACTGGTTTTGCTGATCGCTGTTTTTGAAATATAATATTTGGTTGATGGTAATTAAAATAATATATTTCCATGGTAACGGCATCGGATTCGGCAATTAGGAAGATCGAAAATGTCGGGTAACTCGTGTGATTCAAAATCGCTATGAATAGAAGTTACCAATTTCTGATATGTACTCACTGAGTTCCGTGACGATTTCACGGAACTAGAAAATATAAAAAAAATATAAGTATGACTACCATTTTCTTAGTTTTTATAACAAAAATACTTTTATTAAATTAACAGTTAAATTTAACAACAGATTTCAGAGAATTTATTGAGTATTTTGCACGAACAGAACTGCTGTTTGTTTATTTGATATTTATTTAGTATAATATACTATGATATTATATTGTAATGAAAAATATAATCGAATCAAGGGACGAGTGATTATGATAGCGGTGCTAATTGTCATGTGTATAATATACCTACATTTTCTCATAAATAAAAACATAGTGCCTACCTACATATTATAATATGTCCTAATACATAGCAATGTTTGCAATGTCACAATGATTATAAAAGATTATCCATCTAGTGGATACTAAATGAAACATCAAACAAGTTTATTAAATGCATACAAATTTATGATGCAGAAATGTTTATGTGTATTGTTTTCGTTGTTATATTCTTGTATCTTTCTATCTTTATAGTCCGTTCAAATAAAAAAATAATACTTTTAGGGTGGGTAATTCACAAACCATATAACTGTTAAAATTCATCAATACTTAAATCTATCATTTCAAATGTTGGTCGGTGTGGCTTGAAATATGAATGCATGATATTATTCATGATTGTAAGAAAATAATATCATTACCATAAAAATCTTGCATTTTTTACATTATCTTCAAGAAATAAACTTTGTATACGTACAGTTCTCAGGAGAAAGCTAAAAATATCACATAGCTGCCGTTATGGTTGTATAACATACTTAAGTACAACTTTCCCACTCTTTGATGGGTACTCGTATACGCCGCAGACTATGACATATTTACCGAGGGAAAACTTTGCAAGTAAACCGCTGAGAAGAAAACTTCGATAACTTAGTTTGCAATAGTGTACATTTTGTGAAATTTAAGGTTTCTTTAATGTTTTAAGTTTAAACTAACATTAAAAAAAAATACTGTATTGTGAAAGAATGACGTCTAGATCTACGCCATTTTGAGGGTCTTACTTAGAAACATGATTTTCTTAATAATGCGGCATGGTAGGCACATAGAGCTGCTAGCAATAATACAATCGTTTCAAATCTGATAAGACAGCTTGTGTTCATCCACCCCTGAAGATATGGCCGCCACAGTAATGCGTGAAACGTAGGGACATTAATTGCCCTAGAGACCAAGGCCATTTAGCCCGGAAGAAATCTTTTCTACTAAAATATTGCATATCATGTTTACTCGAATACAAAGCATCAAAACTATGAAAACTAGACAAGGTTAGACATATTATCATTCTTTTTACGTAGGCAGTTTAAAATCCGTGACTGAGTAACTTTAAAATAATATCAGAGATCGCACAGAACGAGTTTCACAATTAACTGTTCGTGTTCCATCTAAGCATTGTTCAATTCCTAAATGGGAAGTTTCATTACGAGTAAGACTAAAACATACCTATGTACGAACTACATGTTTTGGTTTATATTGTATGTACCGGGAATAAGCAAGTGGAGAAATTAATTAACTTGCTTGTTAAATCTTTACATTCATGGGAAAGCCACAAAGTTCTCTTATTCACACGTAAAATATAACATAACATAACATAACATGTATAGACAATTCACACAGATCGAGCTAGTCCCAAACTAAGATTTAAATCTTGTATTGTGGGTACTAACACGACGATACACATATACAATGCACTAAACACATATACATGTAACACCCAGACCCAGGACAATCTGAAAAAGGTCATTCTTCATTTTGCCCTGGCCGGGAATCGAACCCGGGACCTCGTGACTCAAAGCCAAATGCGTTAGCCTCCGCGCCACACCGGTCGCCATATACTAACATTATTATTTATTTATTTTCATTTCATCTCATAAACGGCAAAGTATTAAGCAATATAGATTAACAAACATTAATTAAAAAATTACAGATAAAATAGACAAACTGTACAGACAAAATAGAATAAACATGTCAATGATAAACACACACAAATAGTACATTGGTATATATACCTAATACTTATATTAATAAAAACGCTGCAATTTCCTAACATTTGTTGTAACGAATTCAATTCTTTAACAAAGTGCAACTAGTAAATATTGTCATACATACCATTCGATAAATAATATATACCTTATTGGTTTCATAATATTTTATGCATGTCCGAGTGATAGATTCATATTTTTTACATACAGTTAGATCGCTGGCTGCTTCACATATGGGAAATGCTGTGATGGTATGAGTGGATGAAGCTTTTAAGACCCTCATTTAATACTGTGTATCGTAAAGTTGTTTTTTTTTTTTGCTTTAGTAACAATTCTTATAGTATTCCATTTTCTTTTTTATCTAATACCTATTTTCTCTTTTCCGTAATACTGGGCTTTAAAGATATGTTTTTTATTATGTATGTATCTAAATAGTTTCCTCAGTGAATCAAAACCATTTTGATGTATATTAAAAATCCGAATAAAATATTAAAGTTTATTTAAGTTATCTTGGTCTGTTTCAAAGTTATGTATATTCTTATTTATTTATATATTTTGTTTTTACTCCAGACTTGAAGGTGGGGTGTGCAGACTTCTCAAGCCCATATAAAAATACATACAATATAATACAAATGAAAACATATTACAGTAAAAATAAGAAGAATATCTTTAGTTTATTTTTGATATTTTTACTATTCATGATTGCACGATAAAGTGCTGAGTTTTAATTTATGTAAGAATGGGAAAAGGTTAGTAATATTTTTACACATCATTTATTTTACCTTTTTAGAGACATTTTTCATGCGCCTTCATGAATAATGATAAAAAGTGAGGGTCAAGACAAGAAAAAGATTGAATCGCTTAGGTCACCCTATTATGCTGTCGCATTATTTTTCATCATTAAAATTATTTTTCCAAGCGGAAATAATTTTTTTTTTTTTGAAAAAGTAGGTTCATGTAATTTAAATTCCTAACCACCAACATATAAAAAACAGGGAAATTTTATTTAATACATCAAAAAGCATTTTATTTTTATGCTTATTCTTTGTATTTATTAGAATTTTACTTTTATTACATAATAATATGATAAATAACGACAAAAATATTTAAAAGTCTCACGAATATTGAATAACAATAATATCGAACTCTATAATTCAGTGTATCTTTCATCATTAATCTGGTTTTGTTTTATTCTAAAATACAAACACACAAATAAACCAGGAAATATTGTACAGATATTTTTTTTTACTTTTGTTTTGATTTTAAAAAGTAATATATTATTTTCAAAAATATACCAATTAGGTACTGTTCATACGAAAATATGCCTAAATATCTTGCCATTAATAGAATTTTAAAATTTACCTTTACTATGATTTAAGAAAAATTGATTTATTCCGTTAAATATTAGTTCACAATTTTAAATCTGGGTAATGAGATTTCGATTGCTTATTTTTTTGCGAAAAGTTTTAATGTATGCAATCGTGTTGTATAATAAACCAAAAACGAAAACATCAACTTGACAAACAATAACACTACAATGGTATAAATTCATTCGTATCACCACGGCATTTTCCACAAGTTAGGTAACCAGCAAACTAATTGCATTTAAAATGCATAAAAGTCGTTCGTTCCGTTCCCAAAACAATTAAAGATATTCAGAATGGTGGCATACTTATCGCATCGTTAAATTGAAGATGTTCTATTTATTATTTGCGATGTTCAACGGACACCAGTCTTTATATCTGGATATCCAACTAACTTCAATATCTTTAAATATTTTTGGTACTGACATGTTTTTCCCGAAATTAAGTGGTTCATAATAATAATGATAAACCATAGGTAGGTAGGTACTTTGTAATATATGATTCTCTGTGCCTATAATAATGATGTCAAAACGTTATTTCGGTTTACCTACTACGTTAATAGTCCGAAAAAGCTTTTAAAAGCATAAAAAACGCAGCAGTAAATAAGCTACTAAAAGCTTCTCAAACTAATATCGATATAATATTGAAATCAACAACATGGTGTTACATGTACCTACTATTTGATGATATAATGTATGATGGATATGATATATTATTTTTACATAAATATATGCATTATGTTTTGCAACCACGCAACAATCAGTAGGTGCTATTTACGTATTTTTTTATACCGTCCCAAACCAAAACTAAACATATTATATAATTATCATAGTCCAACATCCTAACAAAGTAGAATAAAATATACTTGTATCATGAAAAGGGAATAAATGGAAATTTTGATGTTCTTGACCAAAGGTACTTGTTGGAAGTCAGTTCTCTTATTTGGGTTTTCTGTGGTTTCCCCATTTCGCAATAACGTGAGGACAGGAGAAGATAGATATTTATATTTTTCTTTAAATTCTTCTCTTGTGAATCCGTCCACAGCGGATCAATTTACAATAGTTTTTTTATCAATGAATTATAATTACTTTCTTATCAACACGGGCTTCTCCCAAAATTCTTTTGTTCAAATCCTATAAATACTGTTTGTCTCTGTATCTTATTTCACTTTTTACTAATCACCGGATGATGGAGCCCAGAGTCTCCGAATAAGTACACTGAGAAAAATACTATCGAAATTACACAAAGAATCATTGGTACGTACTTGGTAAATTTACTAACGATTTGCTTGCGAAAAGTTAATATTATAGATTCGTACTAATGAATCGTTTGTACTATCTCTGGTCCTAATCTGATAGTACGGACCAATGATTCGTTGTGAAATTTCGTAAGTATTTTCCTCAGTGTACGCGAAATTAATAAAAGCCATTTGGAAGTTAACTACATACTGTGTTTTATCAATTTATCTTGGAATAAATGGATTCTAGTTTGGACCTCCGACTCTAACTGAACTGTGTCAGTCATAATCTCGAACCAAAATTTCGTGTAGTTACATGTTGTGTTTTTTATTGTTTACACCCAGACTTGTCAAATGAATCATACATTTTTCTTCAATATTTCATTAATCATTAATCTAATATAAGAATCAAAGCAACAATTTGCCCGTGGTAAAATAAAATGCTAGGAATATCATGTTATTAGATTTTCCTAGAATTATCACATATTGTAATATTTTTATTGCTAGGATTCACGCTATGTTTGTTTATGACAGAGACTGACTTTAGGATAATGTATTATATGATGTATATGAAGCATTAATCAACGTTTGTCTGATATTATACCATTTATCATAGGCAACTGTTTAATATTATTAGATATTTTTTTCCTAATATAATAGCTTATATGGTTTAACTTGCAGGGAAAATTATTTAAGTAAACACATACACGGAGTCAATTGTTCAACTTTTTCCTGTAATATTTTGTTGGTATTCATTTTGTATCCAATATTATGAAATATAAATATCTCCAAATATATGACATGAAATTTATATTATTAAATATAAATAAAAATACGACCTTTGAGTTTTACCCAGAATTTTATTTCTTGTTACCAAGGTCAGAGACGTTATATGTTGAAACCTTGATGACTTGATTTTTAAATCCAACGATTTCAATTCTTTTTTATTTATAATTCAACTTTCGTATTCGATAGAAGACCAAAATAAATTTTCAAAAAAGGAATAAAATAAACGCTTTGTACTGCCAATCACATCATTACATATATGATATTTTAACTAGGTTTTTCACTTTTTTCTGTATGTTTCTGAATGTCCAAAGCATCAACAAGTAGTTTGACATTTCAGTATAGCAAAGATGTATTTGATTCATGAAAAAGAATAACAATTACTTGTATGATTGTTATATGCAGTCAGTTTGCTTGCTAGCCCACTTGTAAGATATACCGTGATTCTATCCATAGGTTGTTATAATTTTTTACACCACATTAGATCTATTCCTCGAATTTTCATTTTTAGAAAAAAATCTCGATTCATCATTGAACTCTGTTAGAATTTACTACCTCTTTGTATAAATAAATAGACACAATAATTTGTATTAATAATTTTATTTTTATCTCGTGTCGTAGTTAAAAAATAACAATAGATAATTATTAGAGTATTCCATATTAAAATTTACTTAGTTACCATTTGACTTTTTTTGAAGGAAAGAATCCCGCAAATATTAAATTAAACTCTATTTTGACTTCCGTTAAATTTCTCTATGTTGAACATTCTGTAACTAACTTCACTTGTCCCCTGCTTCTGGCCTCGGTAGCACCGTCCGACGCTTTTGCGTTGGGCGGTGGCTGAACCGAAAAGAAATAACTTGTGTTAAAAAAGTGCTAAACAATAATTGAAACCTGTATCAATATAAACTGTACATAGTGATAAGTGACTTGATTAATTTTAACTTAGAATTTGTTGTATAATATTAAGTGCTTGTGTAAAATGAAACTGTGTGTCTGTTTGTGTTGAACCGGACAGTAATAATTTGAACCATGAATAAATATTTTGTTATTTAACTTAACTTCTGTTTTCTTTTGATCTATGAAACCAAACTAAGAACTCTACAATTATCCCTGAACTGAGACTCAAGTTCTTCGACTGAATTAGCTGGACAATGTATAAAAAGGTGGACTAGAGTCAGAGAAAGTTTTGGAGGGAAGTGTAATGGAAGAAGTTGTGAATAATGAGAAAGGAAGTAAAAGGATAATGTTACTACATAAATGACGCCTGCAACGTGTGGCCAGGTTTGGTTTCATAGTGATAAATTCAGTGTAAAAATAGATACAATTAGTTTTGATATGTGATAACCTAATTAAAATTTCGACGCATTAGAACATTCAAGATGGCCAACGCAATTGCGTTTTGCAACGTAATTTTCTCGAGCCACGCCCGAAGACACGGCTCAATTCTAAAACGACTCACACTCACACGGTCAACACAGAACACGCAACGTCATGTTTCGTCTCTCCAACAAAAGTTTAAAAATAAGAACGGTTACGAAGAATAAGTGAAAGATAAATATCAATTCTCGTTTTTAAACGTTTTATAATAATAATAAAAGAATTAAATACAGTTTTTGCAAATAAAAAAGGCATATTTAAAATGTGAAGCGAATTACAAACATTGACAAGTTCCGGAACGTTTTATAATAAATAATAAACAACAAATAATTGCAGTTTTACTTTTAAAAGGTGCTCATTGAGGTGGAAGTGGGAACGAACATTAATAGTATAAATAAATAAGTACAATTGTACGTTTGGTACTCAAGTAAAACAATATTAAACAGTGCTAGATGATGTCAAGTTCCTCCGAACAATAACTTCAATGTCTGAATGAAACATAATTCAGACCAAATGTCCAAGAAGCGTTTCTCCAGTTGTTCTGCCTGTGAAGATACCCTGATACAGAGCCAAGCGGTGGATATTTTCAAGAGATGAATGAATGATGAGGCCATGTTCCAGCGTTTTTGATGACAGTAAGCAGTTCCACTACAGATGTGAATACAACAAATTAATATTCCGAAGATTGTTCAACGTTCTTTTGGTTACGTCATTGAAGGCTAGGTACCAAGGAAGGAAACATCTATTGCGCCTGGAGAATCGTAATGTATTGTTATAGTTCTTTTTCTTTTCTCATCAAGATCCAGTGTGCAATTTGCAGTCTTGCAAAGCAGTAATTGATTGTTGAAATGTCTCAAAATTGTACCAATGTTGTTGTGCCTACCTAGCTATACATAATAATAAGTTTGTATGTGTGGTAGCTTCTGATGGGGAATTTCATTTTGATGATAAATTTTTGTTTTGATTTTATCTTAAAGGTAGATTTGTGTCCTTGGTTGTGAATATTAAATTCGTTAAAAGAATTTTGAAACAATTAGAGTTGTAATGTTGATTCTATAGAGAACTTTTGAATGCAATATCATCTATGGTTTAATGCATAGTGAACTAGTGCTGGGATAAAATTATTCATACTTATATAGTGCTGGGATAAAATTATTCATACTTATATAGTGCTGGGACAAAGAGTTAAATTAATAATTAAATTTTTTTGTGGAAATAATTTTTTGAACTAAGTTGAAATAAAATAATGTTAACCCTTCACAACCTTTTACGAATTTGAAAATGTAAGTACACTTAACCCTTTGTGGACGTTAAGTAACAATTGAAAATAAATGTAAATTTTTGTTTTGTAGCAATTGTATTTTGAACTTGTTGGTTTAACTCTTGGTGAACTCGATTGAAATTGTTAACCCTCTACGAACCGCAGTTGAATTTTTTTTGAAGTCAGGTAATTGAAATACTATACTATACTATACTATACCATCACAGCACATCCCACAAGTGGGGTAGCCAGCAGATCAGCTGCACGTAAAAAACATGCAAACTGTCCTCTTCGTGCCAATATAAAATCAAGACATTCAGGATGGGTGGCAAGCCTCATCGCTGAAATACAACTGATTTTTTTTAATTTCAAAATGTCTGAATACTTAATTACGCCCATCCCTCGGGTGGAAAAATCGAACACAAAAACATTGAAGCATGCTTTATCCCAAAGAGGTGTAGAACCTGCGCAGTCACTTAATGATCTACGTGAACAATGTAAGGTATTTAATAACAAAATTTCAAATGTTCCTCAACTTTTAGAAAATACTACCTTGCTGCATGTTACCAATTCTAGTTGTGCTATCGCTGCTGAGGAAAGTGTCCCCAGTTGCGACCGTTCCGTTACTCATCCTCATGTAACACCTCGAGCTAGATCTACCTATGCTCCAATAAATGTAAACTTTTCGTCATGGCCTATCCCTGTATTTAACGGCAAAGGTGACTTAATCGAATTCTTTACTCGCCTTGAGGAGATTTGTCTTTCTCGTCGTTTTGATATAACTCTTTTACCTACTGTTTTGCCTGAATTTTTAAGTGAGAAGGCACTCACATTTTTCCGAGCTGCTCGTCTCAGTGCTTTGCAATGGGATGAAGTAAAAGCCACTTTCATTGATCGTTTTGATAGCGAGTCCATTACCTCTGAACGTCGTATGAGTATTTGGTGTTCAAAACAGTCTTCTACTGAAACTGCCTCAGATTATATATCCCGTGTCACGATGATGAATCGCGGTCTTAAATCTCCCATTCGGGAATCAGAACTTCTAAAAATAATTAAGAAAGGTCTTTGTACACATTTTGCTGCTCCTATAATTGGTGCTAACCCCATTACTTTAATTGATCTGGAACGAGTTTGTACGAGTTTTGAACGTTTGTCACTTGCTACTCCATCTACTGCCACTCCATCTGCTGGTTATGTACCCGTACGTCGCCCAAAGGTTGCTTTTACCCATAATCAATTTAGAAATAACAATAATTGTTATTCTTGCGGCAGACCTGGTCATTTGGCCAGAGATTGTAAGTCGAAAGTATCAACATCCCGTACATTTCAAGGATCTCGCCATATTGTTAGAAGACCTACTGTTAATCATTCGTCGCCCTCTCAATTTTCTATGCCCAATCTTAGTTTGCCTCCGCCAAATGTTCCGCGTCATTCAAAAAACTTGTAAACTACCGGTCCTTTGCTCCCCCTTCTCTTCAAAGGAGAGAAACTGAGTGGTCGGATTGGTTAGCTTCGGTACAATTATTTCATCTTGCCTGTCATTTGAATGAAGTAAAAATCACTAGTGGTTTGGACAATCGTCCACACATCAACTTTAAAATCCGTCATATTCCTTTTAGAGCTCTTTTGGATACTGGTGCTGCTGTGAACATTTTAGGAAAAGATATTTATAAAACTTTTACAAGCCTGGGTTATCCTCTGAGACCCCATGTTCAAACTCTTTTTGGTGTTAATAATTCATCCTTCCAGTCTATCGGAAAGATTGTTCTTCCTCTTTGCTTCGATAATAAGACTATTCATGTAACTTTTATTGTGGCTCCTTCTGTTTCTCATGGTATAATTTTGGGTGTACCATTTCTGGAAAATTCTGGATTAGCTCCTCGACTTTTCCCTAACAATGCTAACTCCTTGACGAATCCTATCTCTAGCAATCTTGTATTTGCTACGTCTTCGTCTCCTTCTTGTTTAGTTTCTGTCAACGATCTTACCCCTCAACAATGTTCTGAGTTGGATAAGGTTAAAAATCTGTTTACTGGTATCTCGTATGAAGCCAAAGGTTTAGGACGTACTCATCTTATAAGTCATGTCATTGATACGTCTGACAATCCTCCTGTTAAGCAAAAGACTTACCCCCAATCTCATGTAAGAAGAGAACAACTATGTAAAGAAGTTGATGCTATGTTAAAAATGGATGTAATTGAACCTGCTCGTAGTGCCTGGTTAAATAATGTTTTTATTGTACCCAAAAAAGACGGCTCTGGTCGTTTCGTTTTAGACCCTCGCAGATTAAATGACGTTACAAAAACCGACTCATATAGGTTGCCCAATATTAATCGTATTCTAGACAATCTTCGAGATACAAAATTTCTAACTGCTCTTGATTTAAGTCATGGTTTTTGGCAAATGCCTCTAAGTCCTAAAAGCCGTTCAAAGACTGCCTTTTTTGTGGAAGGTAGAGGACAATATCACTTTAAAGTCACTCCTTTTGGTTTGAAAAATATTCCTGCAGAAATGCAGAGACTTATGGACAGACTTTTCTCAGATCTTGGAGATCATGTTTTCTGTTACTTGGATGATATATTGATTTGTAGTCCATCATTCGAATCCCATATTGACACATTGAAAATTGTGTACCATCGTTTGAAAGAAGCGAACCTCACCATCAAATTCAAAAAGTCTGTTTTTTGTAAGGAATCCTTGAAATATCTAGGTCACGTGATCAATCAAGACGGTATTGCGACCGATCCTGATAAAATAAAGGTTATGTTAGATTATCCTCGTCCCACTTGTACCAAAGAATTAAGAAGTTTTCTTGGAATGTGTTCTTATTATAGACGCTTTATTAAATCATTTTCAGCTATTGCCTCACCCCTTTGTAAATTAACGAGTAAGAAATTTAATAAACAATTTTCCTGGAATGATGAAGCAGAACAATCATTCCTTGCTTTAAAGTCTGCCATGATAACTGCCCCTGTATTAAAGCCTCCTGACTATTCCTTACCTTATGTTCTCACTTGTGATGCTAGCGCAGTCAGCATAGGAAGCTTTCTTTCACAAAAATTCCCTGATGGAACTGAGTATGCTATAGCTTATTTCTCTCGTAAACTTTCTTCTACTGAACAACATTATTCCACAACCGACCGTGAATTGCTTGCAATTGTAGAATCCGTACAACATTTTCGTAGCTACTTAGAAGGTACTCATTTTACTCTGATGAGTGATCATGGATGCTTAAAATATCTTAAAACCATTTCTTCTCCCAGTGGTCGTTTAGCTAGATGGGCTATGCGTCTTTCTCAATACAGTTTTGATTTTGTCTATAAGAAAGGAAGTGAAAATAAACTTGCTGACGGACTCAGTCGAATTCCTGTATCTGCTTTCACTTTTCCCTCTGTGTACACCAACGTCACCGATACATGGTATCGCAAAGTTTATAAATCTTGTCAAGAGAAACCACAGGATTGTCATAATTTCCTGATAGAAGATGGTCATCTCTATAGGTACTGTAAGACTAAGAAACCTAATAATTCTCTTCCACTTTCTTCATGTTGGAAACTTGTTGTGCCCTCTGATCACCTTGTATCTTTGATTTCCGAATATCATGATAATAACTGTCACCCCGGCGTGTTAAAAACACACGCTCATCTTTCTCAAACTTTTTATTCCCGTGGTTTATTACCAGCTGTCAAAACTTACATAAGCCAATGCCAAGTTTGTAAGGCCTATAAACATAATAATCAAGCGCCTCATGGATTAATGAAATATCCTAAACCCGTCACTAGACCCATGGAATCTTTAAGTATTGACTTAGTAGGACCTTTACCCATGTCTTATAAGCGTAACATGCATATTCTGACTGTTGTGGATACTTTTACCAAATATTTTTGGGCTTTTCCGCTGAAACATCCCACGGCAACGGAAATTATCAAACTGTTAGAAGAACGAATTTTCTTACCTTATAATATAGCCAGATGTGTAATTCTGGACAATGGCAAACAGTTTATAGCAAAAGAATTTAAGGCATTTTTACATTCATACGGTATCGAAGACTTATTTTACAATGCATATTATCATCCACAAAATAATCCCGTTGAAAGGTACAATTCTACTCTGCTTACCGCTCTGTCTATATTGGTAGAACACGACCAACGGACATGGTGTTCTAAGCTTCCAAAAATTTGTTCTTGCATAAATAACACTATCAATGTAACCACCGGTTACACTCCCTATTTTCTTATTCATGGTACAGAATATGTTCCCCATGGTTCCTTTCATAGAACTATCACTGCCACCGATGAAGGAAGTTTCGATGCTTTTGCTGATCAACGACAGCAACGATTGTCTGAAATGAATACCCTTTACGACGAAATTTCCACTTCATTAACAAAAGCCTTTCACCGTAATGTAAAAGATATAATTTGCGCCACACCACACTTCGTCTGGACATAGGTCAAATTGTCTGGAGAAGATCCTTTGTACAGAGTAATGCTGGAAAGTATTTTTCAAAGAAACTAGACCCTCGTTTTATAAAATCTCAGGTTACCCGAATCATATCCCCTTCTGTTTACGAGCTTCAAGATATAAATGATAAAGGTATAGGAAATTACCATGTGAAAGACATTATTAAAGTATAGCTTCAAATTTTTCTCTACATTGCACTTGACTATGCAACAAGTTCGAAAGAGTTTTTTTTTTTTTAAATTTACAATTGATGTATTAGGTTAAGAAGCTTTAAATCACACTGACCCTGCTTGAGCTGTATGTACTGTAATGACGTCACTGTCAAATGACGTATTGAAATTTCATTGTTTGTATTAAAGAGAAAAAGTAAAATAACTTAGAAATTGGAAAACCTGTAATAGTATATAATGAATCTTGTTACCATGTCAGATTAATGTATGTAACCACTGCAGCTCAGGTACGTGTAAACTTGTTAATTTTAAGTATGCCTCAGAGGATCTTCGCAATTCAGACTCTGAAGGAATTTTGTAAAAAAATCTAAAATATGAATTTCGTGGCGCTCAACCTTTTGTATTGTGAATTTCTCTCTTGTTTGTGCCTTTGGGTGAATGAGGTTGCCTTTCCATCTCTTAAGCTAGCCATTTCAACATGCAACTTATTCATTAAGATCTGAACTCCCCCACTGGCTCAGGCAAGGGACAATACTTGTTTAATTTTAAGTTAGGATGTTAAGAAAAACCGGATGCAATTTCGACCCTTCCTTATACGAAAGTATAATATGTAGTCGTTTTCTTTTGTAATTGGTTTCTTACCAATCTCCTACTTAGGTGGTAACTGTTGTACGTCTTATGATAGATGAAGGATGGAAGGTATAAAAGTATGAAGTATGTCAGATTGAGCCATAAATGTTGAAGTATAAAAGTGTGTGAAAGGTTGTCACTAATTGGGATAGTAGATAATAATTGTAACAATTGTATTAAAGGGTCAAGGTTGCATCGGTAAAAGGAAAATTTTGTAATGTTTAGATTGTTTCAAATTGTCTGGTTCACCAAAATTTTAATGACAAGGTTCTCACTTGGTATGTGAACCTGTTGGTCATTTCGACATTATTACTGTATAGGCATGCGTACCCTATCAGTAATGTTCAAATGTCAAGAATGAATGTTACGGAGTCAGTTGGATGATTCGCACTCTTCCCTGTTCATCTCCGGAGTTATGCTGATTTAGAGGTGTGACTAATCGTCTCACCCTATAGAAAATCAAGCATAACTCGAATCTAGTTAAGTTTTTTTTAAATTTTGTATTTGCTCGTCTGGAACCTCTTGTGGTCGCCAGTCGGAGCTAGCCCGACAAGCCATTGTCATTGTAAGAGATTGAGGACGCTCAAATGTTTCGTACAGGTTCGCTTGGAAAGGCTCCGCGCGAAAGGTTGGACACCTGATATATGTCGTCAAGCCTGTGCAAGATGGGTCGAACACCCCATGGAAATAACATGTTTAATTCGATAGGGTATAGATTGCCGCCCTTAGAATAGAGGTAGATCAGGTATAACGGTAATGAGATTGGTAATTCAGGTATAATTGTTGCAATATTGAAGGTCGGATTGACTACCCCCCTTTATTTTATTGTCAAACTATGTATTCTGAAATTACTTGGGTGTTGGGTTGTTGTTTGAGGGTTATATTGTTGAAATTGTGAAAATAATGTGTAATATTGTAATTGTTGTCTTGAGTTCGTAATGGTGTGCTTGGAGGAATGTCGAGGGTATTGTCTACGATTTCCGTATCTGCGACCTGCCCTGTCGGTACATCTTCTTGGTCCCATTATTGGCTCATGACGTGTACATTCCTGATGAGGATTGTAATAGAAGGTGAAATTAAGTACAAAAACTTTGTAAAAAAAAAGTATTGATATATGTAACTCATGATTGATCATCATTAATTCCTTTAATGTCACTCTGTGCAACTGTAATTTTCCATTGATGTGTTGATAGTCTCTGTAACTGTAATTTCCACTTTGTAACGTAACAATGAGACTTTTCTTTTTTTTAATTTTTTTTTCTTTGTGAAATGACTTGAGATGGAATGTCGTAGTTAAAAAATAACAATAGATAATTATTAGAGTATTCCATATTAAAATTTACTTAGTTACCATTTGACTTTTTTTGAAGGAAAGAATCCCGCAAATATTAAATTAAACTCTATTTTGACTTCCGTTAAATTTCTCTATGTTGAACATTCTGTAACTAACTTCACTTGTCCCCTGCTTCTGGCCTCGGTAGCACCGTCCGACGCTTTTGCGTTGGGCGGTGGCTGAACCGAAAAGAAATAACTTGTGTTAAAAAAGTGCTAAACAATAATTGAAACCTGTATCAATATAAACTGTACATAGTGATAAGTGACTTGATTAATTTTAACTTAGAATTTGTTGTATAATATTAAGTGCTTGTGTAAAATGAAACTGTGTGTCTGTTTGTGTTGAACCGGACAGTAATAATTTGAACCATGAATAAATATTTTGTTATTTAACTTAACTTCTGTTTTCTTTTGATCTATGAAACCAAACTAAGAACTCTACAATTATCCCTGAACTGAGACTCAAGTTCTTCGACTGAATTAGCTGGACAATGTATAAAAAGGTGGACTAGAGTCAGAGAAAGTTTTGGAGGGAAGTGTAATGGAAGAAGTTGTGAATAATGAGAAAGGAAGTAAAAGGATAATGTTACTACACTCGCACTTATCTGGGCAGGTGTTAATAAAATATCACTCACAAGACAATTAATCTATAATTCAGCAATGTGGCGTGCCACCCACCCTGAATCCCCATTTGTGGAATATGCCATGATAGTACCGCCACCCACCCGATATGTGTACTTTTTTATTGTCTCGAAGAGATCAATTTCCATGATTATTACTTACAGCTTTTCTGCTAGCTACCCCACCAGTACAGTAATAGTAGTATAGTAACTTATCTAGCAAGTTATCCATAAATACAAGTGAGAATGACAAGCGCTAAGTTCTTGTGAAAAATGTATTAGACAATTTTCGCAGTTAGAAAAAATCATATAAAACTTTCAGATATTTGTATGCGACAAACAAAATTATTTATGCAGTACAGTGAAAACTTACAAAGATACCCAAGTTTTGTCAAGACAGCTTTTGAAACCAAAGTTGGTTAAATACTTCTTTTGCGGAAAAGTGTTATATTACCATACTTGCTTTTTTCTCATAATTTATTCAAAACGTTTAGTAAAGAAAATGTTTTGAGAATATCAAACAAATACGAAATATTTTGTTATGTTATATGAAGTAAAGATATGGAATTATATAAAACATATATATTTACAGTTCTACTATAATACTCGATGATTACCTATATCATAAACGGATGGTATAACACAACACTTTTTTAGAAATAAAACTATTGTTCTAGCCTTAAAAAGGTATTTGTGAAAATTTTTTTGTTGCATTGATAAAAAATCGGTGAATCGGGAAGCAGAGTAATGACAATAAAAAAAATTAACAGCGTTAACTATAGACCCCTGTAACACTCTCGTGATAAATTGAAAAAAAGCACAGCAGGTATGTAGTGAACTTCCAAATGATTTTATTAACTTTGTTAACTCTGAATCTGTCTCTGTTTGAGGTTGGTATTACTTGAAGTATCAGTCCACTTCATTCCTAATTCAAATAATATCTTCTATAAATAAGAAGACATGACATATTACAATAACAGCGAATTATTTAATTATTGTAATTTCCGCATTCCAGTAGGTTTCCCTTCCTGAAAAGTGTCACGATGGATTCATTTCTCCAATTTTGTTCCATTCGCAAGGGCACCGTCGGTCTGGGCGTCCCTCTTTCACAATATACCATTCCTATGATAATTAAGTCAGAGTGCATGGATTGTTGTGGGAATAGGTGACGCGATCGGCACAGATAAGCTCTAAATGGAGGAGGCTGGTTTCTGCCCTGTGCTCCTGAGAGGAACACTGAGGGCGATGTTTATGATGATTTATTCATTATTATAATCAAAAATATAACCACACACAAGGATCACTACAGCTTTTCTCGACAAATTCTCGTCACTCAAAGTAGGTGTCTGTGGTATTTAAATTACCAATATCCGTATATGTCTCTCAATAAACAATTTGGTAACTTGACTATTAGGATAATCTACGATTATGTTCATAATTATATTCAATCACATAAATGTAAAGGAGTACGCATATATGCGAGTACATAATACATGAATGGTATCTACCCATATCTGTTTGAAATAGGATTATCTTCCGATGATGGATATTAATCTCACTTAATGAGACTTTATCTACTCAGTGCTCGGGTTATATATGGGCAAACTGGGCATCTACCCAAAGTGCTAAATTTCAAGGGGCGCAGAGTTTTAGAAAACCGATGAAAGTTTGTAAAAAGTTTCCTTACAAAATTTTGCAGGTTATGAAATATTTTAATTTTCTATAGGTACTTTACTAAAAATCTAGCAAAGGGGGATTATAAATTTTGAATCGATGATAAAAAAATACAAAATCGTTAAAATTTAGACTCATGAAAGGTATTTTTTTTTGAAAAATCACTGATCCAACAATACCAAATCCGGGATTTCGAGTAGGTAAATATTTTTTAACGATCAGTTTAACAATGACTTTTTAAGTCGAAACCAGGTCACTGCTCATTAAAACCTTTTTGTAAAACTAAAACCAATTGTGTGTTTTTTTTTCATAATAAACACGGAGTTTAACAAAATTAACGTCGACTCAATAAATAAATGAATTCAAGGATATCGTAAAAAAATACAAATTACTTTATCACGTAGAAAATCTGGTGACGGGATAGGGACAGAAATTTTGAGTGCAAGTGAAATACTCATTACTGAGACCAATGTCATGAAAACGGGCGCCAGTAGACCATTTGGCCTTGGACGCTTTTCATTCCAGCCCGGGGCCTGGTTATTTTGTTGATTACAATTATAAATCTAATTTTCACATGAGTTAATATCTATCAAAATTTCCATCAAATTACTTACCAAAATAGAAACAGGAAGATAAAAATTTATGCAGCAAACAAATTTTGATATTGAAGAACATTTACTTACAAAGCAATTACATATTTTACTATCGAAAAAAAAATATTTACAATATAATATTATGTTAATTGTGTCGGTGCACACGTAGTAGAATTCCATAATTATGTAATTTGAAACAAGTGTTTCTTTCTACTATAGATTATTGATTCCGAGAGAGACGTCTTTCGACTTATCAGGTCATAAGAAAGACGTCTCTTTCGGAATCAATAATCTTTAGTAGAAAGAAACACTTGTTTCAAATTACATAATAACGTTATAATATTTCGGGCCGAAGCCATAAACGTGGTGGATTTATTACTGGAAAATATCAACAAATAAATTTATTAATCCTATGATTACCAAAAATAACATCTACCCCTTTTCACGTTATTTCAAATCGATATCGAAATCTATTTTTATATTTTTAACCTTTGAGTACAGTGTTTTATAATATAATTTATAAATTTAACTCACAGCAACCAGAGTAATTATTGGTGATACAGGTAAATTAACAGGTGAATGAAAATACTTTATCATTAATTGTATCGGCATTTACTTTGTAACACTTCATTTTAAATTATCAAATAAAATAAAATAAATATTTATTATTATTTTGTTTTGTGTTACTGTTGAGTAAGACTAACGCACGACCGGTTTCGCGGACTCCGAGTTCGCATCATCAGGTGCTGATCTATACTGTAGTACTGTACTGTAGTATAGATCAGCACCTGATGATGCGAACTCGGACTCCGCGAAACCGGTCGTGCGTTAGTCTTACTCAACAGTAACACAAAACAAAATAATAATAAATATTAATTTTATTTGATAATTGAAAATACTTTAGATGTGTGTATAGAAAATATATGTGGGGTTCGAATGGGTGATATGGCTACAATGATGTTCATTTTGCTGGACAATGGGCATCTATAAAATGTTGTAATGTGCCAAGTTGCGATACCATCTGCAACAATATCATCAAGTCCGATTCTCTAGCGTCCACGAGTGGTCTCATTGACCCCGCGAACCCCGGGCAATGTGATCACTACTTTAACATCAGTATCATAGCATATAGAGAAAGGGCGCATGGCGAGTCTCTGGCGCCAGAAAACCAGGGCCCCCCAGCTAAGGGAAGGTAACCCCGACAGAAAATCCACCGAAGAAGGCAACGGGAAACCACTTCGGGTGTTTATTTCCCAGGATATCACTATGGAGAGAAACCAAGCCACGGCCCCGAGTCCCGGGCGGCCCTTCAATGGGTCAGGGGTGCTAAGAATCTCCCGGCTCAAAGTAGTGAACGACAATTTTAGAGTTGGAACCTGGAATGTTAGAAGCCTTTTTGCCCCTGTAAAGTTGGATAACACCGTACAAGGGATGCAGAGAATGAAGATTAATGTTCTTGGAATAAGTGAACTGCGATGGACTGGCACTGGAATCTATCAACACGATAAGGGCGATCTGTATTTTTCAGGAAGTGACCCGCAAGATAATAATAGACGAAATGGAGTCGCAATATTTGTTGAAAATGACTTGAAAAAGTATGTCAAGAACTTTGTGCCTGTATCAGATAGAATTATGCTCCTTCAAATGTATGGACAACCATTGAACCTCAACCTTATTCAGGTATATGCTCCAACCTCCGAGACAAGGTATGATGATGATGTTGAGCAGTTCTATGAGACACTTAGAAATGTAATTCGCAGTTTGAAAAAAGGAGATATAAATATTATACTTGGAGATTTCAATGCGAAAATCGGTGAAGGTCGACACTCACACATAGTAGGCAATTATGGACTAGGTCAGAGAAATGAAAGAGGAGGCAAGTTGTATGAATTTGCTACGCATTAAAATATTCAACGCGTAATATGTTCATATTCGCTACTGTACCTATACTCATTAGTTGTCCTTTTTCGTCATTCAATAATAATAATAATAATAATATTATATTCTCTCAACTCAATGTCGGTTATCATCGGGTACCCTCGTGCGTGCGAAGTTTGTTGCACTCATCACCAATAATGAATTCGTCTTAGCGTTAGATCACGTGATGTCCAACGGATTCTTGACTAACGGCCCCGAAGATCGACATGAGTCAGTTCCCCCTTAACAATGGGTTAGTCCAGACGTAGGGAGGGCGAGTCCCCTCTTCGCGTTGGCCGCGAACAGCCACATAGCTCCGACACGACAATAACATTATTCATAATTAATTAATGTCGAACACCGTAATATTGTAATGAACAAGCGAATTATCCTCCAGTGTTACATATAACTGTTCTTACTGTGTGTCGTGGTAGTAATGTAGGTACTAACGAAATCTGTTTATTTGTTACGTGCGCGACCAATTTTACCGCCAACATCTGTGTACAATAATAATGATTAATAGTCAATAATAATTGATAGACAAGATAGTGCTATGAACAAGCTTGTATTCCCCCGGTGTTATATAATACTATTCTTGTGGTTATATAATAATAACATCTGGAAGTTTTCAGTATTGTGGTATAATTTCATTTAGGGCGTGGTTCTTTGTTTACCGCCAAACCGCTTAACCGTTGTGAAGTGTTCTAATTCATTATATCTGAACAATTTTAATTGAGGTTGATCGTATTTGAACCTCATAAACGTTTCTTACTACTTGCCCCAGTATTACTGATTTTATTTAAAATATGGAGTGTATTTCTTGTACTGCAACGGATACCACATAATGTCGGGTCCCGAGAGTTCGGTGTCCCTGTGATATACAGACGCAACTCTCAGTTCCATGTGTACTTGGTAATCCTCTGCCAATTTTTCCGGTCACGACCTTAGTTGGAAGAGCGATTAAACGACTTGCCATGTTTTCTTGGAAAGAATAGTGAATTTGTGACGTCCCCTACCTTATAGACTGAGAACAGCGTAGGAACGTACAGGAATTCTCACGCCTCTTGAGAAGTAGTGATCACCCGTCTGAGGACAGAATCTACCAAGTTCAGACACCACTCACACCCCCCGTACTTCTTGGTACGACCAGCCCTCGCCGTAGAGACATTAGAGTATTTTTCTTTCACGACTCTGGTCTCTGCCGTCAAAGTACACTTGCTTCTCCACCAGTAATATACTCGGCTTTGAGTTATTCGACATCTGCTCGCCTATTCATCTGTAAGTGACTATATTGTTTATGTATATTGTATAGTGTATATAATGATATTTTTTCCCCATATCCGAGTTCATGTTATCATAGAACTATTTATATAATTATTTTCCTTGGTGTATTAATTTAAGATCTTAAGATTGAATGAAGAATGAATGGTTCAATTTGATTATTTTAAGGGTATATGGTAGTCCAGGTATTTTTTTTTATATATATAATACCAAGGTTGGATTATCCGATAATTACCAATGTTTGTTTTAATATCTCAATACAAATTCTGCAGTACTTTCATAATTTTACATATTGTAAGGAATATTATTCCATACAAGTCTACTTTGGAAGTAACTGTTTTGTTATATAATATATGTACACAATAAATGTGAATCACATACCATAATTTATCTTTCTGTTGAAATCCATTTTATATACCTAAAGGTAGCTTCAATTCTTCTAATCATACTAAAGTACATCTCTTCGCCTCCTTGTATATAAACATCCAATAACCTAGTTTACACTTGGAGTAGTTTTGTCGCCGAGGTTCGATTCCTTGACCAACCAAAGGATGGATGACTCTATTATCTCACTATGAAGACAACAAAGAGCTAAATTAACGGCTCCATCGATAGAAATAAAATATCCTCTTTCTTGGAAAGGTATGATGTACTGTTGTTAATCTTTGTTTCACTTGATATATAATTTTGATTGTTTACATGGATATATCTATAAAGTTACTATGATATGTAATAAGAAGAGTTTATTCAATATGTTATAACTGGTATACAGAAGGAAGTGACAGAGTAAGGAGGTCCTGGTAACCAGACAGCTTGTGGAACTAAGGGTAAGCATGACACAGAGGCCTCTCTCGGCCAAAGCTAAGTAAAAGGCCCTATACACTTAAGGATACCCCCCTAGACAAAAATAACGAGTATAGACACTTTTACTTTAAAAGACCTCTAGACACTTATCGAGCATATCTACTACATCACCATCAATCTGAAGAGTGGAATTTTAATGAAAGATACTAATATTACTTTTGATATATATCGAACAACAAATATATGACATTTGGCCCCGGCCTTTCCCTCAGAAAGGAACACGGAGATTATTTTGCTTCTTATAGTTCAATTTGAAAACTGTATTCATTCTTCTAACTTTGCTTTTGTAATACATTATTGCGTCCTCTGGTTGTAGCAAATTGTGTGCACGATTGGATGTAATAAATTGTGTGCTCGTCCGTTGGATGTAGCATAATTACATGTTATGTGGGAACGTAACTAGTGTGTGCTCGTCCAGGGCACATAGCATACGCGGGCGTTACGTCTTGCGTAACAATTTCTGTCAAGAAACCTCTATGGTTATCACTAACACTTGGTTTAAGCTCCCAAAGCGAAGATTGTACACTTGGAAATCACCTCAAGATGGTAGCGTCTTTGGTGTTGTGCGTAACCAGATTGACTATATTTTGATTGACCAAAGATTCAGAAACTCAATTAAAAGAGTAACCACATATCCGGGAGCTGACATTGGGTCAGATCATAATCCACTTGTGGCTGACATCTTTGTCAAGTTGAAAAAAGTTATCAAGCCCAGAAAGAGTGCAAGGCTCGATACTACCAGACTTGAATCCGTCACATTTAGAAACTCCGTTTCTACAGATATCAATGAGAAATTACAAAATATATCTAGGGATATCGATGCTCCTGTTGAAACAATGTGAAATGAGTTTAAGAACACGATTAAAGATGTTTGCTGTGAGAAATTAAAGGCCGAACGGAATATGAAAAAACAAAAATGGATGACAGATCACATTCTTTCCCTAATGGAAGATAGAAGAAAGTTGAAGAATAAACCTGTAGAATATAAACAAGCACATAGACTTGTAAAAAGAGAGATTAAAAAGGCTAAAGAAATGTGGATGAGAAAGCAATGTGAAGAACTCGAAAAATTGGATCGAGACCATAATGATCATAAAATGCATAAAAAACTCAAAGAGATGACAGGCTTAGATAGGAAAAGATCTCCCTCGTATCTTACAGACGAGTCTAACAAATTAATATTAGACGAAAAAACTATTTTAAGAACGTGGGAAGACTATATCCTTACATTGTTTAAAGATGATAGGCCTGAATCTGAAGTTGACATCCCATTACAGGGTCCTTCAATATTAAAATCAAAAATAATACATGCCATTGCAACATCTGACAATGGAAAAGCATGTGGTCCAGATGAAATTCCTGCCGAAGTATTGAAACTCGTTGACGATGGAAATATTGACTACCTGCTGAGATTATTCAACACAATTTATGACACAGGGATTATTCCCCAAGATTGGTTAAAATCAACTTTTGTGACACTACCTAAGAAACAACACCCGAGAAAATGCAATGACTATCGCCTTATTAGTTTAATGAGTCACACATTGAAATTGTTTCTCAAAATCATTCATGCAAGAATTAGAGCAAAATGTGAGCAGGACCTTGATGATTCTCAATTTGGCTTTCGAAATGCATTTGGTACGAGAGAAGCTTTACTAGCAGTCAATGTCTTATTGCAAAATTGCAAAGATCAACGTAAAGAAATGTTTGCTTGCTTCATTGATTATGAAAAGGCGTTCGACAGAGTAAAGCATGCTGAATTGATGAAGATGCTCAGAGAACACAATATTGACTCCAAGGATCTAAATTTTATTAGAAATCTTTATTGGTTCCAAACCGCAGAGATAAAATTTGGAAATGACAACAGCGATGCTGTAACTGTTCAGCGCGGTGTACGACAGGGATGCATTCTCTCTCCTCTTCTGTTTAATCTGTACTCAGATAAAATTTTTAAAAAGGCATTAGGAACTTCAGATAAAGGAGTGAAAGTTAATGGAATGATTATTAACAATATCCGATATGCAGATGATACAGTTATACTGGCTGACAGCATTGAAGATCTCCAGAAACTATTAAATGATGTCTGTACTGCAGGAGAGGAGCTGGGATTAAACATTAATGTCAATAAAACCAAGTGGATGACCTTTGGACGACTAGACTACTCTACAGCATCTCTTCAGTTAAAGGGTATAAATGTTGAAAGGGTAGAAAAGTTCACATATCTCGGCAGTGTTATAACGCAGTCCCTGGATCCCGATGTTGAGGTGAAACGCAGAATCGAAATAGCAAGAGCCACTTTTAATAAGATGAAAGCACTATTCTGCAATGACAACCTTAATTTGAAGCTCCGTCAGAGAATGATAAAGTGTTATATCTGGTCTGTGCTGTTGTATGGTTGCGAAACTTGGACACTTAAGGTTAACACAATGAATCGGTTGGAGGCATTCGAGATGTGGATTCATCGAAGAATGCTTCGAATACCGTGGACAGACTTGGTGTCCAATACAGAAGTACTACGCAGAGCACATACAAATAGAGAGCTCCTGACAAATATTAAGGTTCGTAAAGTCTCATATTTGGGCCACATCCTGCGAGGCGATAAGTATAGGCTTCTGCAGTTGATAATAGAAGGCAAGATTGAGGGACGTCGAGGAGTGGGAAGGAGGCAGATGTCTTGGCTGCGGAATATACGGCAATGGACCGGAATAACACGGATGGGAGAACTGGTCCGCACAGCACGAGACAGGGAAGCATTCTCCAGAGTGATCGCCAACGTCGGGGGGACCTGATATGGCACTCATAGAAGAAGAAGATAGAAAATATTGAATTACGAGTACCATCTTCTTATTTTTATGTTTATTGAAGAAAGAAACGTTTTGATTGTTAACAAACGTCAAGGTATATTATTTTCATTTTACTGATTGTGTATAATGGTAAGCATAAAATTAAATAGTTCAACATTTCATCTGTAAAATTATGATATAAAAAATAATGACAATCGATTCGATGAAATGGTGTATTTTACTACAATTCATACTTCAAGTTCGATCAATATAATATTTAATGACAGAGTGAAGAATTTGTTGTTCTTAAAAATGCCAGAAATTTCCGTGTTGTTTAATGCTTTTTTTGTATTCACAAAAATTAACAGCTGTATCGATTTAATTTAATTTTATTAACAAATAACATGGCGTGAGCCTTTTATGTTGAACAATATAAGTATGACGGACAGCAACATAAAACTACTACTACTACTACTATACCATCACGGCATATCTCACAAGTGGGGTAACCAGCAGACCAGCTGCATGTAAGAAAACAATTGTAATAATTATTATTTACATACAAATAATTGGATCATTGTCGGCCGGTGTGGCGCGGAGTTAACGCTCTTGCCTTTGAGTCACGAGGTCCCGGGTTCGATTCCTAGCCGGAGAAAAGTGAAGAGTGACCTTTTTTTAAATTTCCTGGGTCTGGAATTGAACAAATAATATTTACACATAGTGCAGATTATACCCAAAAAGTGGTGGGTTTGTTGCAGAGCAACGTCTTCCAGCCAACCGTGTACAGTAAATAAAGTAAAAAATGCATAAAGAAATACGTACTAAAAGAAACAAAGATATAAGAAAAAAAATATTGACATACTGTGCAATCTTAGTACAATGCAATTTTACACAATCACAAACATTACAAAACCACAAAACAAAGTTAATGTTTAAATAATGTAGATACCAATTATCTTTAATTAATGAAATAAATGAGAAATATTCACTAAGAATAACAATGATTTTATAACTTTCAATACTCGCTTTTGTAAAATATGACTTAAAAATAAATAAGAATATTACGGAAAAGGTAACATACAAAACAAATTTATAAATATTGTACTTTATAAACAAATCTACATATATAAAAAAAGTCGTGTTAGTTACACCATTTATAACTGAAGTATGGCTGTACTGATTTGAATAATCTCTGATTTATTTGATTCTTGTTATTCATAAAATACTATTGACGTATGTAGGTAGTGTGAAAGTTTCCGAATACTTCTTCATTATTCTCTAGGCTTTGAATTCCCATCATCTGGAGTGGGCCTTCCTAGTCCTCATTTTCCAAGGACTTACGTCCCTTTATCTTATGCCTATGCTATGAGAGTTCCGGATTTTTAAAGTAAACATTTTTTTTACATTGCACATAGACTTGGAATGATGAACGCTGGTCGTTTGTAATGGTAAAAATTAAATCAATGAAAATATTAGGTATATAGATTTTGTATAAAAAAGGGTAGGAACGTCATCTCATATATTTTCGATTCATGTACCTAATTGAAGAACTCACACAAAAGAATTTATTTAATATGATTTTAATGAACCAAAGCATCTTTTTTCAATTTAGGTCACGAACGCTATAAATACGTTAAGTGTTTTTCGGAAAATTCAATAAGAATTTTCAACAAAATATTATAAAGATCTGAATGTGATTTGAATTAAAAAATCGACTAATTTCATCTTATGTGCTCAATTTCTTATATTTTAAACGCATTACAATGCTTTTAATGAGAGGCGGCTTCTCACGTTAAAAATAGGGGTTCATTTTTAGTTTGAAGAGGTTAATAATACATAATTTAACTTCGAACGTTGAATTTTAATATCCGTAATTATTATAAGCTGGAAATTTTCGTGTACCACTTGCTTATTAACTGAAAGACATTTTAAAAATTCTAATTTTTTAACATGTATATATAAATAAAAACAGAAACATATATTTAACGGTTTCTGTCTTGTCGTCATTTTCTTATTTCTTTCCTTACAAACTCCAATATCTGTTTTTGTAGTATTGCCTTCCTGCAACATAGATTTCCCACTAATCCTCCATCGCATTGGTCTTCCGCTGTAGTGACCCTGTAAGAATCGTCTCTTTGTCAGTAATAATAATAATCTTTTTGATGGTCACCAAAGTGTCCTTATCACAATAATGATACATATTCTAGCGACAGCCGAGTCTAGTACCATAATATTATGATAAAGGCATGAGCCTAGTCTCTGTCTAACTGTATGCAGCGAAATGGAGTAAAACTTTCACCTCTTATTTATTTTCAGCGTTAAATCATAATATAATAATCCTTCATCCATGTAATAAGTACATGCTGGCTTTCCAATTGTGTTACAGTTTTTCTTTATCATATCTATATATTTATAACATACAATACCATCAAGACTTATCCTACAAGTGATGTAGTCATCAAACCAGCTGCATGTAATAAACACGCAAGCCTTCCGTGCTAACATTCATCAATCAGACATATATGTATATTGATTTTACTCGTATAGTGTTTTCACGATGTGCATATATAACATCTTCTACAGTTCAATTCCCATTGAAATTATTCCGTTTTCATCTCAGTTCACTCGATTTTCCATTCAGCTGTCAATATATATGTTAAAAGATTTTGCAACGTCGTATTTCCTTTTCATTTTTTTTCGTCATTCCATGTAACTATCTATTTATAGTAATCTTCTTTCGTTCTATTAAATCTATTCATCGACTTATTCAAGAAATCCTATGAAACGCTTCTTCACCATTCTGTCAATCCAGAACACTTATGTAATGCATGGATGCATGCATCTATAATAATTTAAAAGTCTTTGTATTTGCAGTAATATTTTATCTAGACTATTTTCTTCTCAAATAAGTAATACAACACATTCTAGCAGTTTACCCGTTACGAGTGATTTGTCGTCAATACAGCATTATCTACGTTAAAATTATTTCACTTAAAAAGTGGTTGTGTATGCTTCCTATTTTTTTAAGTGAATAACAAACATCTTTATTTTAAACTGTGTCTTAGTTTACAATGTAGTTTTTTTTTTTTAAATAAAGACATGGATATATTTATATTATTGTCCTTATATTATATTGCGAACAAAAATAGTCAAAACACAGAGTAGCAGCAAAGGTTACAACTATAATGAGCGTCCTTCAACGTAGCTAGGCTTTTATACTCGTACCTACTTAATAGTATTGCCCGTAAACTTGTAAACAAGTAAAAAGTTCAAACAAGGTACAAAGTACAAAGTACGTTACACTACAATCTTTAAAAACATGTAGAACTTTATTTGTATATTTAACATTATTCGAGCAAGCAACTCGTTCATTTATATTATATTTGTCATTCTTACATAATTCGTTCATCGTTCGTACACGTTGAGAGTATCAATTGATTTTATTTGTCGTTTTTAAGTAGTAAAAATTATATTTAACATAAAAAAAATTATTCGCACTTGGTTTCAACAAGAGCTCTACCTTGACAATCATATAAACCTTATTAAATTGACGAAACTCAAACTGAAAATAATTGCGTGTATAATATTCATCAAGCCATTTGATTTTCCCACGGCCGGTCATGTCTCTTCCCTCATTTATTTCAAAATGTAATTTTCTGTAATATTGAAATGAAAACACAAATGGTTTAAGTTTAACTACATTTTTAATAACTGATTGTCCTGGTTTCGATTAAGTTTTTTTAACACTTCGATTTTTGCTAGAACATAAATCTATATAGAGTTTTACAAAAGAAATGTCATCTCAATTAAGAAAACAGTTTGAATACTTAATATGTTTGGTGAATCTTGTGCTGATTACTCATTATTATCACATACACTTGTGTATTCAATTACAATCTCAATAGAAAAACACTCCCCAAGAGAATTAAAACCTTAAGTACTTCTCCAGAGATGAGAGCACAACTTTATTCATATTCTCGGAACACTTCTCGTTCTCACAATTCAGGAAGTAGGTACGATGTCGTATACAAAGTAAATCTCACTTCAGTAGTGTTGAAGTGACGTGCCTAAGGTTTATATTAAAATGTCTGATATTCAATTCATTGTGACGGTATTCAGGTAGAAGAATTCCACAATGAAATTAAAAATAAATTATTTTTTCTACTACATTGATTTTTATCGTTACGCCTATTGAGACGTTTTTCATCTTTGGGTGCGTCCAGAGAGTAGGATGCGAACGTCAATCAATCATCAATTATTTGGTGACAATTTGGAGCATTCTCCGAAGAAATATTCGAACGAAACCGGATTAGTTGAAAGACATCTCATTTTAGCGATAAATTCGCCCTCTGTACATTGAATTGTATAACTCATATTTTTTTGATACTTACTGATTTATTTTGTAATATTGTAACCAATGAACAGTGAAAAATAAAATAAATAAATAAATGAATGCCTTATAAGGACGGGAAACGAAGGCATTCTTTCGAATACGTATTTCTTCGGAAAATGCTCCGAATTGCCAACGAATGATTTAATATTGATGATTGATTGACAATCGCATCCTACTGTCTGGACGCAGCCATTCAAGAACATTGTCAATCTAAAGTTATGAAATAAAATAAAATAAATATTTTTAATATTTTTTTATGTTACTGTTGAGTAAGACTAACGCACGACCGGTTTCGCGGACTCCGAGTTCGCATCATCAGGTGCTGATCTATACCGCGAAACCTGTCGTGCGTTAGTCTTTCTCAACAGTAAGATAAAACAATTATAATAAATATTTTATTTTATTTCATAATTTAAAATGAATTGTAACAAAGTAAATGCCGATACAATCAATGAAATTTCAATCTGATTTGAAATAACAACCATATTTATTAACATATCTAAATAACATTAAACTATTACAATAAAGAAGTAACAATAATATACTACATTTATGGAAATGCGTATGTAACACAATAAGCTTATTTCGTAGTTTTTACTAATTACGGGAGAAAGAATGAACAATATATTGTACGTGTATCTGTGGATAACGATCTCGGTGTTGTCATCTGTGCATTGTACCCAGATCTAGTTAAGTAATAAAACATAGCTGATACTTTTAACGTTTGTTGCTGACTGGTCATAGTGGATAAAATTTTGAACACAATTATTTCGGCGGCATTTACACGAGATATTTAGATCCATTCAAGATTTGAAATACGAGATCCCAAAAATGGTTGCTTCTGTAGATTGCATTTAGTGTTTCTCGATCGGTGGACCTTATATTATCGGTACAGTGAGATCAACGGAATTGGATGACGTTGTCCATGGTCACCAAAAGTGTTCACTTAAGCCAGCCAAGAGTCAATTTGTATTCGTTGGGATGTTTTTCTCACTTCTTCGTTGTGTCGAAATCCAGTTCAGCAACTAAAAAAATACTTAATATTCAAAGCATAATTTTGTTTATTTTCATTGTTTGAATGTTTATTTATGAATATTTAGTGGAAAACACATGGTTGGAAAGGTCTGATTAAGAGTAAAATATCGTTTAAAGTAAGAGAGCACTAGTCGAATGCTATGTGCTGAAAAGCTGAAAGTGTAATCTCACCCGGGTAATGCCCAGCTTTTCGACTTTTATGGAGGACACGCCACTGTGTAGTAGGTACATATTCTTCAGCTGAAATACCTTTAGATAGAAAACGCAAACAATAGGAAGTAGTATATACCGTAACTAGCAAAGGGTACTTCAAAACAGAAAAAAAACACAGCACATCGAGTACACAATCATAGAGTACTCAGTTTTGCAATTTTATTTATACAGTATCTCTTGGAATCACATATCAGGTAAATCTTTACAGCAGGGTTACTCTTGATAAAACTACACACGATCTTAATCTAGTCTTGATCTTGATCATACGACGCACGAAGGGACTATGGTCAAAAACACCGCGCTACCGCTAACGCGCGATCGGTTTGTGCGTATTTTTGGACAATAGTCACTTCGTGCGTCGTATGATCAAGATCAAGACTATATTAAGATCGTGTTTAGTTTTGTCAAGAGTAGCCCTGCTGTTCTTGTCAATAATGTTCTTACAATTAATGAAAATACAACATTTAGGTAGGTATATTCAATTCTTACAAAAAATTAAAAAAAAAAGAATTTAATATAAAAAAAATGATGTTTTATATTCATTTCAAAAAATCTTGGAGTTGATCTGAAAAGCTGATTATTAAATTTAGATATTTAAATAATTTCATTTTCCGAGAATGTATATAATAATTAAGTTTTAATATGAGATATTCGACTTTTTTATTGTGTGGAAGAGGCGATGTTGAGTGTGATTGAGTATATGTGAGTAGCATAGGTTATAAATTTTTTTTACACTTATTCATTCGTGCCATCACAGCATTTCCCACAAGAGGGGTTACTAACTAGCAGGTCAACTGCAATTCGTCTTCTCCGCTAATAAAAGTTTTCATTAAGATGGGAGGCATACCTTTTACCTGAGTTGAAGATATTATCTCTCTTTATACATTTTTCTAAAATTGTCTATTGCAGACACTTGAAAACTTTATTAATTGATACATAAATCGATTCTTTACCTGAGAATCCACGGACCATTTGAAAAATAGTCGTTTGCATTATACATACAAAAATATTTGCAAAATTTTATTCAAATCTCTTGATTCTACATGTAGTTTGGATGACGCCTCTTTTGTATCTATGCACTTTGTAGCTATGATGGTATTAACGTTGCATATTCCGTATCGTTGAGCACAGTTGAGTCGAGATGTGCTGCAATATCAAGCATCCATAATACCTTGTTTTGTATTTTATATTCCTTTTATTATTCTACAAAGCCAAGTTGACACAGAGCATTCACGGTATTTAAAATTTGTCAGGTTGTTTTAATATTTTTTATTTCCTGTTTAATCGTTGAAAGGGTTAATTTACAACGGTTCGATCCATGTAACCTATATCCCTTGAGTTTCTTTGCAAAACGTTATACAATATGATTTAATTCAGTGTTTTGAGACAAAAAATTCACATAATAATTGTATCCAATTCGGTTTTCCCTGTTCGTCTATAGAAAATACAACATGAATAGTGTAACAGACTTTATACAGATTTAACTCGTAACGCATTTTTACAGTCCATAAATTGTTAAAGAAAATATCTAACTATTATAAAAATCGTATAAGAATAACAATTTCTATTTTATTGTCATTAAACTTTTCACATGGTTTTATTTCTAACACTTAAACTGTTTTTGTGAAATTTTATTGACATATATTTTTTCTCCAATATTCTTTTATGTCTTTTATTGTAATTGAAAACACTTTATCGATTTATGTTATAATTATTATAATACGACCTTAATTTATTTTTATTTTTTATTTTTACGTAAGTAGATATTTCAATCAAAATGTATTATTACGAAAATATTATTGATTGTATCACACTGACATATGAAATGTGAATCCATATCTATACTATACTATACCCTCACGCCGTATCCCAAGTGGAGTAGGCAAAGAGAACGGAACGCCACACAGATCTATCTTTACACACTTCCTTCGCTTCCTCCACATTCATACAGTTTCTCATACACGCACGTCGATTCCTCTTACTCAACACGCGGCCGTCCTTGAGAATTTGATCCACGTGATCAAGCCACGTGGTTCTCGGACGTCCGCGCTTCCTCACACCCTTTCTTTCAGACAAGTATATCCTCTTTGTCATTCTTACTTCGTTCATTCTCTCAACGTGTCCAAACCACCGTAGTTTATTCACGCGCATTCTGTCCACAACACTCTTCTTGCATCCGCTGATTCTTCTAATATCCTCATTCTTCACTCTATCACGCAGCAATTGAATTAAAATCCTCATTATAATAAAAATGGTTCAGGTGCCAAAAACGAACTGCTCGTGTCAACACCATTTATTAATAAAGGTATAGCTGGAAAAAATATTATACCTAGGAAATAAGATTTTTTTTCATAACTACGAATTTATTTTTACGGTACGAACTAACATCAGATGAAAACATTATGCGCTATTGCGGGGAAAACTCTCAGAGACAGAATAAGAAACACTGAGATTAGGAACATGATAAGAAACATGGAGGACATCGTAAAATGAAGTTGGAAAAGGAGACGATTCTGGAGAAACCATGTGGATCGGATGGCTGAAAACAGAATCGTACATATAGCTGCAAAGGAAACACCAGTCGGTTCACGGCCCCGAGGAAGACCACCAAAAAGATGGAAATATAGCTGGTCTTTAGCATCACAAGAAGCATCAACTTCCGAACTAACAGATCGATGATCTACAACATGAAGAAGAAGAGTATTTATTTTTCATTTTTGAACTATTTAACTTGTTCTTTTCTTTTATACTGTGAAAGTATGCATAATATTGATTTTCACACGCTCATTAATTTTTGGAGATGAATTTATCTAAATATTCTTTCAATGCCTTAAATAGTTTGAAGACGTTAAAACTTAAAAAAATTATACATAATTTCCTAATGAAAAACTTACTATCCATTTTTATCCAATTTACTACGCTCTGAATATTTCAACTCGCCTTAGATTTTTCGCCATTAATCGCCACATCCTAATTACATCTTTAAACTTATACGACCACAATCACATTTGCATTGTTAAGATAGTAAGATTAGTTTTTTGTTATTATAAATATTTATTTTATGTATGAAAAAAATATTCACCGTATATATTATATAATGCATCATAGGTTATTACGTATATCTTTAAATGTCGAAATAATATTTCAAATGGTTGAATCAATTATTTTATTGTTTTAACATGCTTGATTGTTGTTTTAAGTAACATGAACAGTTTATTTGAAAAGCTTTCACGGAATTAAATCAACATTTATCTTTTCACTGTCAGTAGCTGCCAACATCAGATTCTGATTAATTCATCCAGTTTCCCAGTCTCATTTGAAACATAAACCAACTATTACACGTAAAGGTACACACTTCAATTTGCCAAACTATTTCATCGGAAATCAGGTGTACTGATATATTGTTATTTTATCATTATTTTGAAAAGTCGTAACTTCAATAAATTGATTAATTTTGATAGTTGGAACAAATGTATATTCTGTACGCATCGATTGTGAACATTATAGGTACAAATAAAAATAAATTAAATAATAAAGGGTGATCAAGTAGGTACATTCTTTTAATTTATTTTTGTGTCGAATCATTAACACTAGTCCATTAGTAAACTAAACGATTGACAGCAAAATAATATAAAATTGTAACACCACGTAATTTTTATATGGCATAATAATAATATCACCCGCCGGATTCAACTAGCAGCCGCTACCCAAACACAGGAAGTACGTATTAGTCACCCGATTTGCCGATAGATGTCTCATCGATGGAATGTTCGCGAACCTTCTAGAACCTTCCAGAACAACCTAACCGGAAATAGGAAGGCGGAGTCCAAGGCTAAGGTACATCCCCCTCCATCGTGACATCCACCACCAAGGCTACGATCAGCTGTTCCTTACTGCTGAAAGGGTATATAAACAGGAACACTCCATACAATCGTCAGATCGCCTCGGCCCATCCTGGGCCTAGGTCCTCCCTATACCTATATGCTGGTCACCTGCTGTGCTGTGCCATCACAGGCAGTTAGGTGGTGCATTCCTTTCATACCTATACCTGAATACCTATACCTTTATGCTGGTCACCTGCCGTGCTGTGCCATCACGATCGGTTAGGTGGTGCATTCCTACATGCTTGTTCTTCCTAGTGAGGTATAGCATCCCAAAACCACTACCTATATGCTGGTCACCTGCTGTGCTGTGCCATCACAGGCAGTTAGGTGGTGCATCCCTTACCTGCTGGTCGTTGGGACTCTAGCGGAGTCCACAACGGAGCAGTGTTCCTCTGATCCTCCTTGTTTAGTTCCATGTCCTGCAGTAAAGATCCGGGGATTGGAGACGTCCTCTCTGCCGCGTTACTCAGTGTTGGTTAATTGTTATAGGATCAGTGTAGTAGTGTCATTGTGGTATTTTTAGTATGGTATTCAGGAGGGTTCAATGTATAGGTATATGTAAATAGTGTTTAGTTGTAAATAAAAGTGTTCATAGTGTCTATTATTTAATTCTCTCGGTGTACCCCTTCAGGGACTACACCTGGCGCCCAAAGTAATTTTAGTCTTGTCTCTCTGCTCTCCCCATAAGGGAGGAAATATGTCGGTGTTATAAATGGCGGCCCAACTCGTGGCACGAAAACGACCCTGAACTATTGAAAGTGGTAAGTGAACAATCGTAGTTATACTGTACTTCAAAAATCTGTGAAAGTGTTTTCTTAAAAGGGAAAAAAACTTTTGATAATATTTGTAAAAACAATTATAATAGTGCTCAATAGTGATAAATGTTATTGAACTGTATTAAGCAAACTTATATGTAGTCGTTTGCTATAGTGTTTATAAATAATTATAATAGTTAAGTGTGTAAATAATCATGGTTGTACTGTAGGCACTCATCGAACACTTATGGTACACAGTGAAAGAGTTTTCATAAGAACTATGTCGGTGCAATGTGCTTATATTAGCTACCTCCATGAATAAACTGTTTATAAGTTGTGTTGTATATTTTGAATCTACAACGGTGCACAGTAAAATTATTGTATTATAAAATATGTTGCAAAAGAAGGTACTAAATATATTATATTTAAATAATTTTGTACAAGAAAATAACAATCCTTGTAAACTTTAACTCAAAATATTCATAATAGACTGTATACAAATATTTATACTATGTTTTGATAGAATGCTTGACAGTGTGTAATCTTGTGTTTTGCAAAAGTATTATAGAGGTGTTACATTGCACACTTTGAAAAAGGTATGATAAACAGCATGTAAAATTATTGTGAAAGTATCGTCGTGCACATAGTGAAATGGTTTCATCTTTTTTTTGCAAGCGAAGCAAATATGCCATGTGACAATAATATTAAAAATGATAATGATTTATTGATTATGGGAAAATTATAATAATAAAATATTGATTTGGTAAAACTAATAATAATAAGATTTTGTTAAATGAATGAGATATAATAATAGTATTATTAAAGTAGTATGTCGCGTAATACTTAAAGAGTACACCCGTCCGCCATTGTTGTGCAAATTGTCAAGAGTGCTGAATTGCTTTATCAAAGTTGAGAAATGTGCAAGGGACAATGTAAATAATATAATAGTGTAAAAATGTTAAGATTTTTATTAAAATATTTTCCGTTTATATATTCAATAATCATTAAGAGTTGTAAATAAACGAATTTGAAGTTGTGTATAAAACAAGAAATAATCTGTAGAACATTTTTTAGTTATGTAAATGTAATAATTCATAGTGTATGAAATCTTGTAGAAGAGGTGTTCCTTCTCCGGTTTCGCGTTGTTATTAAGTGTTGTGTTCAACACCTCACATCACTGATGATGATGATGTTTATGCCCTGTGCCAGATCTTGCGAACAGGCACAAAGGAAGCGGCATTTGAAGAATAAATACCCCGAGAGCAGAATGTCTCTCGTCAGCAAAGTGACACTTAAAGAATGGGTGTCCATCGGTAAGAGTGGTGCGCACAACGCATATTTCTCAAGGACGTAGCAACGGGTACGTTCTGTCCAAGGGGAGGAGATTTCTATTCATCTAATTGGAGCAAATCTGATCCAAGGGGAGGAGAATAGTATATATCAAATTGAAGCAGTTTTGATCCAAGGGGAGGAACCAAGCTGCGTCTCATCCAGGAGAAGCTGCCATCGGATCAGCAAGACTACCAACCAATCATCCCACAGAAGAAACTGCCACCGTATCATCAGGAGTAGCTGTCTATTTATCGAGCAGAACCACCTGCCAATCAAACCGGCAGTATTGTGTGCTAATTAATCCTGCAGAACAACTTGCCACTCACCTCGCAGCATTACCTGCTAATTAATGTCTGCTAATCAACTAGTGAAGCTGCATGCCTTCGGTCTACCTTCGCAGCCAACAAATTTTAATAAACAGGGGAACCTGCCACTCATTTGGCAGGACAGCCTGTAAGGGGAGACACCCGATTACGTTACATCGTGTTACATTTAGGAGCTGGATCATCGTCGGGGCGCCTTCAGATCCAGAAGGGGAGTCTGTAACACCACGTAATTTTTATATGGCATAATAATAATATCACCCGCCGGATTCAACTAGCAGCCGCTACCCAAACACAGGAAGTACGTATTAGTCACCCGATTTGCCGATAGATGTCTCATCGATGGAATGTTCGCGAACCTTCTAGAACCTTCCAGAACAACCTAACCGGAAATAGGAAGGCGGAGTCCAAGGCTAAGGTACATCCCCCTCCATCGTGACATCCACCACCAAGGCTACGATCAGCTGTTCCTTACTGCTGAAAGGGTATATAAACAGGAACACTCCATACAATCGTCAGATCGCCTCGGCCCATCCTGGGCCTAGGTCCTCCCTATACCTATATGCTGGTCACCTGCTGTGCTGTGCCATCACAGGCAGTTAGGTGGTGCATTCCTTTCATACCTATACCTGAATACCTATACCTTTATGCTGGTCACCTGCCGTGCTGTGCCATCACGATCGGTTAGGTGGTGCATTCCTACATGCTTGTTCTTCCTAGTGAGGTATAGCATCCCAAAACCACTACCTATATGCTGGTCACCTGCTGTGCTGTGCCATCACAGGCAGTTAGGTGGTGCATCCCTTACCTGCTGGTCGTTGGGACTCTAGCGGAGTCCACAACGGAGCAGTGTTCCTCTGATCCTCCTTGTTTAGTTCCATGTCCTGCAGTAAAGATCCGGGGATTGGAGACGTCCTCTCTGCCGCGTTACTCAGTGTTGGTTAATTGTTATAGGATCAGTGTAGTAGTGTCATTGTGGTATTTTTAGTATGGTATTCAGGAGGGTTCAATGTATAGGTATATGTAAATAGTGTTTAGTTGTAAATAAAAGTGTTCATAGTGTCTATTATTTAATTCTCTCGGTGTACCCCTTCAGGGACTACACCTGGCGCCCAAAGTAATTTTAGTCTTGTCTCTCTGCTCTCCCCATAAGGGAGGAAATATGTCGGTGTTACAAAATCTTTTTTTTTTTTAATAAAAGTATTAAACAATTAAAGGCCATATGTACACTCTTTCGCGAGTGACCACGGCAAAAAAGTAATAAACCTACCTAGTGTAGGTTAATAAAAAATACGTTACTTATTTCTTGTGTTCCTTTTTTAAATTTAATAAAAGTGAGCTTGGAACGTAGGATCCGATAATAATATAAAAATATATTATTTGTTTAATTTCTGTTAAATTGTAAGACACAAAATAATAGTAGGTATGTAAAACATTTAATGAATATCCAAGTAGGTATATCCACTGTAGGTTAGTATTAAATGAAAATGTAATTATACACAATATAGGTTCGTATTAATATTAGAATAATAATTGTATAATATATGTAATTAAATTAATATTATTGTTGTTGAGTAATGAAAGACATTGTGTAGTTTAGTTATTCGATTATTCAAATGGCATTACATATTACGCTCTACATAAAACAAACAATAAGAAATCTATTTCGATTGGTGATGATAATATTCACAGTAAATTAATTAATTGTTACAAAGATAAAATCGCTCTTGGTTAAGTACTTACGTAGGTAGGTACATGCCAGTGATATAACGAATGTGTGATTTTGGATATTCGCGAATGTGAATGCGAATATTTACTTGCTCAAATGTCTACAATTGCTCAAACTTTATTTTTGTGAATTTCAATACGACCTCTTTGACAGACGGGCGTTTTCCTATCGTTAATTCAAATATTATGAAATGATTTTGACTTAATAAATGAAATACGTAAATTCCAATACATTTTTTTATTCACACTGTCAGACAGATTTGTTTGTCTTTCTTTGATATTTAAATTTATCCTTAAATGAGGGATAGATAAAAGTAAACAAATGGAATAAAATAAATAAAATTAAGTTCATTTGTAAAGGTTTCTAGTCTTTTTAGAATATTTATGCCTTGGAAATAATATGTCTTCTTTAAAGGTAAAGTTTATTTTTAATTATTCTTTATCGGCATTCCACCCAACATATTATGAGCGAATCGTAAAGGAAAACAAAATTACTAAGCTGAAATGAGAATCTCAAACAAAAAAACCTTAAGTATTCTATTATTCCCCTTCCAAAATTTATTTCCCTTGTTTTTATTATTAGCCTTTTATACATAAAAGGAGTAAGTACTTATGATTAACATGAAAACGATATCTGTAGGTAGGTACTAAGTAAAATAAGTTTCGTTTCTTACATATATATAAAGGGGAATTATGGAAGTATGTAATTGTCCTGATTTTTTTTATATTTCTTTATTTTGAACATAATTCTCTATCTTATAAATTTAATTAAGGCAATCGACAGGTTGACACCCAATAGGTATTTGGTGTCAACCTGTCGATCTACCTCAGTCTACCTCATCAAGATCGAGAAAATTGTTTTGTTCACATCTACCTACATTCCAGATCTGTTTTAATGTCTTTGAAGTATATTATAATAATAAATAATTTATTTCAAAAGAAAATATGTAAACTAAAATCTAGTTTATATTGTAAAAGAATCAGATATTAATTACATCTTGATTTTTTATCCACATTGCATATTTTTATAATTGAGTGTTTAAATTAATTCTTGCCTGTGTCTTAGTAAATAAGTTTTTTTATCTCATTTAAATGGAAAAAAAATATTTTTTTATTTTAATATGTTTGTGTTCTGTTCTTATTTAAATAATTCTTGATATTATTTTGTCATAAAACGATAATCATTTTTCATTTGTATGTTGAATCAATAACACGTTTATTTAAATTTTTATTTTGTAATCATCGTGCTCAAAATATATACCTACATTATGTTGAATATAAAAAAAATGAGAGTTATTTCTATAAGCCGTAGGTACGGGTATCTTATCGAAATAATTTTAAGCCGTATCAATCATCACACAAATACAAAGATGATTTTAATATTTTGTTCAATACAACTTCAATAAAGTTTCAAAATTAAAGATTAACCTTTTTTAATGGCCTGATTAGTTTTTGCGATACAAAATAATTTCATGCTGAATAAAACCAATTGAATCATTTACAAAATCGAAGGTAAATAAAAAAATTAATTAAAAATAAATAAATCTACGTACTTCATCTTCGAGAAATTCCGTGATGATGTGAATGAATGAACAAATAAATTAGGTGTAAATATATCTGATGATATTACCGTAAAAATATATTTAGTGAATCAATAAAATAATCTCATAATGATTTACCCTTGGACTGATTTATGTTAAAGAAAGAACTTTACATCCACTGAAAAGGATAAGGGTTGAATATCAAATGCAATCCTTACGAGCAATCTCATAAGGTTGTAGCAATTTTATATTGACCTTACGTATAACTGTTTATTTATTCATTCTTTATTGACATTGACTACAAGCAAGTTTATATTTATTTTTTATTTATTTATTTTATTTAACAACAATTATACAGACATGACAATATAAAAGTATGCACTTCATATTCAATTGCATTGAACAGGATCACAATATTGACATAAAAATAATCCTTTAACGTCAACCTTCAATCAACATTTTCTATTCATGAATCTGTCAGGACCATGTTCTCTGCATTATCATGAAAAATGATGGCTTTGGAAATAATGAAGAAAAATAAAATCTTCTTCGATTAAAGAAAATAATTATTTTAACAGATATTTGTACTGAATCTATTTCAGATTTTTTAAATTAAAAAACAACTCTTAACAGAATAGATAATTTATTGAAATTAAAAACCAAATATTTTCTACTATATTGATTTTTTTTTATTCAGAGAGGAAGAGATCAGATTGATAATGACCTTGTGAGACGAAAGATGTCTCTCTCAATAAAAACTATATAATGGAAATGACATTTGTTTTGGAATTTCATTATGAAATTCTACTACCTTTTTTCTACTAACTTTTACATTTTTGGGTTTTTACTATTGAATAAGATTATTCATGTTTTTATTTGTTAAAAATAACATTTAAAGAGCTTACAGTTTTATTATTCACATAGAACAGTAAGCACTTCCTTTATTAACAATTTGCGTCCCTTAACGGAAATACATAATTATTAATACTGAACTCTTAGCATTACACCCCTGGGTCTCCAATAAAAGTAAAATATGAGTATGGGATCAGGTTATATTGAAATTCCTTACTTGAAATATAAAATCTTGATTATTTTGTTTATTTCTCACAATTTTCATCTAAGAGGCATGTTCCATAGAAATCCCATGACAATTCAGAAAATAACCGCTTTCATGAATAAAACGAATCCCTACAAAATAATATAGAATTTTATCGAATATCCACGTTTAGATGGATTGAATATTACTATTCATTGGTTTCGCATCAATGATTTATTTTTTATATCTACGCATTCTACGCATGTTCAGGTAGGGCTATCCAAATTTTTCTAAATCGATATTTGATTCATATTCCTTTGGAGATAAAATACTTTTCCTGAATGTTCTATTTTTAAAGAGTCTACTGACTATCCTACTCTAAATTCAACTTTAAATAGCGCAAGAGTTACCAAATAAAGATTGGAACATTTATCAAATCATAAACAATCTTTCAAAAATATCATTTCGTATGTTAAACATACTTTTAAGCATAGAATTTTAATCTAGCTTCTTAAAATATATATTTCTGTATGAAATTGAAATCATAAAAAAAATGTTATAAAACAGCATAGTCGGAAAGGCCGTAACTGCGATGTGTGATATTTTCATTTTATGTGGGTATGACATAACTGTGAGATCAAATCGTTAAGATTTGTACCCTCCCTTACCCGTGGATATTTCTATGACATCTACATAATCTTTCTTCAAAATCTTTTGTTCAAATGAGAGCACCTGAAAGACTTCCCCTGACAAAACCTTCCCATATTTAATTAAAACCGTTAATGCCCCTTAGGCTTCATGACACTTTAAAAAATTAAAACAATAATAAAATATCTACTTCTACCGTTTTTTGTTCTCTTAAGAAAGCAGAGAGAAAATAGCTTGTTTCATTTAAAACTCTTTTGTGCTAATTTAAGTCATATTTTAGTATGAAAATCGCAACAATTTGATAAAAAAAATATTTTTTCTCATCTGTGGGTACCAATAAACTTTATTAAAACATACTCCAAACAGAATGATCATCTATCTTATACAACATTTTTTACGTGTTTTCGGAGAGCGGTGAGCGCAATTTCATTGAAAAAATATTGTATGTTCAATTTTTCATACCATACCACCTGATATCCAATATCTTCCTAAAACACCCAATTTCATCAATGCTGAGAATCTTATGCTGCTTAATCATATTTAAAGATTGAAATGATGCACAAGTTACACACACAGTTGAAGTTTTGGTTTAAACTCGATAGTGTTATACTTATGATAGTATAATTGTACCTTATCTGGGATATTTGCGTCATTATAAGTAAGAATTTATGAAAGTAATTAAGGTATTGATTTGGGTATAAATTTATTAATTTAATATCAACACGCGAAAACAAGTATTACCTATATCAATAATAATTTGTATGTTCTAAACGATGCGTTGTTACAAAATGTTATTATCTGTATCATTATTGACTTCAAAAATAGATATTCGCTATACTTATAACTGTAAAAGGTATAATGTTAAGGTATAACCTTATTGATAAACTGTAATTAGAAATTAATTGTTTGTTTTGTGTAATTAAGGCTAACCAGCATATGTAATTATTATTATCATCATATGGATCGGAACAAACACATAAACTCTCATATTATTTGTTCTATGTTTATTCAGTTTCGTAACACTTCCTTTAAGTATTGTTCAATATGTGCTTAATTCATGTTTAATCCGTTTGATGTTCAAATATATTATATCTTATTTTTATCTTGAAGATTTTAATCTAACTAGATTATAAAAATCACTTAGGAAAATCATTAAAAATAATCTCCTCTCGACATACATTTAACATTGTTGATTAAACAAAAAGGTTTATTTGTTTACTCATTAAGGATGTTTTTATATTTTATCTATTTATTCATTCTTTACTATACATTGAATATATACATTCATTACATAAAATACAAATTACATAAAAGATATTCATTACATAAAATACAAATAACATAAAAGATATACATTCAAATGAAATACAATCAATATACAGAGGGCGAATTTTTCTTATGGATTTCTCGGCGAATATGGATGTTGAAAAACAAGAAATGAATACAAATAATGAAACGTATTACCAGATGAGATTACACGTCTTATGGAAAAATAATAAACAGTTTCTTTAGAACTCTTCCGGTATTACATAGACACTCGAAGGTACTATTTCAATAAACTGAAAGCCATAAGACTAACGAGAACTCTGGAGGATTCATTCATCTTAATACGAATTCATATAATATTATGAACGAACATATGTGTATATTAATATGATCCAACTGACTCTTATTTTAGACTCGATTGGACCGTGTTGGCCTACAATTATGATCTGAGGAAATGTGAATTCAGGTTTGAATTAAAAATCGTCGGAGTTGAAGCGAACACGGAATCACAATGAATTGATGAAAGAGACATTTGCATAGATTACAACGGTATATATAAATGTCACAAATGTAACCATAGACAATACAGAAAATTCAGTAGACTATTCTTAAGGTAGTATTTACATGTTTCAACAAGCCCTTTAAGGCTCCTCCGGAGAGTACAGGGCAGAAACCAGCGTCCTCTAACCAGAACCATTTTGAGTCACATCTTCTCTTTTCTGATTCTATGATGTCGTTGTCTAAGAAACTGCGTATTGTAATACTAAGATATCCAGGCTGTTGGAAACTATGTGAATTAAAGAACAGTGTTTTTACATTAAAAATGTCTATAACTATGGAATATAATTTCAAGACGAATTGGTGGTGATTAAGGATTGTTGAGAGAATAAAAGAGGGCAAAATGTTTAGAAAGATATCCATGTCTGCTCAGGTTTTTTGAGTTGGTTTAAATCCATTCAATAAAATTAATACTCGTAAGATCATCTAAGTCAATTCAAAGTGAACATTTTCCACTGATATATTTTTAATTTTTATTTATTTGTTTTATTTAACATAACAATTTAAAAAGTACATAGACTATTTGATAAAAGTGTGGTTCGATCCCAGGTGCCGGCAAACTCCCCTTTCACGGCACAAGCTTTTAGCTCAGTGTGAACGGTGTATAAGGTGGTATTTGGGTTTATAACAAAACCCAGATATATTTAAAAAAAAAACATAAATCTAAACATCATCCTTATAGAGACAAGTCTCGTGTAAAGGAGGGATATAACACACGCATACCTAGTGTCGTGGTTTCGCTTTTCCCAGAAGGAAAACTCGTTCACCATATTGACAGTGAAATAAATAAATATATTTATTTATTTCGACGAGAGAATAAATACGTATTTATTCTTCGAGCTGGAAGTACGTAAACTAAAAGAATCAAGGTTATCCAATCTATGCAAATTAATAAATTTCTTTTCGCAATTACGTCTTTATAATATTCCGATTAAAAATTAATAATACAAAATACTTTCATATCTGCTACCTACTTATAAAACCCATGAATAATAATATTCGTTGTGTGTAAAGATGTCATACGTACATAATAATATGTACGCTAGTTTACCCATCTCATTTCACACCTAACGTCGTTAAAGTTATCTCGGATGCTTAACGTAAAACCCGTCAAAAGTGTCGATCGCTAAATTTTACAAATTTCATTTTAAAAGATTTTGGCACATGATACATCTAAAAAAAAAAATACGTAAAGGACCCTTTCTGCGTTGTGTTTACGGTTTATAAAAGAAAATTTTATCAGTGAAAAACAAACAAAATTTTCTATTCAGAACACATAAAGCATATTTTTATAACAATCAAAAATTAAATTTCTGTTGTGCATAAAGGTTAGTAATAACAAATTATTTCCTTTTACACTCGACGTTAGCGAGTATAAAAGACTTACCTTATTGCTGAAAATATACAAAGAAAACAACACACAATATTGCTGAAAATATACAAAAGGAAAAAGGAAACATAACACACATTCACAGCTCAAAATCAATAATTTTTTATACACAACAGAACCCTAAGTTATTATTGGTCAGGAATAGTCAATGAAATAAAATTTTATCAAATTTATGATTCAACGTTATTGAAAGTTTATTTCTGTAATTATATCACTGTTATCTGTAATTATATTAGTTTTGGATGTATTTTTATTTATAAAACACACATGATCTCATACATAACTAGTATCTGTCTATAACACCAGTGGCGTATTCAGGTCAAATATATTACTGAACCAAAATTTTACGAAATTCAATCACTGACTAATTTTTGTTAATTTAACAATAAAACTTGGTGTTGTTAGTGGAAAAAGCCCCTTCTCACGCTTAATCCGATCTGGACCAAACCTTGCGTTCGCTACGTCCAGTCCCGTTAGTATACAAATATGATAAATTAAGAGAATATAATAAATATATATTTTCATGCAAAATAAAATATAATAATATAATATTTTCTGCGGGGCTCGATTAATAGTTTTTCAACTATTTAGCAATCAGGTCGGATTTAGCCACGAGCTTAATTCTTTCACGCAAGGAACCCCAATGTCCCAAACTGAGGCTTGTAGGTGGGAAAATTTTGGATATTAATTTATAATATAATAAAAAATATTTACATAAAATAAATATGAGTTCAAAATTCATGCTCATGTTAGTATTCAAAATATCAGAAAATAATAATTAGTAAATGTTTCTGAGTCCGACCCTGTTCATATTATCAAATAGTTTCTATAAATTTAATTTAAAAATAATATTAGTTATTCAAATTTTTATTAATTGTGGAAAATAAAATAATTAACAGGATCAGTCTCATAAACATATTCATTAAAACATTTTATAAAATTTATCAATCTTTTGTCTGCAGAAAGTTCACTTATCTGAGACTTATCAAACAAGAGTTTTGATACTCCAAGAAGAAAGCAATGTCGTAACGCCAAAAAATATCTATTACAAAATTTAAACAAATAATAATATATAAAATTTCTTAGCTTCGGGTAAAGTTGATTAATTGCAAAATTCGCTGCTTCGAAACACTGAATTTAATGTAATATTATAATTAATTTATGAAGATTTCTTTATTATTTTCGTGTGTGAAAATAATCACTAAAATATTGTATTTATTACTTAGAGATGTGTACAAAATCAATCTAAACCAAAACAAACACTGATTTTATGAATTCTAAACATCTCTCTTCTAATTTCAAGAGAAAACTGTCCCCCTTGATTACCAGATAAAAAACTGCCTCGAATTGAGTTGTGACATCATCTTTATAGACTTCATTCCTTTGTCCTCCATCACAAAAATACCTACTCTCTCACTCCTAGTACAGGTCTCCTATTTCCATCTCATCATACACACGTGTCCTCATCATTTCTTTGAAATTATTTTTATATTGAAATATTTATACCTACATAACATATCAATATAAACAAAATTTAACCTCTTTACCTAAAGTCATTAATAGTTCATACATCTTTTTGTTTGAATCCGAATAGGTACTTTCTTCACCCGGTGTACTCATACCTACTCCTCCGTCATCTAAACATTTGACACGTGTTAAAATATTCCATGTGCCTTCCTAATATAATATATCCAATAGATATGTACTCTCTGAAGTATGTACCATTTATCTACCAACAAATATACTTCGAGTAACACATTCATATACCACTTAAAATAGTCAACCGAATTATTTATTCAAACTTCTAACAAAGTTTGTTAAAAAAAACAAGACCATGTCACTAGTTTTGTTTATTTGTACGATGTGAAATTTCGAAATGTTATCATCCTGTTGTATAAAACTTCATTAAGTTCATGAATGAGAGATTTTTATTGATATGGTGGAAAAACAAACAATTTTGGGCAACAATGTATTAACATTATGTACCTACAGTTTAATATCTGAGAGAGAAGAAAGACACTGTTTTATGAGGAATTTTGTTACTTGTTATCAAAATTGTAAATGTAATTTAAATACCTCTTGTTTTCAAATACCTTTTTCATACAACTTTTTAATGATTTAACTTATTCATATAACTTTTGTAATGATTTATGATATATGAATGAAAACAAACATCTTGGCTGCGAAATATAAGACAGGATAGAGAATCTTTCGCCAGAGTGATTGCCAACGTCGGGGGAATCTGACACGCCACGAAAAGAAGAAGAATTTGCTAATAATCTGTGAAACCTTGATTGGTTTACTTATTTATATATCTATTTTAGAAAGTATTTACTATAATGTACAACTGTTTGTGACCTCAAAATATGTTTAATTAAGCAGATGTCCTGGCTGCGCAACATTAGGGAGTGGACCAGAATCCGGACAGTGGATGACCTGTTCAGAGCAGTACAGTACAGGGAGGTTTTCGCCGGAGTGATCGGCAACGTCGAGGGATCTGACATGGCACAGAAAGAAGAAGAAGAATATAAAATAAAAAATAAACAATACAACTAAAAGCAATATCAAGTTAGTCAATTTTGCATTTTGCAAATTTGGTAGTTTTTTCAAAAATTCTATTTTATTTTAATAACGTTTTACTTCAATATGAAGCTGTTCACAGTACAGGATCTCTTCAATAAAAAAATGCTTTTTAGCGTTGAAATTCGTCATTTAATTTCCGATACATATTTTGATAAAAAAAATGCTAATTTATTTCGTACGATATTGTGAATGCTCTATGATGCTCCCTTCAAGGGACAATAATATCACAGAATTCACATATAATTCACAAGGGAAATAACACCTAAAATTTTGGAATAAAGAAAATGAAAGGACAAAGGAGGTTCAAGGAGATCTCAAAAAGATGCATGATGACATTGTCTATGATACAGGCAAACAGCGTGTTCATATAATTTAAAATTGAAAATCCCTACCTACCTAGAGAGACCTACCTAAATACAGCGATAAAGATTAAAAGTGAATAAGTAAATTCTCACGCAGACGTGCAACCCTCTTTACAAAAGGTTCTACTGTATCATAAAATAGGTATATTAAAATCTAAACTTCTAATGAGTTATGCCAGCTGCTACTTTATGTTAATTCTTTCATTCTTGCATCGCAAAAACTTCCATGACTTTCGTTGACCTACCTTACCTCCGCACACTATCCACTTTCTTAATATAATTATAGGGGAATTATATTATTTAATATAAACTTTTAGAAGATTAAATTTCGTATGTACCTATCTACGTGAGCAGTAACCAAAGTTGCGTGTTATTTTATCGATTGAAACTTAAGGTACCTACTTAAACTTATTTCTCATTGAAGCAAATAATTTAATATTTTGTATTACAGACCACTGTTACAGGCAGTACAATTTTGAGGATTTTTAGTGAATTTCAAATAATATTATATAATCCGCTGCCGATTTACTCCACCGTCCTGACACAGGCATGTTGCTTGCTGAGAGAGTGTAAAGGGTGTATCTGGGCTTATTTTAAATCCAGATTCATCCTTTATTTTAAAAAACAAATAAAATAAAATATGTCGGTGATGTAGGATAACTAATATTCTTTATTAAGTTTTGCTGTATGTTAGTATTTGAATTGTAGTCTTGATAGCGATATGTGGCATTTTATATCCAAAAAGTCTTGGATTTCCACACTTTTTTGGTATCAAATATGAAAAATAGCATGTACATATATTTTGATGGTGAAAAATAGGTTTCGGAGGTATGTCCCTTTTGGGATGATTTAATGTTTCCACACCATGCAGGCACGCAGGTATATAAATATATTAAAACAGTTAATATATATAGATAACATAGTTATCAAAAAACGCTAGAAAAAGTCACTGCCAAATTTTAGTGTTATGTTTTTGAAATATTAACGCCTAACTTATAAGCGACTTACTTCGCTGGTAACTTATTTAAAATAATTTTTCCCGACAGACAAATTAACCTTAAAAAAATCATAGTTCTTTATTAATTATTGGGCTAACGTTAAATTCCATAAAACACCACATAAAAATACCTACTTATTTCTTGGAATAAACTTTGTTTTTATACAGATACCTACAATCTACATACATATGTCTATTGAAAGGCAAACATAAATTTCGTTTTCTCAAAAACCTTCAATGTACCTACCTACCAAAAAACAAACAAAAAGTACTATTAGTCTCTCTTCAACAAATTTTATATTAATTAGGTATTATTACTCTTTATGTGACATATTTTTATTTACTCATCGTGGTGTTCAGGGAAAAATTAGACTCATTTTTTTATGTATCTAAGTTCTAGAGTACCTTTTGATTTTTCGTTATTATCTGTCTATCTTTACTAACTTAGGAGCTGCCAGCGAAACTTTAAAAAATAAGGACAGAGTTTGGAGGATTTCTGGACTGAAAAAATGAGTGAAAGTAATTATGTAAAGCAATAAATGTCATAATCATTATCAGGCTTTTTCCGTGTTTTTATAAAAATAGGACCTCGCAAAATACACAAGAAAGAGCCTATCTCTAATTGCTACAAGGCATTCGTTAAGTATCATTGGATCATCTTGCTTGTGTCATCTATATTATGGAAAATTTAAAAAATAATATTTGTAAGCAATCTGGAACGTATACGAATACCGACATTCTTCTAATGGTTGGAAAAACCCAAATATCCCAGATAAATAGATAAGTAAAATACCTAAGAATAACCATAACGCCAGACTGTGATCTCCAGAACCAACCAATAGCATCACGACATTTTTCACAAGCAGGGTAGCTAGCATAGGTATTAACTGCATGAAGTAATCAAAGTTTATTATTTTTGATATTCTAGAACATCTGTTTAATGTACACACAAATTTCTTCTTTTGATTTTTTAAATAAATTTTTTTGTATTTATATGGCGCTTCTGTATATTTGTTTTATCTCCTTTAACTTTTCATATGATAATAAAGGTTAGATGCATGTAACTGTCGACGAATTTATTACTCGTAAAATATGTTTGACCTGATTTTAAACCATGTATTTTTCCAGAAGTACGCCAACTAATGGAATAGAATGCCATTTTAATTTATTATTTTTTCTAAAACAATATATTTGCTTTATAATTGAACTAGCTGGCCCGACGAACTTCGTACCGCCTAAGAATCAATGAACGATTTCATACATACATCTTCTTCCCCTTGTCCTAGTTCGGTCGGGGGCCCATTGCCCCTAAGTATCTCCTCCAGAGATAACTGTCCACCGCTGCTTCCAGGACCACTGGCCACTCCAAACCAAGCCTTTCAACACATGTTCGACACCTGCCCTATCTTCTGCCCTCTCCCACTGACTTTATGAATGATTAATATTATTAATCTCTTTACAAACTCCCGTAATTGTCAAAGTGTGTCATCGAAGGTATAGTGTAAAAAAATATAATTCATTTGGAACTTTCGCAGTTTAGCGGCCCCACCCGTTGTCGAGTACTTTTTTCCATAGAAAAAGAAATATTTTCGAAACTTGAGGAAATTGTTGCCATATGGTGAATTATTTTTTGGTCACCAAATTTTTGGAAAAATTCTTTTATAGGAAAAAAATTCGCAACTATGAAACTTGAGCGGCCCCACCCGTTGTCGAGTAATATGTACGGAATTTTAGGAAATTAATTTTCGAAGTGGATTTTTTTGCCGGCAAATTAAAATAATTCTACATATGGCAACAATTTCCTCAAGTTTCAAAAATATTACCTTTTCTATGGAAAAAAGTAGGTACTCGACAACGGGTGGGGCCGCTAAACTGCGAAAGTTACATTAATTTTTTTTACATAGACAATTCATACACATCGAGCTTGTCCCAAACTTAGATGAATCTTGATTATGGGTACTAACGCGACGATACACACATATACAATGCACTATATACATATATATGTAACACCCAGACCCAGGACAATTTGAAAAAGGTCATTCTTCACTTTGCCCTGTCCGGGAATCGAACCCGGGCCTCGTGACTCACAGAAAAGAGCTCCGCGCCACACCGGCCGACATGAACAATTTATGTTGAACAATTTATGTTGAACAATTTATGTTGAACAATTTATTATACTTAACTCAGATTTGTTTATAAATTATCTGCAGTACGTAATATTATTATGTAGGTACTAATTTTTTTTTTCAGGTAGATTTTACCTATTCATTTAAAATTTATAAAAATTCTTTCCATGATTTTTTAAAAATTGAAATATCAGAACTACAGATGTTAAATTGTATGGATAACGATTCTAATTTGAGAATGTATAGAAAAATTATCATATAAATAGGCCAATCTATAAAAAAACTTCATTGTTGATTTTGTAGAATTCTCCATATTGCATTTTTTATTGAAATTAAAAATGTATGGCGTAAATAATTTTCTTCGTAATTTTTCTTCTCTGTCTGCAAATTTAACTACACAATCTTGCATCAGAACTACCTATATGAACACATTCTTATTTTCATCTTTAATAGCACAATTTTTGGTTCAATAATAATTTTCCATCTGCAAAAATAAAATACAATTTCAAATATAATCTGTGCACGTCCACATTTATGTGACAGAAGATCTATCGATACATAAATATTAGTCGAATAATTCGGTAGTTACATGGCAATAGGTTGTATCTCGCATTTTTTGCGTTTTCAAGTTTGTTCCATAAAATGCTCAAAATAGTGTAATATTTGATGTGGCAAAAGGATATGTCTCTTTATAGTCAGAATAAAGAGAGAAATGACGTAACTTATTGACATGTAGAAATATTGTTTTCATCAACATGGCAAAAAAACTCAAATATTTTTAAACTGCAAGAAATTATTTAGTGAATGTTACATACATCTTGTAGAAGAAATTATTAAGAGAATGTTACATCTATCTTGTAGAAATAATAATTAACTTCATTTTGATATATAATGCTTGAAATTTGGCTGAAATATCTCTTTTGCAAACTTTGTTTTTGCTCTCCTGTAAAATTATGTTTTAGTGAGATACAACCTATTGCCATGTAACTACCGATTTATAGTAAACAAATATTAGTACACATTTCGTTCATATTAGTTATAGTAATTTGGTTCTTAATATAGCAGAACCTAGGGATTATTTTAGCACAATGCAACAGGCGACGTGGGGGCGCTAAGAGCGCCATAACTCTCCATATTGTTTTTATTTTTGAAATTAAAAATGTATGGCGTAAATAATTTTCTTCATATTTTTTCTTCCCGTGAATTTGTAAGATGTTTTAATAGCCTATAGTTTATTCCGGGCGGAGAAGAATCCAACAAATCAGAGATCATTCAAATCGGTACAGCCATTCTTGAGTTATAAGTGTTGTAACACACACGACTTCCTTTTATATATTAGATTATTCATTTTTCTTTATAATTCACTTAACTTCGGATGAGGTATGCCACTCATCCTGAAAATCTTGAATTTTTATTAAGACGTAGAGGACTATTTGCATGTTTTTTTTACCTGCAGTTGATCCGTTGGCAATTCTACTTGTGGGAAATTAGTGATGAAATTATTTTGATAACATATAAAAATATAATAAATTCAAATTAAAAAAAATAACGGAAATGAATGAACGAAAAGGGGGGCTTTTCTATGAGAATAGAGAAAAAATCCTATTTTTTGACAAATCGATCCATTTAATGCTGCGATGCACAAACCGCGGCCCTCCAGCGAATTATATAATTTAAAAAAAATGTTAATACCAATGATAGTCGGATATTTGGTAAAAGTACCGAATACTTAATAATTCGAGTAAGTAATATTCTTTAAGGGCCCCGTTTAGCAAAAACAGTAAAATATTCAATTTTTAACAAATTTGATAGAAAAAGTGCCAAAACTTGTTAACCCTTGCGAACATATTGATTTGATAAAATAAAAAAACAAATATTTTTTACCAATATTAGTTTTTTACTAAAAAATAAATAAATCGCAGACTGACGAGATATATTTAGGTACTCTTTGTTATATCAAAATACAAATTATTTGAAAAATAAATATAGGGCGCCCTATAGGCATGCATCGGATCCACTGTTTAGGAAATATGGTATCTTGGATTCCAGGCAAACGTACATCAAAAATGTTGTTACGCGTTACAGGAGAGCCTGCCCGGGAGAGGCTGCATGGGTGAACCGGCGTGGTACTCGTTCGGTTACAAGAGGTACTATGTTTGTTCCACCAGTGAGAACAACCTTGGGACAGCGCTCGGCAAGGTATCTTGCCCCGAGGCTCTACAACTCTGTTCCCGAGCAAATAAAGTTGTTCGGAGGGTGGAGATGCTTCAGCCGGGGGCTAAAGGCTTGGTTGCTTGACACGGGTAGAGAGGAAGCAAAAAGAAGACTATTTTACATGTTGTGTAATTTTTTTGTGCGATTTCAAGGTGAATTGGTTGTAACGGTACTTCCTTGATGTTTTGTAGCGGCTTGCCTCGATACAGGCACTCGCCTAGTGAGGTTGCTGCGGGTTATGACTGCATAACAAAAAAATATATAATTTATTTGTTCTCATAATTGTAATAGGTAACTATCTAACTATTCGTAATATTAAAAAAAAATATATGAAAATTTGTAGGATTCTCGTGCATTTATATACCAAACACACCCCCGAATTCAAGTTTTAGAAATATGCTTTTTTATAAATGAATACTATGAAGCTAAAATCAAGTTTTTTTTAAAGTTAAAGTTTGATATTGGTAATTAATATTTGTTTTCATATTTCATCAAATCAAAATGTTCGTAGGGTCAACAAGTTTTGTGAGTTTTGTGTACCAAACTTGTTGAAAATTAAATGTTTTATCGTTTTTGCTAATGGGGCCCCTTAAGAAAACTGAGGAGTTTTTGAAATATTTCAAATTCGTATACCATTTTGGAAATTCGGCGACGGGAGAGTAGAAACTCAAACACACAACATTTTGAGTATCCGGTATTGACACTTGTGTGACACATTGTGGAAAAAGGTACTGTGAGAAATTATTCTTTAAGAAAACCGAGGAGTTTTTGAAATATTTCAAATACCTATACCATTTTGAAAATTCAGTGACGGGGAGTAGAAATTTTAATGTGTGAGCATTTCTAGAAATTAAAATTATTAGTGTTAATTTTCTTGTAGCGGCTCGTCTTTGGCTCATAATCTTCCCGAGTGACCCCTGTTCCCTATAAGTCTGTTGATACGTCTACGTACGCCCACATTGCTACATCCAAGGGACGAGCACACAAATGATACGATATCGTCCCACCAGGACGTTCGCATCATATCATTATACAAAATTATCAAAAGAGAAGTTATACAAAAAGAAATCTTTTTAAATATTTAAAGAAATGAATTTACATGAATTGTACATAAGGTAAGTATATAAATTGGCTCGTAACCCCCAGTCTTCTATGAACAAAGCACATAGAGGACACATAGAATAGAAATTATATTATGAAAGTATATAAAGAAAGTTTACCATTATATTAATTTGCAATTAAAACAGATGTATATATTGGCTCAAGTTTCATGTCTAGGGTATGATTCTACTTAGTATATAGAGAGAAATGCTTTGTGTGGGTGTGTACATACTTCAATTATACATATTATACTTACATAAGGTTCAGTAATTCTTAATCCATTGTTTTCATCAGTTCTCATGGTCCTCAGATTATTCTACATATTATACGGATATTATACATTCCAATTATGTTCCTTCTGTTAGCATATAATATATCTCAGTGGTATAACTAATCCAGGCTTAGCAACATAAGTTAACTCTCCAGTTAAACATTATTATAGATTGATATTCATTTCATATTATATTCTTGTACTCATGTCCTTTATAGATACTCATACAAAAGTACAATAGAAGAATACCTTAACGGCTGGAGATTGAAACCAAACCCGGCGAAAACGACCGTAACATCTTTTCATTTAAGTAACTCGCAAGCAAATAGCGAGAGTCTTTTTTGGCGGAAGAAGGGTAGACAACGTAGAACACCCGAAATACCTGGGTGTCACCCTAGACCGTTCCCTAACTTTCAAACCTCATCTGACAAACGTGCAGAAAAAACTTAAAAGCCGGGTGAATATTCTGCACAAACTCACCGGCACTACATGGGTATGCAACGCAGCGACACTGCGAACAGCGGGTATCGCACTGATTTACTCAACATATGTTGAAATATCTTTATTTCTCGGATATTTCAGGAGTCCAAGGACTCCTATTTATCCGTTTAGGTGAAGATTTTTTAATATTTGGACTCTCTCTATTCTAATACAACTATGCCAGTGTTGGCATCTACGATCCTACCACGTCAGTGGGCGGGGGACCCGGCTGACGCAGCAGATCCCATCTTGAGACCCACACATCTACGAATGTCTTAAAGCGTGAAGCGTTTGTGGCATTTAGAAATTAGATTATCGGTTAATGCTAGCTCAAAAAGTTTACCTCTTAACTGCCCATGTCCAGTGATAAGCTGTACGGAAAAATGGTCAAGGGTTTACTCAACAGCAGAATATTGCTGCCCAGTGTGGCATGCCAGCGCTCACACACATCTAGTCGACGTGCAACTGCACGAGGCTATGAGAATTATCAGCGGCACCCTGAAACCTACACCCATACCATGGTTGCCAGTTCTAAGCAACATAGTGCCCCCCCACCTACGACGCGAAGAGGCATGCTACAGGGAGTTGAATAAAATTAACGACAACGGGAACCTGCCCATACATACCGATATTGACGATCCGCCCCCCCAACGACTCAAGTCACGACATCCCTTCTGGCTGATGAACGATAACCCGAGAAATCGCAATACACAAGAGCGATGGTGAGATCTCTGGGCAACAGCAGATACCTCCAGAGGCTACCTGGTGACCGACCCAACTCAACAACAGCCCGGGTTCTCTCTACCCAGAAGGTCATGGTGCAGGCTCAATAGATTTAGGACTGGAGTCGGCTGCTCGGCAGCAAATCTGCATCAGTGGGGGATGGCTGATTCACCCACCTGCCCATGCGGGGAAACCCAGAGCATGGACCACATCGTGGAGCAGTGCCCCCTATATTCCTTTGACGGGGGACTGAGAGAAATACACGACGCCTCGGAGGCAGCCGTACGATGGTTGAGTGAGCTGGAAGTACGGGTTTAAAGCCATAAGAAGAAGAAGAAGAACAGAAAAAAAACGCTCCACATGTTAAAATCATTGTTTCCACTGTATTTTCGTAGTAATGGAAGATTAAATAATTTTTATTTTTTTTTAAGTTTTTAATATGTCATTCTTTACGACTTGGCCTTCGTATCAATGCTGGTAAAACGGAGTACATATGTAATAATACAGATACGAGTACTCATACCCCACTAGTGCTTGTAAATTCCCAAATATCTCAGATTTGCAAATTCAGGTACCTGGGAGCATTCATAACGTCAGAGGATTACCAATCCGCATAGAATCTGCTAGCGGGGCTTTGGGAATGAATGAATCGGGAAATGGATGAATAAGTCATTAGATGAATGATCGTCATCATTATCTTTATCGCCCTCAATGCTCCTCTCGGGAACACGGGGCAGAAACCAGCCTCCTCCATCCGGAGCGTCAATTGCGTTACCAATGCTTTGATGTCGTTATCATAGGAACGGTGTATTGTGAGAGAGGGAAGCCGGGGGCGACGGAACTCTTGCGGAAGATACTTAGCTTTAAAAACAAGTGTCTTAGGAGGATTTTGGATGTAAAATGGTATGAACATGTCACAAATAATGCTGTGCGCCGACGCACCCGTCAAAAATCTGTAATCTCCATGATACAGGAGAGACGATGGTTCTGGCTGGGTCATGTTCTGGGAATGCCCAATGATAGTTGGCCAAAAAGGGTACTGTTCTTTCGTCCGCGAGGGTTCCATCGGCCCGGGCGACTCTTGAGCCTTATAAAATACTAGCTGGCCCGGCGAACTTCGTACCGCCTAAGAATCAATGAACGATTTCATACATACATCTTATTCCCCTTGTCCTAGTTCAGTCGGGGGCCCATTGCCCCTAAGTATCTCCTCCAGAGATAACTATCCACCGCTGCTTCCAGGACCTCTGGCCACTCCAATCCAAGCCTTTCAACACATGTTCGACACCTGCCCTATCTTCTGCTCTCTCCCACTGACTTTCTTCTTCTTCTTCGCCCTCGCCTTTATCCCATTTACTTGGGGTCGGCTCTCCTAGTCCTCATCTTCCAAGTTTTGCGGTCCCCTGCATCCTCCGCGCGCAACTTTGCCTCCTTCATATCCCTGGCAATTGTGGACATCCAGGTGGTCACTGGTCTGCCTGGTCTTCTGGGTCCTACTTCCACGTCCATCGTCTTTTTAATTATATTATCCTGTGGTAGTCTCAAGATGTGCCCGTACCATCTTAATCGGTTTTCGGTTATTTTTTCACCGATGGGAGCGACTTTGAAACTACCACGGATATGGACATTTCTCACCCTATCCATCCTTGTTACACCACCAGCCCATCTGAGCATTTTCATTTCATTGGTGTGTAGTGTCTGGGCGTGATTATGTTTTAGGGCCCAACATTCAGAAGAATAAGTCATGGTTGGTCTGACCACAGTTTTGTACACCTGACCCTTGATTTTTATTGGCATTTTCTTGTCACACAGTACACCAGAAACAGATCTCCATTTCATTTCATCTCTCCCACTGACTTTATGAATGATTAATATTATTAATCTCTTTACAAACTCCCGTAATTGTCAAAGTGTGTCATCGAAGGTATAGTGTAAAAAAATATAATTCATTTGGAACTTTCGCAGTTTAGCGGCCCCACCCGTTGTCGAGTACTTTTTTCCATGTAAAAGTAATATTTTCGAAACTTGAGGAAATTGTTGCCATATGGTGAATTATTTTTTGGTCACCAAATTTTTGGAAAATTCTTTTATAGGAAAAAAATTCGCAACTATGAAACTTGAGCGGCCCCACCCGTTGTCGAGTAATATGTACGGAATTTTAGGAAATTAATTTTCGAAGTGGATTTTTTTTGCCGGCAAATTAAAATAATTCTACATATGGCAACAACTTCCTCAAGTTTCAAAAATATTACCTTTTCTATCGAAAAAAAGTACTCGACATCGGGTGAGGCCGCTAAGCTGCGAAAATTACATTAATTTTTTTTTTACATAGACAATTCACATACATCGAGCTAGTCCCAAACTTAGATGAATCTTGATTATGGGTACTAACGCGACGATACGCACATATACAATGCACTATATACATATATATATATGTAACACCCAGACCCAGGACAATTTGAAAAAGGTCATTCTTCACTTTGCCCTGTCCGGGAATCGAACCCGGGACCTCGTGACTCAAAGGAAAGAGCTCCGCGCCACACCGGCCGACATGAACAATTTATGTTGAACAATTAACTTAACTCAGATTTGTTTATAAATTATCTGCAGTACGTAGAATAATTATGTAGGTACTAATTTTTTTTTCAGGTAGATTTTACCTATTCATTTAAAATTAATAAAAATTCTTTCCATGATTTTTTAAAAATTGAAATATCAGAACTACAGATGTTAAATTGTATGGATAACGATTCTAATTTGAGAATGTATAGAAAAATTATCATATAAATAGGCCAAACTATAAAAAAAACTTCATTGTTGATTTTGTATAATTCTCCATATTGCATTTTTTATTGAAATTAAAAATGTATGGCGTAAATAATTTTCTTCGTAATTTTTCTTCTCTGTCTGCAAATTTCACTACACAATCTTGCATCAGAACTACCTACATGAACACATTCTTATTTTCATCTTTAATAGCACAATTTTTGGTTCAATAATAATTTTCCATCTGCAAAAATAAAATACAATTTCAAATATAATCTGTGCACGTCCACATTTATGTGACAGAAGACCTATCGATACATAAATATTAGTCGAATAATTCGGTAGTTACATACATGGCAATAGGTTGTATCTCGCATTTTTTGCGTTTTCAAGTTTGTTAATGTTGTTGTTGTCCATAAAATGCTCAAAATAGTGTAATATTTGATGTGGCAAAAGGATATGTCTCATTATAGTCAGAATAAAGAGAGAAAAGACGTAACTTATTGACATGTAGAAATATTGTTTTCATCAACATGGCAAAAAAACTCAAATATTTTTAAACTGCAAGAAATTATTTAGTGAATGTTACATACATCTTGTAGAAGAAATTATTAAGAGAATGTTACATCTATCTTGTAGAAATAATAATTAACTTCATTTTGATATATAATGCTTGAAATTTGGCTGAAATATCTCTTTTGCAAACTTTGTTTTTGCTCTCCTGTAAAATTATGTTTTAGTGAGATACAACCTATTGCCATGTAACTACCGATTTATAGTAAACAAATATTAGTACACATTTCGTTCATATTAGTTATAGTAATTTGGTTCTTAATATAGCAGAACCTAGGGATTATTTTAGCACAATGCAACAGGCGACGTGGGGGCGCTAAGAGCGCCATAACTCTCCATATTGTTTTTATTTTTGAAATTAAAAATGTATGGCGTAAATAATTTTCTTCATATTTTTTCTTCCCGTGAATTTGTAAGATGTTTTAATAGCCTATAGTTTATTCCGGGCGGAGAAGAATCCAACAAATCAGAGATCATTCAAATCGGTACAGCCATTCTTGAGTTATAAGTGTTGTAACACACACGACTTCCTTTTATATATGTAAAGAAAACCACCTACCTACTCATAGGAGTGATTTCCTTTAGTTTATTTATTTGAATTTAGAATTTTTGTTTTGACAGTTGGTAAAGTAATTTTGTTTGTAATTTTGTGTTAGTTTTGAAAGACCTGAAATAAAGACTTTAAATGTTGTTTTTTTGATATTATTTCAGGTAATTGTTTTATTATTGTTTATTTAATGTTTAGTTTTATTTAGTTTCTTTAGTTTAAATAATGTTTTTAATAAATTTTTGATATTATTTCAGAAAAACACTGATTGCTTTATTTCAAGTATAAACATCCATTATAAAACAACATTTATTGATAATATTTAACAACATGGATAAACTAAGTGAAATGTTGGAAAAACTGTTAACAAAATTAGTTGAAGATAAGCAAACAAAATATGAAAATCCAAATTTGGGAAAAATTGCAGAGAAATTCATGATTGAAAAATTTACAGGCAGAAATACAAATGCATGCCAGTGGATGAAAGATTTTAATTTAGAATGTAAACGATTTCAAATCGAGGATGATATAAAAAAAATTGAAATATTAAAAGCCTTTTTGGAATACTCCAGTCAAGATTGGTACAGCTGTATGTTGATTAAACATACAGTGGAATCGAGATGGGAAGACTGGGAAAAAAGTTTTTGCGTGACTTTTGAAAACAAAGGATGGTCACCTATTAGATACGCTCTCGCTTTTAAATATCAAACAGGCCCGTTAATTGAGTATGCTTTAAAAAAAGAAAAACTATTGTTGAGAGTGAGAAAATCAATTGATACTGGAACACTTGTAGACCTCATAGCATTTGGCCTACCAAATTATGTTGCTGATAAAATTGATAGAGAAGCTTTACAAGGAACGGAAGATCTATACAATGCATTAGGAAAATTAGAATATCTTGTTGGGAAGAATAAATATGTTAAAAAAAGTGTTTCATATCCTGACACTCAATTAAATAAAAATGAATACAAAAAACCATGCAAAATCTGTGCTAATGAGAAAAAAGGAAAACGTTACCATTCTGAAGAAAATTGCTGGTTTAAAAGTCAAAATTCTATTGTAACTGTAAATAACTCAGAATTGGAAATAGAATTGAATGAAAAGAATCCAAAAAACTAGATGTGCCACCATTAATAAAAGTAAAGTTAATAATAAATGATGCTTTAAATGTTTCTGGAATTTATGATTCGGGTTCAAATGTATCATTAATTAATGCAAAATTATTAAAAATACAACAAAAACCAGATACAAGAGATATACAAATGGTTAACTTGAAAACTATTAATGGTGAGAAGAAAACTAAAGGTATGGTAACACTTAAAATAAAGATTTTCAATATTGAAAAGATTATGGATATTTTCATAATAGATAATGAAAATTTTAATTATGATTTTCTAATTGGATTGGATTGCATCAAAAACTTCAAATTAATACAAAATGAAGAATTAAAAATAATGCAATGTAATGATAAAAAAGAAAATTACATATTAACTTTAAATGAAAGAGAAACTTCAAATATTCAAAATGTCGATATTCCTGATGTACTAGGTGACAAGAATAAAGAAGATGTATTTCTACCCACTGAGGTATTACAAAGAGAAAACAAACAATTAAACCAATGTGAAATAAATTTTAATGAACATATTAACTCAGATGGTTTTGAAATGTTTGTAAACCATCTAGATTTATATGAAAAATCACAAATCGATAAGTTGATAGCAAAATACAAAACAGTCTTTGCAAAAGATAAATATGACATAGGTACTGTGCGAGATTATGAGGCTCATATTGATTTAATGGTGGATAAATACTGTTACAAACGTCCATATAGATGCACAGCTGAAGATAGAAAAGAAATAGAAGATCAAATATCACAACTATTAAAGAAGAATCTGATTGAGGAATCTTATAGCCCATTTGCTGCTCCAGTAACTCTGGCTTATAAAAAAGAAGATGACAAGAAAACAAGATTATGTATAGATTTCAGAGAATTGAATAAAATTGTCGTACCTCAATCACAACCATTTCCATTAATTGAGGATTTGATGGTGAAAACTGTAAACTGCAAATATTTTTCTACTTTTGATGTAAATTCAGCATTTTGGTCAATACCTTTGAAGATTGAAGATAGACACAAAACTGCATTTGTTACACAAGAAGGCCATTATCAATGGACGTGTCTTCCGTTTGGATTAAAGACTGCTCCAGCTATCTTCCAAAGAATATTGAGTAACATCATAAGGAAATACAAACTCTCTGATTTTGCAGTAAATTTTATAGACGATATTTTAATTTTTTCGAAAACTTTTCAAGAACATATATTACATCTAACAAGACTACTGGAGGCAATAATAACAGAAGGTTTTAGACTAAAATTTTCCAAATGTACTTTTGCAAATAATTATGCCAAATATTTAGGTCACATAATACAAAATAATTCAGTTAGACCTCTGAAAGATTATTTAACCGCTGTGAAAAATTTTCCAATACCAGAAACAAGAAAAAATATACGTCAATTCTTAGGAAAAATAAATTTTCATCATAAATTTTTACCAAACAGCGCAATTATTCTGGACCCGTTACACAATTTATTACGAAAAGACGTGAAATTCATATGGTCCGAAAAATGTCAGAAATCATTCGAAAAAATAAAAGAATTGCTGTGTTCAGAGCCAATTATGAATATTTTTGACTCTGAATTACCAATATACATTTACACGGATGCTAGCATCAAAGGAGTAGGAGCAGTGTTGAAACAAGAAGATAAAAACGAAAACAGTAAGCCAGTTGCATATTTTTCAAAAAAATTATCTGAAGCACAAAAAAAGAAGAAGGCAATTTATCTAGAATGTCTGGCAATAAAAGAAGCTGTGAAATATTGGCAGCACTGGCTAATGGGAAAAGAATTTATAGTGTACTCAGATCATAAACCATTAGAAAATATGAACATCAAGGCCAGAACTGATGAGGAATTAGGGGATTTGATGTATTATTTATCTCAATATAATTTTAAGATAAAATATAACCCAGGAAGATTGAATCAAGAAGCAGACTGTTTAAGCAGAAATCCAGTTCTAGAACCAAATGAAAATAATGACGATTTTATAAAAGTAGTAAATTTAGTAAACCTGCAAGATATAAAAAATGACCAACACATGAATATGGAACTACAAAATAGCAAATTTATATTGGAGAATGATATTTACTACAAAATGTATAAAAAAAGGAAAAAAATCATACTATCAGAAGAATATAGTAAAACACTAATAAAAGATGTCCATGATACCTACTGCCACATTGGAAGAACACAAATGGTAAATAAAATAACACCATTCTATACTGCAAAGAATATCATCACAAACATTAAACAAATTTGCGATGAGTGTGAAATTTGTATAAAAAACAAATCAAGGAGGAAATCAAAATATGGTTTAATGTCACATTTAGGACCAGCTACATGCCCATTTGAAATTATATCTATTGATACCATAGGAGGGTTTGGAGGATCACGATCAACAAAAAAATATTTACATCTGCTGGTAGATCATTTCACGAGATATGCTTACATTCTCACATCGAAAAACCAAACCGCAAGTGATTTTATTAAACTGATAAAAAATGTGACACAAAACTACAATATTGATATGGTACTAACAGACCAATATCCTGGCATAAATTCAAAAGAATTTAAAGAATTTCTAAAAATGGAAAACATAAGAATAGTTTTCACTGCTGTGGATTCACCTTTTTCGAATGGGATCAATGAAAGGTTAAATCAAACCTTAGTAAATAAAATAAGATGTAAAATAAATGAAAGTGATAGGAAAACAGCATGGACTACTGTTGCACAGAAATGTGTAGAAAAATATAATGAAACAGAACACACAGTCACTAAGTTTGCTCCAAAATACCTTTTGGAAGGCGAAAATGTTAATATTTTACCACTAGAATTAAAATCAAAATTTACAAAAGAAGATTTGAATAGAGACAGAAAACTAGCCCTTGAAAATACAATAAAATCTCACAATTATAATAAGAATATATTCGACTTGCATAGGGAAGAATATAAATTGGAAGTGGGAGACAGAGTTTACGTAGAAAATGGAAATCGACTAAATAGGAAGAAAATGGATGAATTAAAGATTGGACCATACAAAATTTTAAAGAAAATTTCAAACTCAATCTATGAAGTTGATACCGGACACAAGAAAACAGAGTCAAATTTCTACCACATTACGAAACTTTTTCCAGTATTTGTTATTAAGTGAACAATTACGTACGTTGTCACTTGTAATTGTTTTTTTCTTGGAGGGGAGGTGTAAAGAAAACCACCTACCTACTCATAGGAGTGATTTCCTTTAGTTTATTTATTTGAATTTAGAATTTTTGTTTTGACAGTTGGTAAAGTAATTTTGTTTGTAATTTTGTGTTAGTTTTGAAAGACCTGAAATAAAGACTTTAAATGTTGTTTTTTTGATATTATTTCAGGTAATTGTTTTATTATTGTTTATTTAATGTTTAGTTTTATTTAGTTTCTTTAGTTTAAATAATGTTTTTAATAAATTTTTGATATTATTTCAGAAAAACACTGATTGCTTTATTTCAAGTATAAACATCCATTATATATATTAGATAAATAATCAAATAGTCATCATTACAAATAATCAGTAAACATCAGTGAAGTTTTCTGATGCCAAACGTTTGTAATAATATTTAAAAATTACCACAACGCTGGAATGATTTGGGGATATGACGCAAAAACACTCAAGACTACAGGAATCGGTCTGGTTTACTCAGTTGCAAAATATTTCTCCCCAATTTGGTTTCAAAGCACACATACCAGTCTCAAAGACACGCGCTTGAATGAAATGATGAGAGTAATTAGCAGCGTATCAAAACTAACTCCAGCGCCCTGGTTATGTGTTCTATATAAAATAGCACGCATACATCTAAGAGGAGAAAAACTTTCCAAAACGAAGTCTGGAAAGTTCACAATCTACTAATCCATCCATATATATGTAGATTATCTTTCACTGTACCACCTAATATCACGACTTTCTTACTGGGAAGCTGTTGTTCAAAGTTCAGGCTATAGTACTGAATATAGGTGGAAAGAACATTGAACATTATTGTCAGTAAGAAACTAAAACCTATTGTAGTACCAGATCCAACAGAAGAACAGCCTGGTTTACACTTCCCAGGAAAATGTGGTGTACAATAAATCTTATAAGATGTGATGTAGGCTGTGCTGCTTATAACTTATACAAGCGGAGATAGATTGATTCCGACGTGCACATGTGGAATGGTATAAACTATCGACTATCTGATAAATGAATGTCCCACACACGCATTCCAAGAAAAATTTCAGGACATATGTACATACATGCTCTTACTGACGACGCGATCCGGTTGCTGCGGAATTTGGAGGTCAAGTTGTGAGCAACCATAAGAAGAACGAATTAATATATCAATTTTTTTTCAAATTATACATTATAATATCCTTCAATATATCGATGATCAAATTATTTTATTTTCATAATTACCACAACAAAACTCAGAGTTTTGAACCACTTCTACTGCGATAGCAATAAAATGACGTTGTATGTACTTGAACACAATTCTTTCCAATACTTGTAAAGCCATAAATAACTGGCTGTTATTTATTTCCAATACATAAATCGTTCAACAACTTTATCTTCATTTTTACTCTTATCCCTTTGAAAACGTGTATCATCTTTATTTCATTATTTAGAACACATCAGCGATTCTTTGATTATCTCCAATGTATAGGTCAATAGTTAGAAATAATGATTTCAACTTATATCAAAAATTAACATTATCCAATAAATGATTATGCTGACATGGAGAGTTAAATTGTTCTTCATTCTAAATGTGGTGATAGTCAATAAAAACATTAGAAATTTAAAGACATAAGTATAATATTGTGAACATATAAATTCCTCTCGGCTCCCCTTTGTTACTTTATCCATCCTAATTTGTACTCTACCTATAACTAACCTTAAACCTTTATTTGATGTTTAGTGTCCTTAAAAATGTTAACAAGTGCGGATGAAGACATTAGAGTTCAAAAATATACTTACTGTGAAAATTTTAACAGTTTTTTTTTAATTAAAATTATTTAAATGAATTTTCACAGTATGAATATAAGTAGCCTTCAAAAAGTAATAAATTACTGGTATTTCGTATTATTTTCTTAATAAAACACTCTTTTCTTCGCCTATTTTTAATCTGTATCTTCCAATAACGAAGTTTGCGCGTTCTGCAGAATGAATCTAACATCTTACGAGTACATCTTGTTTTATTTTCAAACACATAATCTGTTTTTTTTTACATCACTACAGTTTCTAATGTGTTATTTTTAATAGCTGTGTACTCAGGACGTCCTCATTTAGTCTATTTGATCCATCCCCTTTGTTTAAAGGATAGCATTTTTTTGTATAATTTTCTGTGCCGATATTAAATTGTTTAATGTATTTGTTATTTTCATCAAAAAGCCACGTTAAATTTCTGGCTCCTTATCTAAGTATCCTACTAGCTTGCTACGAATAGGTATTTGTCATGTGTTCTTTTCAGATAGTTATTTTGCATTCCCACGAAAATTCCAATGATCTTTATATTATATTCTCGAGTATTTCTCCTACTAAGACATTTTAGTTATGACCTTTCAATAATATAAATTACCGACCTGAGAGATTCTTTAATCGGTATTTACGTAATATATTCAGAAAATCATCCATAAAACGACTGATCATATACCTACCTATGTAAAATATTAAAATTTCTGATTGTATTTGATTTGAATGTATACCTTTTATGTAATTGTTTTTTATCAATGTACAGTAAAGAAAGAATAAATAAATAAATAAAGTGCAATTATTTTACAATATTTGAAGAAAAATCAAGCAAAGGTAATCAAATTTTATATGCCAATTTTATCAGATTTAATTGTAAATTTAAATCAATTAAGAACTCTCCCTGTTACAATATTGCTTATTTTACCACAAAATCTAATGGTATTCTCTTTTGTGCTTGTCACATACCTATATAATATTATACTAAATGATATATCGACTGTCCACATCAAAGACTAAACTAGTTTAAATGTCTAATGCCAAGCGTACCAGCTACAACCTTCAATTCAATCTTAGCTTAGAGAAATTCAGATGACCAATTCATGTATTTTTATCTCTTTTGTATTTAATGTAATACTTGTATTCTCTACCATGCTCATAAAAAGGATAGTTAGTGATATTAAAACACATATTAGTGCACGGAGATGTGATGGTACAAGTTTTATGCTCTGCGAAACGCGTCATATTTTCCAATGGTTTGTTCAAGTATTACTTACTGCGCGCTTTGTATGTGTGTTCTCATAGGGGACAATCTTATATTTTACGATGCATGTTTTGTTCTTCGACCATTTTTTTAATGAATTGAAATTATTATCCAATATCAATATAACGGAAATTAAAGTAGGTAAAATAGTGCACATTCTGACCAACAATTAATTAGTTCTTACATTATTTAGTAAATGTATTATTTATTATTTATCGTGTCGAAACCCAGAGAAAAAACCCATCAAAATGATTTCCAGTACTGCGCAAAACGCACAGCAGTTAGAGATGCGTCCAAAATATTCTCCATAGTGCAAGTGACAGGGCACAATGGACACTCCAACAAGTGTGGCATAGTCTGTGCTGCACCACAGTCACATGTACGGTGTCTGGGTATGAATCGCATAATTGCATGCCCAATATAAAAAAACCTAGCCCCACCTTTCACATACAGATTTATTATACTAAAGAAGATAATGAAAATTGACAATCAGTTTTCATATATTGTGAATTTGTGAAAATCGCATGCTTTTAAATTGACTAAATAAAAATGTAAGTAGAAAAAAAATATGGGAAAAATGAAATATGTTATTGATTTATTTTTGTTTTAAACAAGTTTTTCATTCAATTTTTAATGGTAAGTACTTAATTGCAAATTCACTAAGATTAAAATGATATTCAAACATCAAACAGCCTAATTCTGGAATAAATTTAAGTTTGTACTATAACAATATTTTCTGTGAAACTTAAATTATACAGAAAGCGATCACTCAGTAAGCCGATAAACTGACCCTAAGTTAAAACAAAACATCTGGAGCAATAGGTGGAAAATAAACTTTACTTTGGAATAATAGTATTAAAACTTTACTACGCCTAAATTAAGATATAAAATAATATGCCTTGTGGTTAGGATGGTTTACTAATTAGATAATGAACTTCACCATTTTCCCTGTTTTCATTGCAATCTGCATAATATTAGGTCCCACCGCTAACCGACTTAATGGTTTTCTGAGATCCTTAATTAAAGCATGGCATGGTGTTATTTAACGATCTACTGCAAACTCGTAAAGTTATCATATAATTTATGAACTGCGGTGATTAATTCTTAAATAAATGATTCCGACGGAATTTACCTACTTTCATTGGTGCTGAAATTTCCAAGAACTGACAAAACATAAGATCTATTGATAAATTACAAATATTTATTGAGGACATATTTCATTATATACCTAAAAATATAGTAAACGATAATAATTATTAAATGTTTTCCCTTGTAAATAGAACTACATAGCTTGTTGGTATAAAATAATGGTAAATTACCACAATTAAGTCATCTTAATTTACCATTTCAGGCTTTTCTTGAAAATATCTACAAACATTGCCACAAATATTTTTTTTGATAAATGCTCAATTTTAAATAAAAAAAATTATTCCAATGGTTAACAAGAAATCATGCATTCCAAAAAATTTTGTTTTATATGTAGATAGTTGTTATTTTATGTAAAATTTTATAACCTAAGGATAATGAGGATAATTTAACTGTTCGAAATAATTAAGAGTGTTTTTAATTCAATATACGATGACTTGTTTTGAGTTTTTATTGATTAAAAATTTTACTTCATTAAATCGCATTAATATTGTTTTAGAGATGAAAACTCGTATGTTTATTATGATGAGTTCATTGTCGACTTTTTTGTTATACAAAAATCGTCAGACAATTTCATTGTAAAAATAAAAACACAAAACGAATAGAGTGGGTAGTATAAATTGTGTATCTTTATCACATAAAAATGAGTATTTTATCGTTTGTCTTTCTCAGAAATGAATAATTATTGTTAAAGTAACAAAAGTGGATCTTTTTTCATTGTCAGTGGGTACCTTATATATAAAAAAGTCACATCGCATCATGTAAATAAAATCTGGATATTATATAAAATTATCATACAAAGATGAAGAGATTGTAAATTATCTCAAATTGTCGAATTTAAAAAAGTTGCGACGGATGAATATAAATTTGTAGGTATGTATGTTTTCAAGTTTGCTTTTTGAATGTTTTTTTTTTAAATTTTAGATAACAAAAATACGAAATCATGACAAAATATATGAAATCATGTCTATTTCCGCCACTTCATGTAGCCACTTATACATAAGTCTTGAATCAATTGTTTAATATGCGAAAATTGAATGAGAAACTATTTATCGATGTCGTGAGCACTTTATCATTTCATGACTGTTTATCATCCTGAAGTGCCTTATTAATTTTCGTTATCATACAGTTAAGACGAAGAAAAGTATTTATCATTTAGTTTTGTGATTTCATTTTACTTACTGAGAACAAATTAATATCTATTTAAAAATGTTTAATATTATTGACTTATATTTCTTAGTATCAATATTTTATTAAACAATCATTACTCGCTGGTCTTCTAAAATATATGAAAATAAGAATTTCTTATAATTATATGAGTTTCAGAATAAAACCATGATCTTCCAAATACTAGGCAAATTAATGAACTCAAAACTATGAATTTCCATGAATAAAACTTTTTTTATTTTCGTTCATAGTCCAAATAAATAATTTTTCATTTCAAATATGCATAAATCCACACATAAATATTTGAGTCGGTTCGTATGTGCGTATGTCCTTTATGGACTCTGAAATAAGGAAAGACAGAAGTAAAATAATACACTCTATACGAGGTCTCATCTCCTGGGCACGTTCAAGGCTAAAAACATTTAAAATATCTTATGTATTGATAAAGAAATTATAATAATAAAATTTGTATGGAAAAATCTATGAAAGTTTTTGTAAGTAGCAATATTCATGGTCGAACATTTTTCAGTGTACTGAATTAATTTCACAATGGATGTGATGCGAAATACATCAGTACTGAAACTAAACATTTGGGGATTATTTTGGTTATAAATTGTTGTGTTTGATTATGATAAAAACTCCTGAATTATGCAAGTTAAAATTGCATATTTTTGACATCTTGGGCTAATTTCATAATGGCCGACATGAATGACATAGAATCCAATACATTAATATTTTGGTTGGTACATCAGTTCATTAGTTTGTTTGTTTTTTGACTTTTATGTCCTCTGTACGATATGTATCATCCAGTAGGCGAGCTGAAAACATTTAATATGTATATTTTTATAAAGATTTAATTTATAAATGATGATGTATCAACGATCTTTTGTCGATGTTTGGTAAACTTGAAAATCACTAAAAATCTCATATATCTACGACCATGCTATTAATATGTGTTCTTATTTTATTGTTGATATTCAGTTTCTTTTTATTTCAAAATATGGTTACCAATAACATCAAAAACACAGAACTAATTCAATGATGCTTCAATGTTCTTTTGTCAAAGTAAGGTAAACATCAAAATAAAATAAAAAAACTCATATCTACAACAATACTATTTATATGTGTTCTTATTTTATTGAAGGATATTCTGAGTTTCTTTTAATTTCTAAATAAAGTTATCTGTTAATCACAGAAAACGGTGTGAGATGCATCATTCTTAATTATCTCATAATATAATGTCATCATATAATATAACTATACCAAGCCATAGATAACATTTCTAAAACTTGCATTTAACATAATGGTAGTTAGGCACTTTTGTAAAGGATATCATTTCAATATTATGCTTGCATCAATCTGTTTCATTAGAAGTATTTCATTTATTCAAAACATGCATCTAAAAACATAAGATTTTCAAAATTTAGATATTAAGATACTGTCTATTGATAAAGATAATTGTTAGAATTGCATACCAACTTTATAATTCTGTTTTATGACTCACTCTGAAAAGAAATTTGTGGCTCTAAAGCATTATTTGCGTTACATCTATTTTTTAGGAATATAATTACATTTCAAATAAAGAATAATGTCCGCGATTTGTACTTTCGCATAGTAAAATTATTATTGTATGGTTTGCAGTAATTTTAAATTTCATGAAAGTATTCTAAATTCAAAATAATTATAGAATTTCTAACACTAAACGTAAACAATTCAAAACTGTCATAATAAGCATAGAGATACTAAGTGTCAAAATCAGGGTTGCCAGATTGTGTGACCAAAATTACCTGCATTTTGCCAAGAAAATACCGCACAATGGGACCTTACACATGGGAAAAATATAATTTTTACTCCAACATGATTATTATTAGATCACTTATATTGCGCTGTTTTTGTAATGAAATCACCTCAAGAGCGCATTTACAATATTATTTGTCACTTTAATTTATTTTTATTACTCTTAAAATACAAATCATGTAAACTATTTTTATTGTCACAAATTTTAGGTATTAGATTTAATTTTATTAAAATTTATCACTTAATTTTAAGAAACAAACACAAAAAACAAAACTATCAAATAAAAAAAACACTTTATATTGGTCGGAAAATAAAAATAAATAAAAACTTAATCGATAAACTATTATATTTGATTAAAAAATTGGAGAAGTTATGGGTTCAGTCAGCTACAAGAGCGCCATCTACCCAAAAATGATATAAATCATACTGTTCACAATTCTGTTTCATATTTCAATTTCTACCCCCCCCCCCCCATCGCTAAATTTTCGAAATAGTATAGGAATAAATATCGTCAGTTTTATAAAGGGTCGTTCCCATTTGTTCACTTTCAGTGATCACTCCGGATGAACCTCCAAGATAAAAAGGTGTGAACGGGCGTTTCATCAATAATGATCACTAGCGATGACGGATGAAAGCGATAACAGCCCGTCATAATTTCGATGAAAGGACCTTTCACTGAAACGACCATAAACAAATTTTATCTTATTTTTTGTTTTATTCTCTATGAATTTGTATAGAATGTCAGAATCATATACAAAATTATTATGCAGTCGAGAACTATATTGATTTGTTTTAAGGGCTTTTTTTCATTTTTTTATTTATTTAATTATATTTTTGTACGAAAATATGTCAAAATACAACATGACTGAGAGTGTTGACATGGCAGTGAGAGCATAGGATGAACAAATGTGAACAGACGTGTTCACTTTCGATGAACAGGTTTGACCCTGACACTCTGAATGATCATCCAGTGTGAAGCAATGTGAATGCTACTTTAGAATAATTATTTTCTCACCATTCCCTTTTTCACAATGCAACAGGTATTATTGTACCGATTATAAAACACAAATTAGTTACACTGGCAACACTGTCCGATCTGTCAATTGTATGGCGTTTGGCGATCCGGTAAATTTTGTGACTTTGTTTTGATTTTAAAAGACTTTAAAAATATAAAACTGAATAAAACAATACGTAGTGTATCTAAAAAAAATGTTTTCAAGAAATATTCCCAGTGTTAAGCGGAGTTTGAAGCTCAAAAACTACGCTGGTACATTAACAATGTTTTCCAAAAAACATTGATTTGACTGGTAAGCACTGTCTTAATATTTTAAATTGTATTTTTTTTATGTTTGACGACTCTTAATTGTATTTCTATTACAAGATTACTATTCAATTCTGTGCCTTCTTAAAATATATTTAATGTAATGAATTTACTTAAAAAGGCAAATTATTTTACCGAATATTAGAATAAGCTAAATAAAAAGCTGAAGTGAATGTCTCAGATGCTTAATAATAATGCATCATTAAATGATTGTGTATGGAATGTCTCGATGACTCACTTATATGACAATCCCGTGTTTCTAGGAAGTTAAATTACTGTATTGCTGATGAATTTCAATGTTCTTTTCTTTCAGGATTATCTGTGAGTTCTATAAGAAGAATTATAAAAGAAAACATAGGGAAGGCCGTCCAGGATGATTTTGATATCTACTCCATTCGCCAAAAAGTGCATTTGTATTACACTTCTTCTTCTTCTTCATGTGTCTTGCCGGGTCCCCCCGACGTTGACGACCATTTGAGAGAAAGCTTCCCTGTCCTGGGCGGCGCGAAACAGCTCCTCCACGGTTCTGACACCGGTCCACTGTCGAATTTTACACTACATATTTCTTATATTTATTTTACTGTTTTTATTAAATAGTTTTATATTATAATTACGAGTCTGTTTTATTTTCCCTTTAATGTAAAATATTACAGTTAACAGCATATTTTCATGGATGTGTAATTGTGAGGATATCCTTAGTTAGATGATGTCTATCATTATGCAGCCATTTAACCAGTATATGCTTCTGAAGGTGAAAATGCTAAGTATTTATTAAATGATTTTATCATGTAAAAGAAGTCCAAAGTCATGGTCTTTGAAAGAGGAAGTGAGAGAACAGTATGACAGGTAATGATTGACAACGAAGTGTTAGAGCAAGTTGACGAATGTGTGTACTTGGATAGTTTGTTCACGAGAGATGGGAAGTGTGAAAGCGATTGAAAGGAGAAAAGTTGCTGGCAATAAGGTAAATGGTGCAATCCGACCAATAATTGCAAATAGGAACATATCTACCACAGCTAAATGGTTAGTGCACTCTGCTATCTTAGTGCCAACACTCATGTATGCAAGTGAGACGTGGACATGTTTAGAGAAGGATGAAAGTGGTAGAAATGAGATCGTTGAGAAGGATGAGTGGTAAAGGTCTGAGAGATTGTGTGTGTAACAGTTATTTACGAAAGGAATGTGGAATGAAAGTTGGTGTGGTTACAGGGATGAATATAAATATGTTACAATGGTTTGGGCATGTGGAAAGAATGAATGAGGACAAAATGACAAAGAAGATATATTTGGCTGAGAGGAATGGTGCTCGGAGACGTGGACGTCCGAGGTTCAAAAGCAAGATCATTTAAATCAAATCCTACAGGGCGGTCACGTGTTGAGCACATTGAACAGGAGAGCATGCATGAGGAATTGTATGACAGTGACGGAAGCGAAAGATGTATGCAAGGATAGAAGGAAAAAGCGCTCAATCCTTTTTGCCTACCTCGCGAGGGAAGTGGCGTGATGGTATATATGTATGTATGTAAAAAGTCCATTTACTTGGAGAGGTTCTAGCTTATTATTATTAGCTATAGGATTTTTTTTTTGTCTGGAACTAAAAGAGTGAATAATAAAAAGAGTCAGCAACTAAATGTATGCACGGAAAGAGACTGATAGAAAGAGTGAGAATTGAAAGTGATGAATGTAATGTGAAAGTAGGTTCTCTTACAAGGTTTCGTTTTTACACAATCAATGTTTGAATAGGGCTACAATGTGAAAGATAACAGCGCCCTCGATTATTTGTCAACTATTTTTTGACAAACTGTATGTATTGTATATATGATTTTGGCACGCATAGAGCTGATTATTATTATGACATGTACTTTTTTTGCTGCTAAATAGATTTTAAGTTCAGTTTTTCAATAAGATTGTGTAGTTTTAACTCACATATTTGGATGAATATCTGTTTTTAAACCCGAGCGTTGCCGGGTTATAAAAGCTAGTAATAAATATAATAAAGAGTAGGTATATCTTCTTCTATCAGTGCCGTATCAGGTCCCCCGACTTTGGCGATCAGTCTGGAGAATGCTTCTCTGTCTCGCGATGTGTAGACCAGTTCTCCCATTTGCGTTATTCCGGTCCATTGCCGTATGCCGTATGCCGTGATAATGTTATATTATGTTAATTCCAAAAACTAGGCAAATTTATGAACTCAAAACTATGATTAATTAAAAGTTAACCTCCTTAATATTTCTTGTTCTTCAGTTCGACGTGTTATTATAAATATTTATCATTTTGTAAAAAATAGATAATTTGTCTTAATAGAAAGTTGTAGGTGGAAAGTTATTTAATATTGGCCTCCTCGAGATGTCGCTTCCACTTTTTCATCTCCATCATTTCTCGTCGCCAGTTGGTCACACCCAGAAAGAGCAAGTCTTTTTCCACCTCATCTATCCATCTCATCTTTGTCCTCGTTATACAATATTACAAATGTTTAGAATATTTAGTTTTTTTTGTTGTTTAACCGGATTGGGGCATAACGTGAAGATGACAAAAGCAATCAGACATATCTATTAGAGCATTGGGATTCCTTTCTCACTTTCGATTAGATTTTTCACAATGTAATTTGTGTAAATGTATATACCTAGTCAATAATACGTGCATACCAATCTCATGGTAGTGGTAGCGCGATATTTTTGGCTATAGTTTCATCGCATTTATATCAAGACAAGATTAAGATCGTATTAAGATTGTGTCAAGTGTAGCCCTACAGCTTCCTAAAATAATAATGATTATCTTACATTGTTACGTACAACTGTGCTCCTAACAGTATTTCTATATGAGTAGGTAAGTAAGTAGCTTGTTATATTTTCTAGAACGTCGTTTTACAGAAAGAAAAAGATTTCTATTGGATAAATATTTAAAGAATCATTCTACGAGAAAATTGTTCTTGAAGCACGTTTTTGTTGTAGTATTCTGAGCAAAAAAGCCAAATTTTATCTTCTATTCCACATATCGGCATATCTCGTTATTTATACTTTTTGCAGCTTTTATTTGAATGACAAAATGAAGTATAAATAACTCCCAAGTTAAAATAATAATAAGAGGTACCTCTAGTGGCTTAAATTTCATTTTTGATTATATTAAGGTGGTTATTTTGATAGAACAATAATAAATTTCCTTTCCTAATTTATTCCGTGTATGAAGGTATTTTAAGAAAGTAAAAAAAACTTCTTTTCTTTCATTTCTGTCTCTAGTTAAGATAAATGGCATAAAATATTATTATTTATTACAAGTTTCTGCAGTAAAAATGTTAGTCGTTACGAAACAAAAGATGCATAAATGGAATTAATTTTTATCTTTATTCCTAGATTTTGAACTATTAAACTGTTTCCATCATCTTTGGCCTTTTTTAATCATAAATCAAGTTATTTTTGATGTCACTTGCATTCCGCAACACCATTAAAATGATTACAAAATGCATTATTTAGTTTGAAATAAGAATATATTTCTTTGCTCGACCAATCAGCACTTTAATAATAAAATATAGATTTAATATAATACCATTTACTGATTATTTTTGTACCACCATACTTTCATAATATTTGACTATTTTTCACCATCATTTATTATCTTTCATGCACCTTTTTCATGTATTCACCAAAATAAACGTCCGTGTATCAGCACTATCGCTGGTAGATCGTGTAGCGCGGATGCATAAACGTGCTAAATAGATAGAAACATAAGAGATGTACCCTTTTTATGTGTATAAAAAAAATACAAGTTATTGATTATGTAAACAATTATCGACGAAGATGGGCGAATACAAACAATATAGCACCCAAACGCTGCTTTATTATCGACGACAGTCGGCCAATGTGTAGATTACAAATCACAAATTTACTTGGCCTGAAATAAGAGTTAGTGAGCTATAAAACAAAAATTTAAAAAATATTTTATATTTTCTTCAAGTTAAGTTTCTTAAAAAGCAACACAATAACTTGGCCTCATATAAATTCTAATTATTTTCTTAAAACTTGCTGATTAAAATTAAAACTTGCTAAGGAGTTAACTGTTATAAATTACATGATAATTATTTATGTACTTATCTAGTTATTTTACAAAAGTCTTCGTTTCCTTAGAAATAGTTACCTTTCAAAATTAAGCATACAAGATTTAAGCAAAACGCAAAATTTTAATTTCCATGAATAAAACTTTTTTATGCAAATAAATAATTTTTCATCTCAAATATGCATAAATAATATTTTTTATATAGAGTATATTATTATCTTCTTCTATCAGTGTCGTATCAGGTCCCCCCGACGTTGGCGATCACTCTGGAGAATGCTTCTCTGTCTCGCGCTGTGCAGACCAGTTCTCCCATTTGTGTTATTCCGTTCCATTGCCGTATATTACACAATGTTATGTATGTTAATGCCGTATATCCTGCGCGGCGATAAATATCGGCTTCTGCAGTTGATAATAGAGGGCAAGATTGAGGGACTTCGTGGAGTGGGAAGGAGGCAGATGTCATGGCTGCGTAATAAACGGCAATGGACCGAAATAGAGGGTACACGATGTGTTTATGAAATATGAAAAAGCAAAAATAGCCTTACCAGACAATATAATATAGTTTTAAGGAAAGATGCAAAATCTATTGATGCTTGTATACCTACTTATTTTAATTTGTTATTTCAATAAAGTATGTTATATTTTATAATATGTGTAGTATGTAACTTGGTTTCTACTTACAATGTCATTGTGACAATTGTAAGTCATCATGTCGAAACAAGGTTGCTACGAGTACACCTATTATTAAATACAGTCAAACTCCAAACTGTTTGCTTATTTCCACAAATGAAAACGGCAATTCAATCAATAAAGTATACGGATTCCATTCAGAATAACTTTGTGCCAGTTGTCGCAGTTGTTAAATAATAATAATAGTGTACTACTGCTTTACTGAATGAATTAGATGATTTTTTGGTAAATTTACCAACAATTTGTTTGCGAAGAGTTAATATTATAGATTAGTACTAAAGAATAGTTTGTACTATCTCTGGTCCTAATCTGATAGTAGGTACGTTCCAATGTTTCGTTGTGAAATTTCGTCAGTATTTTTCTCAGTGTGTACATTTTTATAACTGATATTTTTTATGATACTTTGTATTGATTTGAAATAATGTGAAAACATCCAAAAATTGCTAGATGACACAAAAGCTGAGGAAAATGTTATTGTAATGGGAGACTGGAACGCAGTAGTAGGGGAAGAAAGGGAGGGATCAGTCGTAGGAGCATATGGGTTGGGCACTAGAAATGATAGAGGTAGCCGTCTCATTGAATTCTGCGCCAAAAATAAAATGTTTATAGCCAACACGTGGTTTCAACACCACTATAGACATCGCTATACATGGAAATCTCCCGGAGACAGATTTCGATCACAGATTGATTACATTCTTACACGTCAAAGATACAGGAATCAAATTAAAGATTGCAGGAGCTTTGCAGGTCCGGACATTGATAGTGATCATAATATGGTTGTGGCGGAAACCATACTGAAATTCAAAAGGCTCGAGAAGAGAACCACAAAAAGATGGGACCTAAAACAGCTAAAAATAAAAGAAGTTAAAGAGAAATACGACGAAAAAACTAAGATATGCGATTTTGAGAGTAATGAAAGTATAGATAAAGTATGGGGTAAAATTAAAGAGAAAATAACCGCAGCGGCAGATGAGGTATTAGAGAAAAAAAAGGCGCAAGCTAGGAAAGAATGGATCACGGACGATATTTTAGAAATGATTGAAAAAAGAAGGAACTTAAAGAACTCTAAAACAGAAGAAGGGAAAAAGGAATATAAAGCCCTTAGAAATAAAATTAACAGAGAATCCAAGCTGAGAAAGGAATGTTATTTGCAAGAAAAATGCAAAAATATTAACAGGAATATAAAACAAAGGAAATTTGAAACCGCATACTCTGAAGTAAAGAATTTCTTCAATGACAAAACACAACCACGATGTGCTATACAAGATAAAAACGGCAAACTGCTGTTTGAGGATGAATTGATCGTAAATAGATGGAAAGAATACCTAGAACAATTATACAAAGGAAAGAACATAGTCAAGGAAAGCAAAGCACTAGAAGCAGAATATGACGTAGAAAATAATGGAGATGACATCTTAAGAAGTGAATTTGATATTGCATTAGCAAAGTTGAAAGACGGCAAAGCACCAGGTATTGACCTGATTCCATCAGAGCTGCTTAAATGCGCAGGAAAAGGCATGCTTGATACATTGTATAAGCTTGTCTGCAAAATATACAACACAGGAGAGATACCTGAGGACTTTGCCAAATGTCTGATACGAGCGCTTCCTAAGAAAGCAGGCACGACAAAGTGTGAACAACACAGAACCTTAAGCATGATATCACACGCTTCTAAGATACTCACCAACATTATAATGAAAAGGGCGGAAAATAAAATCAACGAAACACTTTCAGAAGATCAATTTGGATTCCGCAAAGAGACAGGCACAAGAGATGCAATCCTGAGTCTCAGACTTACTCTAGAAAAGAGAATAACAATTAATAAAAACACATATATAGCATTCATCGACCTTGAAAAAGCATTCGATAAAGTAGAATGGGAACAACTTTTTAACACCCTCAACCAGATAGGAATGAGTTATAAGGATAGAAGAGCAATCTGGAGCTTATACAAGAACGAAATGGCTGTGATTAAAAGCGGAGAGAGCTGTGCAGAAGCAAGGGTCGAACAAGGCGTAAGACAAGGATGCTCAATGTCGCCAGCTCTCTTTAACTGCTATATACAGCGAGCCATTGATGAACTGAGAGAAGAAATGAAGAACTGGACAGGAGTAAAAATAAATGGGAAAAAGGTCGACATGATAAGATATGCTGACGACATAGCACTGCTCGCAGACTCCGAGATGGAGCTGAACGAAGCTTTAGGAAAATTGGAAAGTATACTGTTGTCAAAGTACAACATGAAAATAAATAAAGAAAAAACAAAATGTATGGTCGTTGGAAGAGAGGAAGCGACTGCGAACATTGCATTAAATGGAGTGAGCATCAAACAAGTAAGTGAATTCGTGTACCTGGGCAGCAGAATAAACCAGGATGGACGCTCCAAAGCAGAAATTGTAAGCAGAATAAACCAGGCAAGGATTGCCTTCAACAAAAAATCGAAGATATTGGAATCCCCAAATATCGACTTAAGCGTAAGGAAGAACCTTACTAAAGCCTTTGTATGGAGCATTCTGCTTTATGGTTGTGAGACATGGACCATCAGCAAGAGTGAAAGCGGACGGTTGGCGGCCTTTGAGATGTGGTGCTACAGACGCATGCTTAAGATCCATTGGTCGGAGCACGTCGAAAACGAAGAAGTCTTAACCAGGGTAGGCGAAAAAAGGCAACTCCTTAAGAGAATCAGCCAACAACGAGCTAACTGGATTGGCCACAACATCAGGCACCCAGGACTACTCATCGCCATCGCGGAGGGTAAGACCGAGGGAACAAATGGCAGAGGCCGACCAAGAGACGCATATATGGACCAACTGAAGAGGGACATGAACTGTGGCTCATACGTAGAGCTTAAAAGACTGGCTGAGAATAGGGAGGAATGGAGAAGAAAAACCAAACTCGTTGCAGACCAATCCAATGGATTGTAACTAAATATATATAACCAATCCTACGTACGGTGAAGAAAAAAAATAGATAAATATTTCCATATGATTGCAATGCTTTGATTCTCGAATAACTGCCAAAAATAATATATTTTTACTCAATAACATCGGTTGATGATGCTTTTGTGATAGTAACAACATTAATTAAGCATCAATCACAATAGCTAGTTTCTGTACAAAATTCTATATTCCAATAACATATAAAAAAATCCGGGGAAGTTAAAATTACTGTAGGAACCACCTGCAGTCCGCTATTTTATAAATATATGGGTATTTAAATGTTTTACTTAGATAAGCAACATTTATTTATTTATTCATTCTTAACTGTATGCACGTTGATCACAATAGATACAATTTTACAATAAATAAAAACCCTAAAATATTCTCAAATAAAACAATAAACCTTAATTGCCAAAAGATAATGATCCACTAAACATAGTTTGGACTTGAACATTATTCCTCAAATGATTTTCAGAAAGTTTATGGAAATAGCTAAGTTATTTGGAATGAAAAATAGCCATGGTAAGCCATGACTCGTAATATTGTGTTTCAAAAGTTTTTTTTTTTATTTTTAATGAACCAAAATTTATCCTCAATGAAAGCCCTTAGGCTTAACACCCATTTTCGCCTGAAATATAATCCTTTACCCACTCAACTAATTGCTTTCCATTAAAATAACCACTACTAATCAAAAGAATTTATTTTTGCGCAGATTGAGAAATTTTGTATTTTTTTTAATAGATCTTAAATAAATATTTCACGAAAAATTATTTAAGCTTTTTACAATACATACTCGTACAAACACCTTGTTCAAACACTCCAAACCGAGTCTTTCAACAAACAAGTTCGACACCTGCCCTTGCCAGCTTCTTCAAGGGCGGGCCACCGGTCTTCTGCCCTCTCCCACAGCATCCAAAGATCTAAGTAGTAGTCTGTCTTCTAGCATGCGGAGCACGTGACCCAGCCATCGCAACTGCGATCTCTCTATATGGAGGAGTACTGGTTCCACTTTGAGAGCCTCACGAACATACTATTCCTTATACGGTCTCTCAATGAAACCCCAGCCTTCCCCCGGAGTAACAGCATTTCCGCTGCTTGTTACTTTGATCTCACGCTCTCCGTGAGCATCCAAATCTGATGTCCATCTTTGAAGAAAAGCAATATATTGTCTAAAATATGGCAATTTTAGTGCATTGGATCAGCTCGAATTTTTGTATTATTGGGTTTCCAAGAGCTTTCGGCACATTTCCTGCCCACACAATCCTCTTGTCTATGCACGCTCTTTGTCGACCATCTGCTGAGAACTCTACTCCCAGGTATTTGTGTGTCGAGTTACTACCGATTAAGTTGTGTTAACACTCATGCCAGATCTACATATTTTTTTTGATTTCTTATTTGCAGTACTGCTTTTTATACTTTTGAATAATAGAGATTTTCGAAACTTATTTAACAATCTAAACTAGATTATGGTTAGTTGGAAGATATCGCGCTTCCGCGATAAACTCGCCCATTGCCCAAATTTATTTGTCTGGTTCTACAATGTTTATATTATTTTTTATTTTATTTTTATTTTATTTTATAGTTTACGCAAACATACAGTTATTACAATACATAGGTAATACAAATAGATAAAAAAAAATCGGCACATAAACCAGCAAAGTTTGCTAACACATTACAAAATAAATCTTACCAAACATACTACAATGAAAGAAAAAAAAAGAACATGATAATTTAAAAGAATCACTGCCGAGTCCGAAAACCCGCCAATTATATTTATGTTTATTTTTTTGTGAAATAAAGGTTTTTGTTATTATTATCTCACATCTCATTTATTAAACAAAACAATATTTGATTCTACATTATTTGAACACAATATAAGATTAACAATAAAATTTAAAAATAACATTAAATAACAAAAACCATAAAATATTAAAATAAATTTATGAATATTCAAAATGTGGAACCCCAACATTATTCGAGTTGATTCTTCCATGATGTTCTATGAAATAGTACAATCATGGGAGATCACTTACAGAGCTACAGGGACAAAAACCTTCTTACTATCCTGGTGGACGATAGAAGTACGGCCTTCTGCATGCTGTATTTGAGCCTGTCATCTACTCCCAGTTTTCTGAGATTGTTTGACAGACTCTTAGGTATTAAACCATTCACAGACAACACTATAGGCACGATGATTGTGGTAGGTGTTCTCCACATATCTTTGATTTATTATTATTATTATTATGAATTAGAAAATTTATGAGCATGATAATCTGTCAATTTTTAAGAAAGATGATAATTATTAAACAAAGGAAAAGGAAGTGACAAAAGATATTTAGCTACATTTTTTTTTTTTTAAAAAAAGATATATCTGGGTTTTTGTTATAAACCCAAATACAACCTTATACACCTTTCACAGTAAGCTACTAAAAGCTTGTATATATAAAAATTTTAAAGAAATTATATTCGATAAATTAAATCATAATTTTAAATTTTAGTTTGAGTTCCTGAGGATTCCCAGACTACGCCGCACGGGAAAATTCCGTGATGGTATAGAAAGTTATATATTAAAAAAAAAAACATATAATATTAATAGCCATTCTGAATAGTTTGACAAACAAACTTGTATTGTTTTGTTCTACAATGACAAGAGATTACGATAATTTATTCTCAAACATATTTCACAAGTCTCTTAGGATTAGAAAAAAATTACAACGAGAAATTCTGATTTAGGATTTAATTTTATTGTTACTGTCGCTTTTGCTTTGTTTTATTTCTTACCACGGTCCTCAAAAGGATTTATAAAATATTGTTATTCATAATAAATATGTACAATTTATTTCTCTCGGCTTACCTCTCTAGGGACATGGTGTATTTGACTGTGTTTCTTTACTCCTTCAGAGATTCACGCAATTTACATACACATTTTTGTGCGGAACAAATTACTAAATTAACGTATGAAACAATGAATAAATTTATGGCGAGTATTCAAATCATTCCACTTTATCAAGTTCTGTTGGCTATTTAATCATGAATTACACCTAAAAAATGGGTACTCATTAAACAAAAGTTCTATTTCTCCAAAAAAAAAGCTTTTTGAAAATTATTGGACTCATTAACAGCTGTCACAAGTTCAATCAAAATTGTTTTTCGTGAATCGGACCAACGTTGGAATAAAAATACTCTTCCATCCGTTATTATACTTGGATTTTGTGTAAAAAAATATGTTTGGTTTGAACGAGGATTAATCATCATTAAACAAGACCCGATATTGCTTAAGTAAGTACATACTATGAATATTTTTTTTTAATCAGTGCTTACCTACTTTATTTTACTTTTTTTTATTCTTTTATTAATAATTTCTAATTTGTTTTTCTGGTAAAATCACGGAACGTTTGCTACAGAATCTGCGTGTTTTTATAATTACTATGTTCTGGAGTTCTTTCTTCCCAATATGTTTTTTTTCATACTTCAATTTCAAAAGATTGTACATATTTTAACTTTTATAGAAGACAATAAAATAATTATATTTTGTACTAAGAGAAGTAGAAATACTTAAAATTAATACTTTCACGATAAGTGATTCAGCGATGATCACTTCCCTTGACTTGACCATTAAAAATGTTCGTCGGTAGCCTGGAGGTAGAGTCTCGGCCTCGTGAACAAGGGGTCCGATCCCAGGTGCCGGCAAACTCCCCTTTCACGACACAAGCTTTTTAGCTTACTGTGAAAGGAGTATAAGGTTGTATTTGGGTTTATAACAAAACCCAGATATATCTTTAAAAAAAAAAAAAAGTCCACTGCGCTCTTCGGAACTGACTGTAAATGGACTAATAGAGCCCTTAAGTCTAACTTCTACGAGAGGGCTTTTGGTGTTGTTGGGCCAGTTACGTGAAATCGCCTACCGGTGCTATTGAGAGACAATCAAACTATCATTAGCTTCAGAAGCTAATTATTGAAAACTACACTCTTCATCGGTGCCCTTGGACGGTCTAGGGACTGTTAAACGGCGTCAGAACAAAATCATTCAGAATCATCATCATCATCAATATAATGTGGTAAGATGGAAGAAATCACCACACAGGGATGGAAGAAATCACCACAGCATACCATCTAAAGGATTTTATTTTATTACACTAATAAATTACAAATCTTATACATATTTTCATTGATGCTGCTCAACTAGGTATAACCTGTTCTAGGGCAAACATCTCACAAACATATCAATCATATAGAAACATATACACAATCACAAAAAGCATTCATCTCCTATATTAACACAATCACATTCATAACAAGAAAAACACTGCTGTAAACTGTCCATACATGAAACAACACACAAACAAACCATTTCTCCATATAAAACCAGAAATAAACAACATATCCCTCAACCACACACATCACAAATCCCACACCACATACTAACACACGTATATCACCCCACATAAAACACAAAAACATAAAACAAATCATGGAAAAAATCCTAAGCTTTCTTGCAATCTCTCCATTGGCAGATCAGACACCCACCCTTAACATGCTCTTTTAAATTCAACAACAGTGATTTCTCTAATCTTTAGAGGCATGATGTTAAACAGTCTAGGTGCCATCCACACAAACTGTATGTTTTCATGTTTTTTTTGTTGCATAATGATAATTTGAAAAATAATAAATAAATATATTTTCTATAACAAAAATGTATAAAAATGTTTTAATTTATTTTCTGAAATAAATAATTCAATACAATGCTTCGATGTAACCAAAATCAATTACCTAAAATATAATTGTTTGATATTTTTGCGGAACAAATCATAATGACATAATTTAAAAATATTCCTCGTAACTAAGCACAATATCCTCAAGTCACTCGATAACGGATGGATAGCCAAAAAAATAAAAAAATAAACACAATATAATTACAAACCTACATACTATGTATCTTTACTATTCATCATACGTTATATTATAAGAGGAACCTAGGTACATAAAGTAATGTTATATAAGAAAAAGATATATGTGAAAAAAGAATTGGCATAGACTCTAATTGATTCTTGGTATTCATTTCTAACTAGATTAATACTTGGTATTACATAAAGATTTGGTCGTGGGTTCCTCGGAAAATAATAAGTTATTTACCCACTTATTTTGCAGGTTCTCGAGTGTAAAAAAATCGGGGGAAAAAAAATCAACAACTCGAAATTAGTTTAGAATAAAGCGATTAATGTCTAATTTCTTGTTAACACAGTTCGTCGGTAGCCTGGAGGTAGAGTCTCGGCCTCTTGAACAAGGGGCCCGCGGTTCGATCCCAGGTGCCGGCAAACTCCCCTTTCACGACACAAACTTTTAGCTTACTGTGGAAGGTGTATAAAGTTGTTTTTGGGTTTATAACAAAACCCAGATATATCTTTTTTAAAAAAAAAAAATTAAAAAAATGACAACCTATGCCCATAGAAAATGTGACAATGAATTGATGATTCAGATGCGTGGACAGGATGACTTAAAGTGATGAATAAAGTTTTTAATCACTGTGTGACGTGTGACAAATATTGAAATAGGTGTGTATACCCCACAAGTCGAGGATATCGTGAGTGTATAGAAAGACACTTGACGATAGACATGAATGTACTAGATTAAGTTGGTAAAATACCATATTATACTGTACCATCACGCCATACCCCAAGTGGGGTAAGGAGAGAGGAAAGGAACGCAATAATTATAAATTATCCTTACATACTTCATTCGTTTTTTCTGTATTCATACAATTTCTCATTTCGGTTCGTAAGGTATTAACATATGGACAAACGTACTTTATTTATTTTGTTAGTTTGTACAATTGTAATGTATGATTTATTTTATCGATATTTTATTTGACTTGTATGTAGTATTATAAATGATATTTTCCAATATTGTACTTTTTTGTTATGTTTGGAAAGCAGCCAACTTGCACTTTAGGTATTATGAAATATTATTACAATGATTGACTTATTATTTATCTTTATATCCAGCGCTGTCTACTTATTATTTAGATGAATATGAACGGAACCAACTGAAATAGGAAATAAATTACGTACAAAATGACTTGTAATAAATGTTCAGTAAAGAATAAATTAACAAATAATGTTTAGACACTTTTAATAATGTAGATAAATTATGTCCAGTGGATCAAAATGTTAGAACAAAAAAATTGATCTCCTGTAAGTTTTCTAGTGTTCTGTAAAATGTGAGTATGCGTAAAACATATTCAATTCAGCAAATAGCCATCCGTTCTGATGGCTATTTGCTATTAAAATAGCTATTTATATGTTTTTGCATGCAGTAAGTTCGCTGATGACCTCTCCACTTTTGGGTAATGCCGTGATGGTATGATTATGAAAAAAAATACTATATAATATTACAAAACTTTTTATTAATGCATGTACAGAAATGACAACAAAGAATATTATTTTAATATTTTCATTTATATCCTGTTTTTTATTTTTTTTATTTATTTTATTTATCATTTATATCCAGTAAAGGATTTTTTTTTTGTTTATTTATTTGTATGATTTCTTCCATCTAACCACGACATATTGACATAAATCTAGTAAATACAAATACACTTACCAATAAAAATATACGAAATATTAAAACACAACAAAAGAAAAAAAAACAAAACTTAAAATAATATTTGACACATACCCAACATATGGTAGGGATTATGGATCAGAGGAGGGGGGGGGGGCTAGGGAACGGATACTGAGTTAGAATAACATTTTTTCCTTAACAGAAGATTATAAAACATTGAACGATTGTGAAACTCTATGCGAAGAAGGAAGATTGTTCCAACAACGAGCACCATAAACTGAGAATGATTTCGAGAAATAATTGGTACTGTGTGTAGGAATTGCTAGAAGACGCTCGTTATTGGATCGCAATGGTCGGCCATGGCTCGCTAAATACTCGAAATTTTCTTTTAAATTTTCTTTTAAAAGTGATCATTGGCACTGAGAAACTGAAAATGTAGAAAAATACCTTCTTTCAGTCTAGAACATTAGACTCTACCGATTTTCATGGTAATTTTTAGATATAGGTACCTAACATATCTTAACCTCTTAGAACTCACTAAGTTTTTTTTCAAGTCTTAGAGCATGCATATTTCATAAAAGATATCATTTCCCCTACTTGTCCGGTAAATGTATATAAACAAATATACATACATGTGAATGGAATAAAATATAAATATTTATTCAGAAGCCATCTTTTCTAGATTCACCAATGACCCCTTAGACAATCCTGATTATACCCACTGACATATATAGAAATTTATTGTCATGGGAGAGGTATTAATATCTAGAACTTGTTTGTACAAAATACTCGAAACCATAAAAGAAGAGAGTATGGATGTTTCATGTATGTAGATAATAGGATTTCATATAAAACCGCTTTGGGGATAATTTCTGTATCGATATAATAATGGAATTCTTACGCCTCACTGACTATAAATATTGGATTCCCGTGTAATATTATCAATGGACTCCTTTTCGTCCATAAACTATTTTTTCACTTTATTTATTTATCATTTTTTCTCATTTATGTGTCGATGAACTCTCTGTACACTAACAATATGATGGTCTTGTTTGTAAAGATAAAATACTTTAGATAATAAATATTTAAATAAAAAACACTGTTTACTTTCATTAAAAATTGTTATAATATTAAAAGCTTTTCGGACATACGTCCATCTTCAGTAATAATTACTTATAACTAATGACAAATTGATGGTACATGATAATACAAAATTAAATGTGGGTAGGGGGAGTGGGCGGGGTTAATAGAGATGTAAAACCATTTTACATCTCTATTAACCCCGCCCACTCCCCCTACCCACATTTAATTTTGTATTATCATGTACCATCAATTTGTCATTAGTTATAAGTAATTATTACTGAAGATGGACGTATGTCCGAAAAGCTTTTAATATTATAACAATTTTTAATGAAAGTAAACAGTGTTTTTTTTTTTTTTATTTAAATATTTATTATCTAAATTAAAATGAACTTTCATAGTGTTTCCTCTTCGAAAATCGAAAAGTTATAAAATACTTATAAACTGCTTATAATAATATTACTTTGATGTGTTTTATACTGCTTACCTTAATAAGAATTATATATCCATCTAATATTCTAATACAACAAACAATTCTTCAACTTTCATTTAGGGCATGAAAACTAAACTATTAAAAATATACCATGGACCTAACTAGGGTCAACATATCAAATATGCATGTTTATTTCCTTACAAAGAAAAGGAAAGTGAGTAGTATCTACCTATACAATGTATTATAGTTTATGTAACAAATCATAAGGTTTAGAAAATTAATAGTTATGAAAGGGTTAATTTCTTGTTATGAATTATAGATTTGTAATTACTACAATTTATTTGTTGCCAAGAATAGAACTGAATATGTTTTCTAGAAAAGGTAGGTAGGTATATGTTTATTTAAAACGAACTATAGGTTCATAAAATAATAGGTATTATATTCTTATGGCCTTTCCCTACACTTTGTTCGCTGTAGCGCTAGCAGTAGTGTAGTAAATTATCAGATTGGAAAGAAACCCAGTAGTATCGAACAGTAGTAGTTACGTATAATAGGTTTGTAGATAAAAAATAATAACGTAGCTGTACCTATAATTTCACTTTATTTTTCACAACAACCCTTTGGTAACAGCAGTGCTAAACTATTAAATAATAAAATAAATATTGTAGTTGGTACTTTTATTCAGATCCCAGACGCGATGTACATTCATCGTCAGACAAATATAAAAAAGTTTGACAGAATTAAGTTGAGAGATATTATAAACACACTTGCGACAGTAGATTACCTTTCCAAATTATATATTCCGGTAGCGCGGTGTTTTTGACCAAAGTCCCTTCGTGCGTCGTATGATCAAGATCAAGACTAGATTAAGATCGTATTTAGATTGTATCAAGAATAGCCCTGCTGGTCAAATATTGTACACTAAAAGGATTTGGATGAGAGAGAAAATATGCGTCATAGGAAACAATACGTTTAGTGGAACAAATTATGTAGCACAATTATACTAAATGAAGCGAGGTTCGTTTGATGCTTCTGACGACATCGCATCAAATTCACTTACATGGTTTGCGCAATGTTTAAAATAATTTGATTGTAATTAATTGCACTATTTTCCTCAGAAATCTCAGGTAAAGCCTGGCTTTCCATGGAAGACACGCTACCGGTATAAAAGCATATTGTGGAAGTATAAAATGTGTGTATAGATAAGAATAAGCACCTAAGATATTTCAATATGCCCCATCAATGAAACAAAGTGGTGTTTTGTATATTATATTATGTTCGTATAGTTTATTGGAAACCTATGTAGACACCAAGAGGGAGAATTTCAATAAAATAGGCGGATCAAGTAAAGTAACTGTGACTCCGTCAGTCTTCTAAGCAATGCATGGTGCTGAGAACAGAATAGAAGGATAATGTACTTGAAGCAACATATTTGAAAATCCGGGGGAGAGAAAGAGACGTGTTATTGTTTTTTTTTTGCGGTAGAGTTAACTAGCAAATATAAAATTAATTTATGTTTTTAAAAATAACCATAGTTACTGACCTCTTTACTGTGTAGGTAATATAATAGCATTAAAACTAGAGGCACGCTAGCGATTCGTAAATAAGATAAAATATCTGATGACAGTAATCTGCTTTACTATTCTACATGCATTGAAAAGCATGAAATTATAATAGCAATATTTATGTTGAACATTATAGGTATAATAAAAACTAGCTATCTGGATTATAATTATAATTATACATTTAAAATGTGATTGTATTTTTATCTTCAGTTTTACACTCTGTTATTATCTTTCTTTTTAAATCATATTAAAATAAAACATTTTATGAAGACTTGAGAATTTATTATTATTTCTAGGCATTCCACCCGGTACGAGTGATCTGTGGCTTGAGAATTTAAATTTATATTATAAACTTCGGTGGTTCGATCCCAGGTGCCGGCATACTCCCCTTTCACGACACAACCTTTCAGCTTACTGTAAAAGGTGTATAAGGTTGTATTTAGGTTTATTTAAAAAAAAAACTATTTCAAAATCTGCCTTTCTCAGACTAGCCCAAACAGAAGAAATTATTTTTTACGTCTTTTAATGATGAGAGGGAACGGTTTAAAAAGCCAATACGTAATCATTCGATACTTAAAATAAAAATAAAGGCGACCTATTTTTTGCCAGCGACGACCGGCGACGCAGGGGAGTTATTCTCTATACTGATAGTATTATCATAAACACCCTCCATTCTGAATTTGGGAAATTCTCATTTCTAAGTCATTCAATCTATCCTAAATAAACTATCATTACAATTTTATCTAGATATTGTTTCCATATAACTAGCATATAATTCACAAAACAAGATTAGAGAGGCCCACAATATTATAACGAATGATATTGTTCCTTTAAATTAAGGAGAGGACGAGTAGGTGTATAGTGAACTGTTAGAACACTTCTATGACGTCTATTGAAGACGTCACAGAAGCTTAAGTATTCATCATAGTGTAAGCAACCTTTTTAAGTATGTATAAGTATGATTTCACTTGAAGCATGATGTAAACATGAGTAGGTATAAAAATTTAATATACCAACGATAACAAGTTGCAATACAATACTATAATCTGGGTTAGTTGAAAGATATCACTTCTGCGATGAACTCGCCCCATTGTACAATATCATTTATTTGTATCACATTATTTTATATTTCTGCAAACATGTATTGTGCAATAAAGTTTATTATTATTATTTTAATCAGAAGTCGCGAGGATTTTTTTTTTTTGTAAAATTGTTGTATTTTTTGTGTTTTCTAAATTCCCCACATCAACAAAACCTTTTTATCTTTAAAGAAATATATATCTGAGTATTTGTTATAAACTCAAATACACCATTCACAGTAAGCTTAAAGCTTGTGTCGTGTCGTAATAATCACTCGCTTAAAGCCTTCAAAGATAGAGAACTACAGGATCTCAATCTTAATCCAACCTACTGAAACCATTAAACTAACGACTTTCAGAAATATATATAAAAACTCAATACTAAAACAGAATAATATAAATAAATATGTGATCTTATTTTTTTCTACTTATTCTTGTATTTGGCATAACTTCATTGAATATTTAATTTATATTTGTTTGATGAATTAATACAAATTGAATTTCACAAATACACATAATATAGGTGCCTACTTATTATAACATGGATGACAGTATTAAATTAATAGTGGCATTTTAAATATTCAGATACTACATATAACATAATTATACGAAACCATATTTTACAATGTACCTATAATTATCTATTAATTCGATGTACATAATATTAATAACGGACCAACATTTTGTCAATCGGTTTATGGCATATGGAATAATTTATGTTTTCAACATTTAATTGATACAGTTATTTGAAATGTTAATTCAAATAACATTTGTAGAGGACTAAATAATTCAGGATACATAAATGAACGAGGACACGAAATGTATTATGCAAGCTAAAGGTACTCAGAGAGAGACTGTTTGGGTTATAATATTGCTTTATTTGAAACTCAGAGCGTTAAAATAAGGGTGGTACATTTAAAGAATTGTATTTTTTAGGACGCAATGTTACTTACCACGTTCATTTAATGAAACTTTTATTTATTTATTCTTTACTGTACATTAATTACAAAAAATACATAAAAGCTAAACATTCATGTAAGAATCTGATACAGATCAGTATACAGAGGGCGAGTTTATCGCAAAGGCACGATCTCTTCCAAACTAACTCAAAGGTGTAAAAATAAAATTACAACCAAATTATAGTACCTACCTAGTAAAAAAAACAAATGAATTGAAGAGATGAAAAAAAAACAAAAATAATAACCTTCAAAAAATAAATAACAATGAAAAAAAAAACATTTATGTAATATCTACATTTTATATATACAAATAAATAATTAATAATGAGTTCGTCGGTAGCCTGGAGGAAGAGTCTCGGCCTCCGGAACAATGGGTCCGTGGTTCGATCCCAGGTGCCGGCAAACTCCCCTTTCACAAGCTTTTAGCTTAGTGAGAAAGGTGTATAAGGTTGTATTTGGGTTTAAAACAATACCCAGATATATCTTTAAAAAAAATAATAAAGAAAAAAAACAAGAAAATACTGTAAGGGAAGGGTAGGGGGGAGGGAGGAGTGATGGGTTTTAGATTCATCATCATCATCAACAAAGATCAAGTGAAGCAAGGGATCAACCACCAATCAGATTAGAAAACTGTAACATTTATATCTTTAAGTAATGGATAATCTTTGACCCCGACTGTTTTAATAAGATGTTTGATATTTCATTTTGTAACCAATAAGCTTCATGAAAATTTATAATATTTTATACTTTAAAAACTTTTTTCATCTTGTTTCAGATAATGTTGAACAGCAGTTTTGGATCATGGTTTACGGAAGGTAGTTTCTTCAATGAAACTTTCTACGGAAGTCCCTTTTCACCTACAACCTTTTCTGCCAACACAACAGTTGATCTCAACTTCCAAAATGGTAATATATTTACATTGTTTTGTGGTTTGTTAATGTTTGACTGTTATATGTTAATTTAGATGTAGAGGCGGCTGGACATCGGTGGTTGAGTCCCAGAAATTCAATCGACCCTGGTGTTGATTTCTTTCCCATCTGACCTACTCCAACTTCACGACACAAGCATGTTGTTTACTGAAAGGTGTTTACGTTTATAACAAAGCCAAATCGATCTTTTCAAAAATATACATGAATAATATTATTGTATTACATGTGGGTGCCTTTGTTTATATATGTTTGTTAATTTTGTATAACTATTCTATGTTAGAACTTACACAGTTTTTTTTATTTACTATTGTAAACCTATTTTTGATTTCTGTCTTGAACACAAAATTATATTTTTGTTTATTTTTATTTTGTTATGTATATAAGTATTGTTTTGTATTATTTTGACAATGTAAAAGGCGAAAGCCATTTATTGCTTAAATAAATAAATAAAATAAATTTAGCAGGCAATGTAAAATCAGAAGTACCTACTTAAAATAAATGAGTTCTTTTGTAGCAGATTTAACTTACATAATGTTTGATTATATGGGCACATTTCTTTTATGTAACGCACTGGTCCTTTTTTATTATGATAAGCAAAGCCTGTGTTAAGATAATATAATATGAAAATTTTGTTCATTATCAAAACATAATTTTCCTAATCCTTACAAAATGAGAATTTAGATTGCATTTCAAATTAGCCGATTTGAAAAAGTGAGCGTGGATAACCATATGAGAAATTATATCTGTTTGTCTTGGAAACGTAATTTTAAAATTAATTCAAAATTGTGGAAATGAATGTAGGTACTGAATATTTTCAACATTCACATTCAGTAAATCTAATAATAAAATTTATAAAATAACATGTAATGAAAGAACAGCGCTTTTTTAGACAAATGTCATTAGATATTCATGAAACATAACCCAGTCAAGACTTGTCGCTTCCGTTTTACAGAAATCACGGTTAGATGAAAGAAATCACTTCGTAGTGATAATCTCGCCACTGTATATTGTCCTGGTATTTTAAATTTTGTATTATTTTATTTAGTACTTAAAATGTTGTATGGTTCTGTTAACACTGTTATATAATAAATAAATAAAAAAAGAATAAATTAATTAATTATCGCTGAACAATGCTTAGTAACTGACATGATCATACGATCAGAACGCTATGAAGTTATGAAGCGAGAAGAAATGGAAATGAATGGCAGAGAGTTATATTGGAAAATAACCAAATACACAAAAATCATGGCAAGAATTTTGCAAAGACTACTTTTGTGTTCAAGATATGAGTATTTTTGCAGATAAAATAATTGAGAAATTTTGCGTTTAATTTATTTAAGAACTTTTAAATCTGTTAAACATAGATAATTTGTATTCAAAACAATAAGATATATGTTTAAAAGCTAACACCATACATCTAAATTTTACTAAAGCAGCTGATTTTTTGTGAGGCTTTTATATCACTTTCCAATGTGACGAACACAATATAATCAGGTCATCCTTGGGGAAATTATGATAAAATTCAAACTGTAAAATACAGTGTGTTACCAATAATGGAAGTTTTTATACATAAAAGAAATGTATTAAATAATAATAGGCGAAGAAAAACAATACGATGACAAAATTGCTTTTTGAAAATGTAATGTACAAAAATCCGCAATATGTAAACACTCAGAATAACATTGTGTAAAAAGCATAGTTTTCTGCCTTCATGTATACTTGATTACAACTAAATTGATCTTTAACTTTGGTGGTATGGAAAAATAAAGTATTCACCCAAGTTAATATATATAGTACAATGGTTCAAGCCACCTCACACCAGTGGCGGATTCAGAAAAAACTCAACGAGGGAGGGGGCAAAAATTATGCACACATACAAGACTATGCCATTTTATTTAAACTGATTATACCTATATACAAGACAACGTCAAGAGGCCCCACGGGGGTGGGGCACTTTTTCTGTATCCGCCACTGCCTCATAGTGTATTATTATTAGTGTAGTCGAGGACTTTATTAATCATAATTATATTTTTGTCGAAAGTTCTCCGTTAAAAAATATGAATTTTATAAGATGTTATGTGAAAATCGTATATCAAAATATAAATAGTAAGATTTTTAAACTGATATTTCACACTAACATTGCATAAAACGACAGTTACATTTGTCATTATACTAAAATCTAAGATGTTTGACAATTAATTGTATGTATTTTGCATAAGCAACGTATTATTTCCTAGCTTCTAGTTGAGGTAAACTATTCCTTACAGGTACCTGTCTGAAATGTAATGAATCATCGGGAAACAATAACGAGAAAAACATCCGGTGGCTAATGTGTAGGAATAGCGAGGGAAGTGGTTGTTACGAAAGGTATTTTGTCATACATAAACACTTTGTTTACGTTGCATATATATGTGTGCTTAGGTACATAAACATTCACAACCAGATACAGAAATTAGAGATGTGAAAATCGCTACCAGTCATATGATACACCGATTTTTTTTGGTAATTGAAGGTTAAAAATATACGAGTTTTACCTTTTTTAATGAGGAAAATGAACGCACAGAGAAAAATAAAGTTGATGAAAGTTAAAACAATTTTTTTTTTAAATGGTATAACTGAGTTTTTGTTATAAACCCAAATACAACCTTATACACCATTCACAGTAAACTAAAAGCTTTCTTTCACTGTATTGATTTTTGTAGATAAAGACGTCTTTCGTCTTTCAAGGGTTATTATATCATGCTTAGTTTTTATAAGATCCATGGTTAAACTCACATTTTTTTTATTTCATTTTATTAATTAGGTTAATGAGTGGAATTTCTACAAATAAAAAATATGTGCACATACATACAATACAGCCAAGAGGCTAGTGTGGCCAATCGGTAAATAATGTTTTTTTTATTTATTAAACATGTTTGTAATAATGAAAAATGTTTTCAGATTATGAGACGTTAAAATAAAGAAATAGATATTAATTCATATGTACATTAAAATTAAAGAAAAGAACATACATTTACATTAGCAGCTTTCTCTAAGATAACTCATTATTTAAAGTTAAAAAAAGAACAGGCAAAAACTAAGAAAACACCTACTACTGAAATAAATGTGTTACAAAATAGGTACTAAATAATTTGTTAACCTAGAATTATATATAATAAAGGAGAAATGTAATTCCAAATATTAAAAAAGTAGACTCAAAATGTGTTGAAAGGAAAATATAAAGAACAAAGAAATCAGATTGACAGGAACGTTAGTGTGTCTGTCGGAGTACTGTCAATTCGAACATCACCCGGAATCTATATTGTGACTAAAGAGAATTAAATTAAAAACATCTACACTATATGATTTATGATATAGATATATTTTCTCAAGAACCACTAACAAATCTATTTCTGGCATAAGTCGAAGATACTATATCAATTTTGCTAAGATCTGGACAATAAACATAAAGATTGATTTTCAAACTATTTTGATCTATGGTCCTTTGTATCGTTATTATGAGGTAAAAATAAATAATCCGTAAAATAATGGAGCTAGATCACATTGGTATTACAAACAAAATGATATTTTTTTGAAGTCATCCATTCTACTTTAAATCTTTTGATAAATATTTCATTGATTAATATTATACACTGTTTAATTACATCAAAAACATATTTACAAGCAGACACTTGATTACTCAAAATGCTGAAACGTTAGTCTTAAAAATTTATTCTTGTTTTTAGTGAATAGAGAATTCATAATTTTTATGAAAAATCTCTGAACAATACTCGATTATTTATCGGAGCTGTGGATTAAAATATTTTTGTCATATTCTAGAGCTTAAATCTGGGTTGCATTATATATTCTAAAATGCGTGATTTTTGTCGAGTTTATTTAAAAAAAATATTAAAACCAGCTCTATGTATAGAAATGTGTGATATTGAAATATCGCTTTTTCCAAAACCTTGTCCTAAATCTGCAGAAAGAGAGAGTAGGTGGTTAAATTTAAAAATTATTTTTTTCTGTGCTTCATAAGACTTTTTTAAAAATGATCCAGGCTAAAGAATGTTCATTATTAGAGTATCCGGCCTGCATCTGTGAGAAATTGGCCCTGAGGCCCTGAAGGAAAATGTGAAAAAGATCAAATTTATTAATAAGTATATCAGTGCACACGTAGTATAATAAGTATATCAGTGCACACGTAGTATAATAAGTATATCAGTGCACACGTAGTATAATAAGTATATCAGTGCACACGTAGTATAATAAGTATATCAGTGCACACGTAGTATAATCCCATAATTAAGTAAATTGAAACAAGTGTTTCTTTCTACTATAAACAATTGTACGCGAGAGAGACGTTTTTCGACTTATCAGGTCATTATCGATTGATAATGATCTGATCAGTCGCAAAAAATAAACGCTTGTTTCAATTTACCTGAAGATCAAATTTTCTTTCTCTCTGCCTATCTCATAAAAAAATCAGCATATAACTAATCTTCTGGTAACTCCACTTGTGAAAGAAATTATGATAGTAAAGTTGTAGTAATTACAATACAAGGAAACATTTGTTTTTTGATGATTGACACTGGTTTCAGTACATCTCTATATAGAGAATGTTATATAACAATACATTCTTCCCACATAAAGTACCTATATTTTGGTAGAAGTGTGAGCTTCCGGTACATACCTACTCAGGGTTAGCTTTTACACTTCTACCCACATGTGTTGTCGAAGTGTACTTATGCTAACACGAAGAAGTACATTTTTCACGCATATGCTCTATGTAGAAAGCACACATAATTTTTAACTGAGGGGAAATAAGCACTCTTCACTCACAATTTATCGTGGTTCAACAACAGCTTACGGAACCAATATTTACTCCCACTAATTTGATATTTTAATATAATTTTAGACGAAAAACAGATTTTTCATATTACTTTCATGACTTACCTAAAAAATGTTGGTATGAATTAGTGATGTAACGAATATTTGTATTCGCGAATATTCGCATATTTCAAAGTATTCGCATTCGCATTCGTATTCGCAAAAAAATATGCGAATGTTTTGCGAATATTATTTTTGAAATAAAGTATCGGTAATTCGGTAAAAGTACCGGATACTTACCCGGTACATTGTGGAAAAAGGTACTGCAAGAAAATATTCTTTAAGAAAACCGAGGAGTTTTGAAATATTTTAAATTCCTATACCATTTTGAAAATTTGGCGACGGGGGGTAGAAATTTTGTTGTTTGAGTAATTGTAGAAATTTTAGCAAGTCAATATTCGCTATTCGCATTCGCGAATGTCGGTAACAAATATTCAAACTAGGTAAGCATTCTCTCTCAGGTGTGGATTTATATCACCAATACATTATCTTGTTCAACTTATACCTACAGAGTTTAAGTAAAGGCATCACAAAAATACAAACATGTTCATTTAGACATTAGTGTGTATCTTTTATGACGAATTGATTATAAAAAAAACTTGTTGACTATTATTTCTTACAATTTTAATTATAATAGATTAAAACGTGTTATTTGATATTACATACCTTCAAAACTTAACTGATAATATGTCGAATGATATTATTCTAACTTAAATTTAGTGTATTAATTCTAAAACTCAACTAGTAGGTAACATATAATATTATCCTTGATGATATATCGTCCCTCTTCCGACTAACTGTCGTATCTGACATTTTTGGTGTAATCGAATTATGATTACCAATGTGTATTTATATGTGCCCTGCATGTTCTCATTGAAGATCACACCTATAACAGATTACTGTTACCGTTTTCCTGGAATAGCTTTCTGATTTGTTCTCGTATTTAGGAATTACTCTAAATAAAATGTATTGTAATAACTAATTCCTCAAAATTTAGTCACGAAAATGATTCTGAGATATATAAAAATAGGTACAAATAAAATAATGCAATATATTTACACTGTATCATATAACTAGGAGAGACGAAAATATGCACGGCAAAACACAAAAAAACGCTCTCCTGAACAATTTACATTAAGGCAGATACGACTGTTAGTCAGAAGATGGACGATATCTTTACAACAATTTTAATAATTATATCCATTTACATTACGAGTACCTAAACATTAATTTTATCTTAACATTCATCGGCTGTTCCAGCGGTTTACCAAAGAACCCTCGCCCACTGATTCCTTCCGTTAATTATTAAAAATTGGATTTCATTCACCTAAATGCGCGTTCATCTAATCCACAATTAATTTCTCCTGGTTGAATTGCCATTGTCAACATATCCTAGTCGTCAATATTTTCTTCAGAAGCGGTTGGCGTGAAATTCCAACTTGATAGGTTAAGACACTGATGTCAGATGTTTTCTCCACCTTTATAAATATCCTAGTTGCTTAGTGAATTCCTATTATCAGACATTATTTACTATTATTATCCTTGGACTCCTGAAATATACGACAAATAAAGTTATTTTAACATTTAATATTATCAGACAAAATATGTAAGTTTAATTAATTCACTATATTTTCACATGTCAAACCCAAAACTTGTAATGAACGATGCCATCACTTTACATAATTCAATTAAAACAATAATTTTTACCTTATGCGGAAACTATTGGTTCCTACGTCTTCCCTGAAGCGTGATCCAGTATTTTTTTTTTATATATTGAAAACATTCTAGATTAACTTGGTTTTTAATAATTATTCATTCACAGCACCACGTAAGACGTGCTCCTCTCGCTGTCAAACGGAAATCCAAAATGGCTTCCTCTATCTCATCATAACCCACTTACCTTTACATAATAGCTTAATAGCAGTCCTATAAACCTAACAATTATTGAATTAACCCCACCTTTATGGCTTATAACATATTCTACCTACTTCCATGTTATAGGTACCTATTATATATTTTCATACAAAAAACTGTTACACCATCTTGTGAGACATTCTATGCAGTTTAAGTTATTTCTATGACACTATCTATGCATGAATAATGGGCCCAGACAAAACACATTTTAGCGTTAGAAAGTGACACTTTTTCGCAACGTCATCTATATTCAAACGAAAACGTAACGCTAAAATGTGTTTTGACAAGGACCACCGATATCATATAAAAAATCTTTATTTTGCAAAAAAGGGTCTTTAGACTTCTTCACATCGTAATTTTTTATGATCGTATTTTAATGTCTATCATGTTAAGTAATTAGGTAAGTAAAACGTGTGTTTAGGTTGTTCAATTGTAAAAGTGTTTCAATAAATATTTATTGACACGTTAAATAAAAATGATAACGCCATTTACAACGTATACAAAAACATCAGAACACAGCTATCAAATATATTCGAGAAACACCAAAAAACGATATTTGAATAAATGAGAAACAATCTTGTAATGATCCTCAATGAGGCAACAATATCGATTAGAAGTGTTTTATAATAATATCTATGTAATGTTTTTAGAATATACAAAACAGTCGATGCAGATATTATTATTTCATGTGCTACATCCCAACAGCCTGTGAAGCTTTATTGACATTTCCTGTGACAATATCGAAGCATTAGATATCTTATAGATATTAGATAGTGACCATTTGTAAGTGATATTTTACTTAACGAAAAACCTTCACTAGCTCTTCTGAATAATAAATAGAATTTTTGGGAGTATGCATTCAAATTGAATAAATACGAGTATGGGCTTTTCGGTAATAAATTAAGTAAAGATTGAAAACATTTAAAAAGGTTCTCGAAAATTACGTAAAATACAAAACCAGAAATAAGAAAATAAGAAACATCTGGCTATATTATCACGATTCCATCTGGCTATATTATCGCGGACCATCTATAGGGAGAACAAGCGCTGTCACATCACACCACTGCTTAAGGAGCTACACTGGCTGAGAGTCCCAGAGAGAGTGGAGTTCAAACTGTGCCTCACGGTCCACAAAGCTTTGAACGGCACGGCACCTCAATGCCTCGCTGAACTCTGTCCCCTCGATGAAACTCTGAGGCGACCACTGCGATCAGCTTCCACCGCTGTCAACAAACTTGTGGAGCCCAACAGGGCAAACACTTCCAAATTCGCAGAGAGGAGCTTTAGCGTTGCGGGGCCAACCGCCTGGAACCGATTTTTTTTTTTTTTTTAAAAAAGATATATCTGGGCTTTGTTATAAACCCAAATACAACTTTATACACCTTCCACAGTAAGCTAAAAGCTTGTGTCGTGAAAGGGGAGTTTGCCGGCACCTGGGATCGAACCGCGGACCCCTTGTTCAAGAGGCCGAGACTCTACCTCCAGGCTACCGACGAACTCTTGCCAGCGGACTTAAGACAGAACCAACCCACTGCAACGTTCAGGAGTAAGCTGAAAACACTGCTTTTCAAGAAAAGCCATGGAGCCCTTGAGATGGTCACGGATCATTAAACGGCGCCAAATACAAATTATCTTTATTATTATTATTCGATGATATCCACAGTTTTTAGCAATGGTTTCCATGTAAACTTATATACTTAATTGTATCGAATAAAACATTACTTTAGACATGTCTACAAAATAATTAGTATAGGCGAGAAAAAAATGCTTACCTATACTATATGAATATAAACGAGCGCTGTGTGTCAAGATTATTTTTAACATGTACCTTACCTACATATAACTATATGTACCTATATTTATTTTATCAGACAGAAATTCTACATAATTTATAAATCAGAAAAAAATTACTTCTATCTTCTTCTTCTTTCTTGCTTTAAGGCAAAGCACCCGACTTCGAGTGAATTATGCCTATAAATCTTAAGCTATTTCAACCGTCTCCAAGCATCAATATGTGGGTACATAATCATAAAACTGAAAAAAAAATAACAATCAAACAAACCATGTAGACATCAAGAAATACACACAACATGAAATACAAAAAGAAACACAAAATCAATAAGCGCACGTTTCGCAGAAAATTAAATCAAAAGATTCGTATTAAACAGTTACCGAGCGTACACCCAGAGAGAAGGAAAGCGGTGTGTCCCCCCTCTCGCCAGAGTGTTACTTCTATCTAATCTAAAAGAAAATTTTCTATTAATGTGAAAAAAGCTTTTTGAACAGCAACAAAGCAATGTTTTATACTTTATCTTAAATTATAAATGCCCAAAATAATAATATGTAATACGAACTACTCTGTATACTGACATCGCTAATATTTCCCGAGACATAATAAGACAATTATCATTAATCTTAAGACGTATCTCTAAGCAAGAAACATTCATTACACAATATGTACCTATATAGAAAGTCATTGAGTAAGAATGACAGAAATAGTTATTAATATTCACTACTTCTGGAATGCATATATATAATATTATGAGTTACAATCCATTGGATTAGTCTTCAACGAGTTTGGATTTTCTTCTCCATTCCTCCCTTTTCTCAGCCAGTCTCTTCAGCTCTACGTATGAGCCACAGTTCATGTCCCTCTTCAGTTGGTCCATATACGCGTCTCTTGGTCGGCCTCTGCCATTTGTGCCTTCGGTCCTACCTTTCGCGATAGCGATGAGCAGTCCTGGGTGCCTGATATTGTGACCAATCCAGTTAGCTCGTTGTTGGCTGATTCTCTTAAGGAATTGCCTTTTTTCGCCTACCCTGGTTAACACTTCTACGTTTTCGACGTGTTCCGACCAATGAATCTTCAGCATGCGTCTGTAGCACCACATTTCAAAGGCCTATCTGTAAGCACCACGTTTCTAGACATATGGAATGCCTATCGAAATTATAAAGTTGGGGTTAAATTTAATTTATTTGTCTGATAAGTTCGTAATACATATATGATGATATTTTCATAAAATGATTTCTATGAAAAGCATATGTTTGTTTGCTTTTGACAGGAACTATTCAAAAACTTTTCATATTCATTAACTATTCAAACTATAATTTGGTTTATTTTCTCTTACAAAGACACAATTATAACCTTAATAACAATACGCAGTCAAATCAATTACAATAAGTATATCGGTATTATATAATGCAACAATATCATATTGTAGTAGACACGAGAAAAAACAGACATTTCACACAAAAAAAGATTTTAAAGCACGTGTTATCAATCATCACCAATCAAGAAAGAAATAAAGGAATGGGACAGGAAATTGGAGTAGAAAGGAAAGCATCAAACTATTAAACCCCTTGGGACCCCGAAGTCACTAGGGATTTTAGTGTCATTGAAACGCACTAAGGATGTATCAAAAATATCTATATTATTAAAAAAAGAGTTGAAATTGTTACATGCTCGGTATATGAATGAGCTCTGCAGATAGTTGGTCATGTAAGAAGGTTATTTAAATGTCAATCTAGTCCGTCGTGTAGGGCAGTTAAAGTATATTGCTTCAAAAGCCTTGAACGTGACATATCTTGAAATAAAAGATTTAAAGTTTTTAGTTCATGGAAGTGGAAAAAACTGGTAAAAGAAAACTAAGGTATATTTTCACTTTATTTTTATATATTATTTAAATTGATACGTAAGTCTAAAATAAGTCTCCTTCATTTAGGCCAAGTATTTCATACTAGGCTCAGGATAACTTTAAAATGTGATCCGAAATAATAACAATAATCTTTTATTTCAATGTCGGTAAACTTTGAACTATGTAGGTGTTATCTAGCTTAATAATATTATGGCCAGTCAGACTGCAGTTCAGTTTACCCACAATATACCCGCAACTTGTTTCATGTGCCGTGTCATAAAACTTCATTGCTTGTGGGGAAATAATTTGCATAGACAAGTTGTTTATTTCACCAATTTTATTTGATTTCTGTGTACGTAGGTTTTGTTACGTTAGAAATATTTTGTTTACGTTAAACGTTTCAAGATCATTTTAATAACATTTAGTTTGTGTTAAATTTTCATAAAACTACAACTAATATAAATATCGATTTAGAAATTGATGCATCTATATCTATATTTGTCAATCTAACTTATTACAATAATTCATTAATAAAATTTCCCTTATTACTTGATATATTTTTTCCTTTACTAGTAAAACTCTTTCTGCCTACTCGAGCTACTGTTTACAACCACTTGTTATTTCGCATTCATTGACGAACAAAAATCCAAACGTCCTCGTATGCGCATTGCTGTTCAATGAAGGCAGGTAAAACGAATGCGTATTAAAGCGACAAGCTTACATAGACGGCACGATATTGAGCTTCAATTTAAACACGCGTTCAATGATACGTATTGGATTGCAGCTTGGCATAAACAATTTCGAGAGTCTCTGCTCCAATTAATTATATCTTTTCACGATATTCTAATAATTTGATGTCATTGTCATAATTATGAATGATGTATTGTCCAAGCCTTCAGAAATTACGTGTGAAAAAAAACAGTGACCTTTTTTGTCTACTATCATTAAAGTCTTGAAAATGTTATTAAATTTATTTTATAGGTTTTCGATCACTTAAGAATTGAATTTTGAAATAAACTCTATTACCAAAGCAAAAATATATTTGTGTCGTGAAGTTAAAATAGACCACATGCAAAAGAAATCAAATCCGGGATCTATCAATTAAAAATCCGAGACTCTTATCACCATTTCATAAAATATATCATTCAAACTTCTTCAAAGGAAAAACATATTTGCTTTGAATTGTTTGTAGCACATACCTCAAAAAACAAACCAGTGTAAACAAAACTTAGTAAACATCTGAAAGTAAAAAAGTAGTTTAGTATGATATTATACAACCTAGTTTCACAAACTATTGAATAAGTCATACAATACAGTGCAATCTTACACTTCGTTTTCAAATAGTCGTTGAAATAAATGTAGGTACTGCAGACTAGAAGTGTACTGAACACCGTAAATATGTGACAAGTAATTCAAAAATCGTTTGGTATGAAACGAGCGTTATTATTACCTGAATTTATGTATGTAGTTTGTTACTATGCTGAATTAAAATTCAAATTTTCATTTTTCCCATTATTTTTAGAAAATTTTCGACTGTCCTGTAAAAGGCAGATGTTCTTTATGCCTCACGTGTAAGGTGTAAGGTAATTCAGTGATGAAGAATGCCACCCGATCTGAATACCTTTTTTCGTTAGCACGAAGAGGACAACCTGCATGTCAAGGATCCATCAACCACAAGGAAAGTACAGAAGTTTGGGGAATTACATACATTTGTTATGTTGCGATATCTTCCAACTGATTCAATCTGCGATCTAAAGATTTAAAATTGTACCATCCTTGTCCACTCGTAATCTACATCATCTCAAATCATAATGAAATGTAAAAATATCAAATATATTATGGTGCCACATCTAGTTATAAAGATCAATGGAAACAGTCAGAAAAACACGCATAGAATTTTCAGAATGACTTACTTACGCACCAACAAAACATTATCATAATTTCCTTTATCGGAGAATTATAACGTGTATGTTGCGGATATCCGCATATGCTAACATAAAAATATTATTTTCTCACCCTAAATAATGAAAAATGTATGTTTCATACACAACAAGAGAAAATATGCTATTATATTTATTATATGAACTCTACATTAATAGTTTGTTTATTTGCAGAGTTTGATGTAAAATTATATGTTTTGAAATGTGTTTTTATAAATATCTTTTGTTTTTTAAGTATTCTTAGGTAATGATAATAATTATTTTTGTCATGCGTACGTCAGATTTTTTTAGTTTGCGTATTTGGATTACTTGAAAGAAATCGCGTCTTTGCGATAAATTGTCATCAATAAACACTGGAGAATAAATAAATAATATGTAACAATTTTAAAATCTCATATTATAATTATATATCTCTCACAAATAAGACATATTAACATCTTCCATTCACCGACGAAATATGCCAATAATTATGAGTGAGCTATTTTTAATGACACGAAAAAGAAACACACAGTTAGCATGCTGGACACACTATTTGTAGGAATATCGTGATGGTATACCTAGGTTAATATATTTATAACGTAGAGTAGGCAGAGAAGAAAAAAAGGAAGAATACTCTTGAACAAATAAAATTCAGTGGTTAATCAGTTATGTCTCCCTTCTTAAATGTCGTTTTTTGTATGACAATAAAAAGAAACTTCAATAAAAGACAAAAAGCCTTGATATTATTGGTAGAAAAATTATAATAGTAAAAACTTCTATAAATTTCAGCTACTTTCAATGAATTGCAGTTTCATAAATACACATAAAAAAAAAACTTAGGTTTTAACAAAACCATACACCGTAAATAAATTAGCATATGGTTTGATTAATAATAATTAAAAGTTTTGTAAACAAACCAAACATTATGTAATTACCTATCTTTAAATTTTGTATCATAAATTAGAGATGAATAATGTTCTTATTAATTAGAATTTATCCAGCAACTACAACATGTGCTACTAAACAAAGGTCAAAAGTTTTTATAAATAATCTAAACATATTAACTCACCTTTGTATACTTTTATATCATTAAATTACATATTAATAGTAATGATCTGTCCTTTTTTAATAATGTAAAGATACGAATGAATTAAAAAAAAATAAGTCCATTGATTAATTATATTTTATATATACATACTTATAATTTAAATTCTCCTATTCAATGATAAATTGTTAAAATAACTTTATTTCTCGGATATCTCAAGAGTCCAAGGACTCCTTTTTTTCCTTTTAGGTGACAATAATTTGTTTATCTTTCAACTCTCTCTAGTCTGTCAGTACCACTATGCCAATGTTGGCATCTCTGACCCCACCTATTCAATGACAGTTGACAAAAAAGAGCATTGTTTTTTCTTTCAAAAAGGTTCAACAGAGGTCGTGGAAAGACGTGACTCGATTGCAACAAAGACGCGCCAAGGAAATGGAGGATGCTGATTTTTTTCTCCATGCTCCTGGAAGAGTGTGAAAATAGAATGTTGATATAATAAATTAGGAGATGTTGTAGTAATTAGGAAATGAGAAGATAGGTAAATTTAAGTAAGTTCCAAAGCCACGTCATGTTATTACTCATTTAAGAACAATGAATAATTACATGACATGACGTAAACAACAAGCACAGTAATTAAGAACACCGTGCCCTTCACTTAAGGTATTATAATTATATCATCAAAAGACTCACTGATTTACATCCATTTTCAGTGATAATAACGAGGAACTTTTAAGTTGTTTGTCTTTCGCAAACTAAAAAGCTATACGTCATTTGACTAATCCTAGTGAATCAAGTTTTCATTAAATTGAAAACTCTCAATTCTTTCATTCGGTGTAAAAGAAAAGACTTTTCCTCCATTCCATCCTCTCTACCTGACTTGATAAGGGTACCATTGAATGATAAAAGAGCATACAGTTATTTTATAAGGGACGCGTTAGGTACATTTGATAATTTTAAGTATATACCTAATATTTTTGGTGTTAAATTCGCAATATGTAAATTGCCTCAGAACACCTTTATTTGGTCGGTGAGTTGATAGAATAATTATTTTTGGGATAAGAGTGTTGGGATCAGGCGCCCAAGGGTACAAAAATAATTTTGTTTGCGTGGGTCGAGCATGCAATGAATATTTAAAATATGTACAATATTAAAATAGGACTTCGATTTATAAATAATCGCATTACTACAATAATCATGAATTCAATTTAAAATGTGATGACTAAAAATTGATTCAATTTATTCAAATAAAGTTCTCAATCATATTTTTATTTTTTAAGATGAACGGTGATTAAAAGAAATTTTGGAAACAAATCTGACAAAGCTAACTCACCATAAGATCTCGCATATTATGATCATATTTATTTGGCCCAATATAATCATTTTCTTATTTATTTTTATACTAGTAAAAAACTACTCATAATGTGAAATATTTGGCAATTTTCAAATAAATCCGTGGTCAGTTAATATGCATTATCAATAATTCTATAAAACTTCTAAATTAGTCTAATTCGCATGATCCGATAATTTTACAAAAAATGTATAAATTATATGATGTCTATGAATCCAAAATGTTTCGAAAACTTAATACGAGTATGACATTTATAAAAGATATAGTAAAATTATCTTTTCAAAGATTTGATTTTTAAGAACAAAGACCTATTTTTCTATATCTGTACCTCGTCTATGACAGCGATATCAATGCGTTTGGAATATGTTGGAAAATGGTGACTCGATTGTCACAAAATAGTTCAAAGTAAACGAAACTCATTTTTAGGGAATGAATGTGATGAGAATAAGATAACATTTTATGTTGAAACCTGTAGAGACACATCTCCTAATAATAAGAACTTAACCCGTTTAATTTCTTCCATCAATAGATAAATATCTTCTTAATTTCACTTGTTTCAGAGCTCTATGAAGTTCCCACAGAACTCATCATTCTACTATCTTTCTTCTACGGCACCATATCATTCCTGGCTGTGGTTGGAAATGTCATTGTCATGTGGATTGTTGGGACTTCACGGCGTATGCAGAACGTCACTAATTACTTTATAGCCAACTTGGCTTTAGCTGATATCGTAATTGGACTCTTCTCAATACCCTTTCAGGTGAGTGAACAGATCATTTTAATCCTAGTAAGAAATTAATATTTTAATAAATGGAAGTCCTCAGACTTCTGCGCTATCCGGGTGGTCGGTGGGTCCTTCAATGTTTTAATAATTTACATCTATACCTATAACAATGATTCAGAGTAATCCATTTTAAAGCGCTTAATTAACTTTTTTATTTAAAGCACACAAATGCTTGAAGTTCATATATCAAGAAATTCATTTGTTTAATCCTAAATATTTATAGCTGTAAACGTCAATTTCAATAGTTTTAGAACTCCGTGCAGTACAGCACGCAAGCACCGCTTCTCACCATTTCATTTTCATCTTCGTAAAACCATCATCTACCATTATACATTTTTTAAAGCCTCATTTGCATTTTTGCTGGCGTTTAAGTGAGAAAGTTTTTACAACTCAAATTTCACTTCGTTCTCAGACATCCTCTTCTTCTTCTACTAGCAGTAGATCATTCATCTATTTGATCGAAATTTGCCTCCTCTTGCGACGCTGAAAACTGCTTATACATCTATCTTTTTTGTGGCCTTCCAGGCAATCTTCGACCTAGCGCTGTCTAGCTTTCAGGCATCTATACTCATAATTCTGACAATATAAAAATAAAAATTATTTTACTTATATATTTTTATTTATTTTTTTAGGTAGGTACATCTGATGGCAATACAATGTAATACTTACATAATTCATATTTTATTTTTTTTCTGTCAAGATAATGCTTCTGATATCTAAAAAAACAATGAAAGATGAATGATGAAATTTGTAATGTATTATTGAATATAAGAGATGAAATATTGTAATCTGTCGTATCCCGTTACTTACTGATATACAATATCTACCTATGTTCGTCTCACAACAGCTTGAGAAGATTAGGGTCGGAATGATGTTTTTTAGCAATATTATTCACAATACGACATTTAGAGTATAACAATAAAAATATCAATAATTTACAATTTCATAAATTATCCTATCTTATCCCTTCACGCAACATTCCATATGAGGTTGGCAGAGAGAATGGATTGCCTTTTCAATATTACCTTTTCAATTATCCTTGGTCATTTCTTTCACTTCCTCCGCATTCGTGCAATTTACAACGCGGCCATCCTTGAGTATTTGCTGCACGTGGTACACTCAATCATTAATTCATATTATATTTAAAATTGGAATATTTTTTTATATTAGTTACATTTATTAGCAAATCAAAAACTCACATTTGAAAATTTCTCTTGAAACACTTTCAGGCTTTATGTAAGCTTTTACACGTCTGCTTCACAAGGTAGTTATTGAAATACGACATCATATTTTTTTGTAAGTTAAATATTTACAAAAAATTATCTTATCAGTGATGCTTCCATTTTTATAGAATTTTATATTTTATATCGTGATGCCAAAAACTTACACTATGAATCTCGGTAATGAGGAGTGTACCTTTATGCGCTATTTAGGTTAAAAAAATATATCTGCTTTATTCTATGTTATTATTATATACTTAATTATAAACATTATTTCATTTACCTTGAGGGAAAACTTACCTTTCATCACCCTACCTGTTATTCTTTGGGGTAAAAAATAAAACTCCCAACAAATAATAATTCATCAGAAATAAAATAAAAACGTCAGCATGAAGCTACGTAATTAATTCAACTGAATGAAAACAACATCCCTAAAAATACGATCCAGTGTCACAATAATGCTTTCGGTGTTTCAAAATTACACTCTTTTGTTGGTGCCATTAATATGTAGGTGTTTTTTTATAAAAAAGGTCCTTCCCACACACCTAAACCCTAAACGACTTACGTTCAATACTGATACACACACTTTAATGAATTATTTTGTATGCGGAGTGTACAGAGTTAGTATTAAAGTAATTTAAAAAGATTAAAAATAAAACACTTTATTGTGTACGTTACTCGTTCAGGTACATACTCATCACCAGTAAGTTTTTATTAAAAACTTAAAACAAAGAATAGAAAAATTATTAATTTTGTTTAAAATCAATGTACGGAAAAGAATAAATACGTACATACATCTTCTTCCCCTCGTACTAGTTGGGTCGGGGGCCCATCACGCCTAGGTACCTCCTCCAGAGATCCCTGTCCACCGCTGCTTCCAGGACCTCTGGCCACTCCAAACAAAGCCTTTCAAGATACAAGTTCGACACCTGCCCTTGTCAGCTTCTTCTAGGGCAGCCTACTGGTCTTCTACCCTCTCCCACCGTCTCCAAAAATCTAAGTGGAATAGTCTATCTTCTGGTATGCGGAGAACGTGACCTTACCATTACAACTACGACTTCTTTTGTATAAGAATAAATATATAAATAAAACTTTAGTTAACTCTGAAAGATTCATTCTCCAAATCTTTGAGAGTGTTAATATTTTTATTGTTAAGGAAATGTGAGCACGAGAATTGTTAGATAAAGAATGCGACTGATATCCTGTGGGCCTAGTCAAAACACATTTAAGCGTTACGTTTTCGTTTCGTTTTCTTTCAAACGCGGACGACGTTGCGAGAACGCGTCAATTTTCTTAGCTAAAATACACAAGTAGCTCCGAAAATTGACGAGTTCTCGCAAACTCGTCTTGTTTGAACGAAAACGTAACGCTTAAATGTGTTTTGACTAGGCCTACTGGGGTGATTTCATAAGATTGAAAAGAAATTGTGTATAGCATATTTTACGTTGGAAATAATTATTTCAAATTTATATCACGCGTGCTTTCTGCTTATAAACAAGAGTTTTACGCCATTGCGATATGAGCTTTTTAAGCCGAAAATTTTAATGACATACCATCAAGGTATATTTTTTTATTTTTAAATAAAACTTATGAAATGTTTAACCCCCAATTTTCTTTGTGTAATTTATACCTATTTCAGCAAGCTTTTGGCTGTTTAAATTATACTTTTGTTCAAAACTAAAAGCGATTAAGCTATTTTGGTAATACAGCCTTTTTTAATTATATATTAGTTATTAAGTCTTAGTAGGTGTAGTAGGTACTTTGATCAATATTAAACAGTAAAGTTAGTAGTTATTCACATTTTAATACTTCATATAATTCCCAGAATAAAATAGGAATTTTGAGATGGAAATTTTGATTTTTGTAGATAAACAAGTAAAGAGATGGGCATTTGATAATAAAAACGTTTTTTTTTTTGACTTTGGAGGCAACTCATAAAACATATAATTCAACAACAAAACTATTGTTAGAATGTGACAAATATTCATAATTAAAATATATTTTTGTGTACTAGTTTCTTAATCTTTTAAAACTAGTGCCTACTAGATTTTTTTTTATTTTTATTTTTTTATTTATTCAGTTAGGATCAGACAGTTCAAACAATTAGTATAAACATTAAAATACAACAATGAGCAAACCAGTTAGGATCCCCTTCTTACCAATCTAATAAATATAAATTTGAGACTTAAAATGATAAAACACATAAAAATGTAAAAAAATGTGAAAATGTAAAAAATGTGTAAAGTTTTTGTTAGATATAAAACTGGGCTTAATATTTTTTTAAGTATTCCGTAACTACATAGGTATACATATTATAATATTCTTTTTTTATTTCATGCATGTTTTATGATGATGATGATTTTGGATAATTTTATTTTATTTTTGACGCCGTTCAACAGTCCCTAGACCGTCTCAAGGGCGCCAGTGAAGAGTTCAATTTTTAATTTGCTTCTGAAGCTAGTGACTGTCTGACTTTCTCTCAGCAGCACCGGTAGGCGATTCCACATAACCGGTCCGATAACACCAGAGGACCTCTCATAGAAGTTAGACTTACCGGCTCTATTGCCCTCAGTTAGTCTATTCACGGCCAGTTCCGAAGAGCGCAGAGGTCTTCTAGTGGTCGAGTCAAGGGGACAAAGCTCTGTGAGGCACGATGGTGCCATTCTGTTAATAGCCTTGTAGACCAAAAGGCATACCTTGAATGTCACCCTTTCCTCGACCCTCAGCCAGTGTAGTCGTTCTATGCATGCATTTGGTGAAGTGGCTATTGTAGGATATGCCGTGATGGGATAGTTTTAGTAGTATATTCTATTTTTATATCTTGATATTGGAGTTTGATTCCTTTTAATACTTTAGAGATATTTAAAAGGTAGATTTTATTTTCATTTCTTACGTACAAAGTATATTATTCATATTTGTTACATCTTACACGATTATTTTAGTAGCGTAGGTATTCTATATTGCTGGCATAAATTTTGAAAACTTATTTAGAAAACCGTTACTTATTTATTTTTTTTATTTTTCACTCATACCTACTTGGATTGTTTTTAGATTCCTGTATTTGTTCGTTCAATTAACGTAAAAAAGGTTTGAAATAACGGAATTCAAGTTCAAATAACGGAAAAAAGATATATGGTAAAACTTAAAACAATTTTGTTTTTGATACTTGAAATAAAATGGAGTTTTACAAAATAAATGTCAACTAAATAAATAAGTAAAAAAGGCATTTTTAAACTGGTTAAAAAAACCTACAAAAAGAAACTTTGCACATGCCAGTTCGCGATTAATAAAGACACTATGGCAGTACTAAATATTAGTGTTTTATTTTATTAATTAAAACAAAAACTACAAATTTATTTTATACTTTGCTCTTAGTTGACAGTGTTTGATATTATTTGCAGTTCATCTAACTTTTGTACTCCATAAGTTATTGAGTAATCCATATGAGGTTATACGAGTTCATTTACGTTAAACACTGAAACCTTATATTTAATTAAATCTAATACATATTTTTAAAACCATTAGCCCATTGACTCACTAGATTCTCAGTATGAGTCTGAAGTTGTTTTATGTGCAAAATAATTTTGAAATGAATTATTTGCTTGTAAATTATTTACATTCCTGTTTCTTATGATAAGGGAAAAAGTAATAACTATGTGTGTTTTCGTATAAATCTTTTAAGTATTACGGTGAAAATAGCTATATTGTAATAAATTGTGTTTTTTATTTGTTATTTTGTCGCTGTAAATTGTTTTTTTTTTCTTACAGACTCATTATTAATGAACCTTGTTTTATCTCTAGATCCTGTTTTGACCAAATTTATTCAGAAAATACACGCAGTTTTCTTAATAAAACGTATTTTTGTAAAAAGGAATAATTATGAAATTAGTTGATTTATTTGTTTATCACAAGAAAATTAACGTATAAAACACCTGAAATACGAATTGAATAAAGCTTTTACGTAATTCCTTTTCTGCTTTCGAATAAAACATTACAATGTTAAATGTTTTTTACGTTGTTTTCATAAACGAGTTAAACTTAATATTTTTAAAACGTGTTACGAAACTTGTAAAGCAATTATAATAGAAATGAGTGATGTTAAGTAAAGCGGTTAGACCGGATATCGAATAACAGGAATTCTAAAAAAATCTTAATATTATTTGTCACGTCGCGTTTATTTCATATATCATGCAGTAGAAATGAAATGGAAATGCTCAAAATATTTTACAACTATTCATAAAGTTTTAATTTAAGTATATAATATATGTTCTGAGAATGCCCAATGATAGTCCAGTTTTAGGGCACTGTTCTTCCATCTGCAAGGGTTCCGTCGGCTTGGGCGTCCCTCTTTCACAATTTATCATTCCTATGACAACGACATCAGAGCGCAGGGAATGTCGTGGGAAGAAGTGACGCGATTGGCACAGAGACGCTTCGAATGGAGGTAGATGGTTTCTGCCCTGTGCTCCCGAGAAGAGCGTTGAGGGCAATGATGATATGCACTATCTAAAAATAAAACGTAATTTGTCTTACAAACATATTATATCTCTCTCTACCTATCTCCTCCTTTTTTTAGTTATCCCTCCACTGCTGGATGTGGCTTCTTCCATGCTTCTTAGTTTTGGGTTGTTTCTGCCGGTGAAAAATATTTTATTCCCTGCTTACCTTTTCCAACAAATATATCTATTTTAATATTCTGAGTGTCCTCTTATCAGATACCTTCAAAGTCATAAAACCTCTTTTACTTTTTGATGTTGCAATACAAACGATCTCTACCGACTGGTTAAATTTCGTTTTTTTTTTAGGAACTTAATGGTCATCCGATATCTTGCCGAATAACCCACTACAATAGGAATAAGCTTTATACCGATATCCATTTCATATGTTATAGAACGTGTAGATCTGTTATTATTAGATTTATATGTTGAGTCTTTGCCAGTAGCGTACCTGAATGAACCGAATTGAATTCATACATTATTACCTATTCAGATACTTACTACTTGTTACTTGAAAGGAAAGCAGCACGATGCCAAGTTTTATTGAAATAACAAACTTGTTTTCGTGAAAAATATTATATATTTCTATCTCTATCTATTCTTCTTCTAAGTCGGTCCCTCAATGCTAAGGATCGTGACCACCATGACCCCAACCAAGCGACAAGCTCCTCCACCGTGCCCTGTCCTCCGCCTGCCTAAACGCCTCACACATTGTACCCCCTGCAGCATCTCTCACATGATCTGGCCATCTTGTCGGTATTCGGCCCCTGCTTTTCTTCCTTCGACTCCACCAGTCAAAATAATAATTTCCAGATTCTCTATCTGTACCATCAGAGTAAATTTAATAATATGAATACTTCGTATTGTCTCTGTAATAGATGACACACGATGATCCTTGTTTTATTTATTTAATCAAGTTATTAAGATAAAATTTAATTTTATAACCTTATGATTAACTACCATTATTATGCTTATTTTCTATTTCAATTATCTTAAATTATGAATCAACTTTAATAAAACATTCCAATAAGAAAACAATACATTCCTATAAGAAAGCAAAATCAGTCTGATATTATTTAAGCCATACGAATTAAACTAAAGAAACAATCTACATAATTACAGTTTAATAAGAATAATAAATTTACTCCACTAAGAGATAAGATACAAAATATATTCATATTCTATTGGTTTTGTCAAATTTCAAAAATCTATTGTTGGGTCAGTGACAGTTGGCCAAAAAGAGCACTGTTATTTCATCCACAAGGGTTTTGACGGCCCGACGTCCCTTTTTCACAATACACTTTTCCTTTGACAACGATATCAGAATGCTAGGAATGTCGTGGGAAGAGGCGTAAATCACTTTGAACCATTCCATTTTCCAGTAACAAGTAAGGAAATAAATAAAAATATTTCGAAGAAACGTTATTTTATTTTGTTTCGCAAACAGTTTTATCATAGTTAATAATATACAACTAAAGCACGAGCTCTGATGATATTATAAAGAATTGTATAATTGTGTTTATTGTATGCATAATTATATTTGATGTGTTTATTATGATCTCAATAAAAATATTTAAATTTGAAAACTAAATTTAAATCTAGAAAACCGGAAGGTTTGCAAACATTGTTTTGTATTATATAAACTTTATTTTTGTATTAATTATGGTATATAAATATATTTTGTATTATATACAAGAAGTTTTACTTACTTTAGAATTTTTATTTTCACTTCACTGCAACTTTTACTAAACTAGTAAGTACTTATTTATATTTGTTTTCTGTATGTTTCAGTTTCAAGCGGCTTTGCTTCAACGTTGGAACCTACCATACTTCATGTGTTCCTTTTGTCCTTTCATACAAGTCCTCAGTGTGAATGTAAGCGTGTTCACTCTAACGGCAATAGCTGTAGACAGACACCGAGCAATACTTTATCCTCTTAGGTAAGTGTCAAGACATTCATATTTTAATGTAATGCCTTTCGAAACATAAAATATCTTTACAACAAATAGAAGACTGTACTGTGAACTGCTTTGATTTAAGTGTGTTACTTTGACATTGTTTTTGCTATACCTTCTGACATCGATTAGTTGAAAAATCCATGTTTTACATGAAAAAAAACTAAACACTCTCCGGTGTCTGGGTGTTACATGTATATGTGTTTAGTGCATTGTATATGTGTGTATCGTCGTGTTAGTGCCCATAATACAAGATTCATATCTTAGTGTGGGACTAGCTCGGTCTGTGTGAATTGTCTATACATGTTATGTTATGTTATGTTATGTGTACCTTTGAACAGAGACATGCAGAAGCCCTGCAAATTTGAGGTTATTAAAAATACATCAATTCAATTCTTTATTTTATATAACTACTAGCTGACCCGGCAAACGTTGTTTTGCCATCCTATACCTACATTATTTTTTGGAAATTATTTTGAGTTCAATAAAAAATAACTAAAGACTATAAAGGTGTGAGGATGTTATAATAATTAAAAGACAAATGAAGCGTTGTAGACAAATTATTAAAGTAATTTTTATTTGGACTTATAGAAGACGCCTGGCGGGGATAACTGCAGTAATCGACCGGAGTTGAAAATGATGAATTATGTACTTATATCGCTATTAAAAAAATGGGGTTGATGGTGGAAGGGTAAAAACTTAGGGCTGTATGCATAAAAAAATATTTTGCCCTAAATTAAAAAAAAAAATGGGGTGGACCACCCTTAACTTTAAGGGGTATGAAATAGATGTTGCCCGATTCTCAGACCTACTCGATAAGCACACAAAATTACATCAAAATCTGTTAAGTCGTTTCTGAGGAGTGTGATAACAAACACCGTGACACGAGAATTTTATATATTAGATGTACGGTAATTTGGTGTTGACATAAGCAGTTATCGGTACAAATACCCGTTACATTGTAAAAAAGGTACCGTGAGTAAATATTCTTTAAGAAAAGGTAGACATTTCAATATGAAACAGAATAATGAAAAGTAAGATTTATTTTATTTATTTATTTATTTATTTATTTATTTATTTTTCCAAAATTTTACATTTTTAAATAACAGTAAAAATCATATTGGAATATAATGCCCCACTAGATCGAAATCTGTTCTGGGGCAATACTAAAATTTGTATTATGATAGAGTGAAAATCATATATGGCCACACAATTTTGGCAACCATGGGTCACCCTGAATATCTTGTGAATAGTGTTATAGATACACTCTGCTTCTATTGAGAGAAAGAAGAGTTCAGACTGTCTCCTGGCGATAACACTCTAAATGGGTGAAAAGCCATCCAAAAAAAAAGAAAAAAAGTTGACTCATTGACACGACATTGTTTTTTATTCTTTCCAACAGATGCAAAAAATGTGCTTCTTGTTTTACCTTACTTAAATGCAGTTATAATTACATCTTAAAAAGGAAATATTATAATTGGTGGGTTTTTATTTTATGTGGGTATTGAGTCTTGAAATAACCCCCTCAATGAAAATGGGCATATATAGCCTGGTCATAGCATGTGGATTTGCAATTCATGTGCATGTAATAAACATGCAGGTTGCCTCTTCCGTGCCGATATAAAGGTTAGGCAATCAGGATGGGTGATATCAATAGGATACAACACAAAAGTGAAGGATTCAGTAGACCAGCTGCATGTTATAATCACGCTGGTTGTCCACTTTGTACCATAAATAAATAATGCATGGCATAGCCTCATCACTTACGTAAAATGTATTTGTTCAAATATCAACCTTTTACAGAATGCTGAAGAACTTACAGAAAGTTGGAAATCTATTTTTTGCTGGATGTTCCATGGGATATACAGTTAGAAAATAAACTATTTTTTTCCAAATTCAAGAAATGGTTGCTGTAATGGAATTGGTGGGAAAATAAAAAGATATTTTAAAATGTTAAATATTTGAATACCTAATAATTAGATATAGCTGAGAATAATAAATATACATGTTAGAATAAGTGTAAGTAATTTCATGTATGTAAGCAGTACCTAACACCTCCTTCACACAAGTTTACTTATTAAAAAGGCTCATACACTCTAATACAGATTAATCAAGCTAATGTAATGAAATAATATGTACGAAAACCATTGCAATACTTACCTACTCACCATGCCATACTCAATGCAGAACAAAAAATAAATCATTCTTAAAAAAGGAGCCATATTTTATTTATCTACTGATAATATTATCTCACAAAAAATAGAAAACTAAATTTAGTTTTATATATTGGACCAAAAATACATAATATAAGATTTATTTAATTCTACTACCTAAACACAGTGAATGAGTAAAATAATAAATTTGTTTTTTATTTTTAATTTTTTTCTTCCTATACTATGCTAGGTCCTCTAGACGTTGCCAAGCACATGGCAAAGGCTTCCCAATCTCCACTTCTTGAGTAAAATAATAAAATTATGTATTATTTTTAATTCTCTTCTTCTTGTACCATGCTAGGTCTTCATGACGTTGCCAAGCACTCGGCAAATGCTTTCAAATCTCCACTTTTTGGATATTTTACTGTCTTCAATTTATTAACTAACATCCAAATATTTGATTTTATCATTCTTGTTATTGAAATGAATAACCAGTCATATCTGTAAAGAAAAATAATATATTATATAACACATTTTAGATAACTCTCTTACACAGATTTTACAAAAATTATGGTTCGTTTAGTGATACCTAGTTCAATCTTGGTACGCTTTATTTAAAATTTATGATTCATGTCTCAGTTTACAGTGTAACATTTTCATTAATTATAATATAATTCAAAGTGATAAATAATTAGTTATCCCTATTATTTGGCTATATATTCTTGTTATTATATATATAAAATATAATATATGTAAGTATTAAATGTCTTATAAATTAAATTCATATAAAACACTGCAATTGGCCTTATTTTTTTGTTACTATGACTTAAGTTCCTTATGCTTTATGTGCTGTTGTGTTTAAATTAACAAATATATTCTTACCTTTATAATAATTAATGCTCTCTTAGAATCACAAGGCAGAACCAGCTTCCAAGATTCAGGGTGCCTTTGCATTAATCATGTAATCTTTTCCTAGCCCTCAAATGTCATTGTCATGGTAATGAATAATCCTTTAACATCAGAATCGTTTTAATCAATGTTTATTGTTATGCATTTTCCATTATTTCTGTAAAAAGGTAAAAAAACAAAGTTTTAATATCTTGTTGTAAATTACTCACGATTAAATACGATTAATATGATTTCTTCATAATGTTGCATCTACTAACTTAATATTATCAATATCAATTAAGTAAATAATATCACGGTATTTCTTAAAATAGTAAATTACTTCAGATGTAATTGTATAATGTCAGTTAATAAGTTCATAATGAATTAAATGAAATGAGTTGTCAAACAAAACTGACTCCTGTAACAAATGTTATATTTACTTGTGTTTTTAAGGCATAACCTCAAACATTTCTTCGTAGAAACTAATGTATCATATTACTTAGTTCATTATATCTATTGGTTTTATATGAATGTGTACATAAACATCATTATTACCTTTTATTTAGTCCAAAAATATTTGTTATGTGTTCACTATCACTTCACTTAATTCACTCTGTACATAATATTGTGTATGAGTGGTACCACTCACATTTGTATATAATATAATGTACAATATTTTATTGTCATACTATGAAGTTTATTATTTTATAAAATGTAGTAGTTAAACAAATAATTCTGTACGGAACGCAGACTTTACAAAATAGACATATTATAGCGTCTTTATTTTGTCAAAATATAAATGGCGTCGTTTCCAATATGTCAAATTATCGAGCGACGTGATTGGCCGACGTAGAATATTTATAAAACGATGTTGCCGTTAACAAAAAATAATGTTTTTTCGTTTCTTGAATCTTCATGTAACACGTTCAAATTATTTAAATATTGGTTAATTCGCGTAAAACATGTTGCAAAAGTATTAAAAAAACACAAATTAAACTATTTTATGTAACATACATTTATAATGATACATTTACTCGAAATAAATTATCGATATTTTCTTAATTAATTTTAGTATGGCAATATAATATGGTACACAATTTTGGCGGTAAAGAATATTTTCTTACCCTTTCAAACTGACGTAAAAAACGTATTTTTTATCTCATTCACACTTTTTTTTTACACTCTTTTTTGCTGTTTTTATCGGTCCTCAAAAAGAAAGTACGGCATTTAGTGGGTTTTTATTTCACATAGATACCTCATCTTGTAATGGTCAGGTCAATGGAACGCAAATTCCTTGAAATGGGAGAGTATAGCCCGGTGAAAGTTTAGTATGGAAATTCAAAAATCATTTTTATAAGATATAAGGATTGCTCAAAGCTTAGCAGAAGATATTTATATTTGTTAAACACATCTATTCATTATTATTTATTACCAAGAATAAATCAAACAGTCACAAAATAACGTGAAAACATATGTAACATCACACAAAATTGACAAATTAATAGAATAAAATTAAATCTATAAAGTTATCTTGTAAGTTTTTCCAATCGCTAAGGCAGTTAATTTCTATAAATAATTGTTAAATTTTTTTATATATTTTGCCATCTAAGAGAATGCATGCGTTATATTCGAATGAAAAAAACTTGGTAAAAGCTCAATAAAAACGATATTTCAGTAATATGCTTTAAAATAATTTAAAATTACCAAAAATGCTTAATATAAGTACACCCCATTTGCCAAAGGCTAGAAAATTACGGTGTACTTTTGGAAATTTATCGTCTGCTTATCTTCACTTTCGTGTTACTTTGATATAGCCTACCCACGTCAAAGGTTTACGATAATCTAAACAAAGTTTCATGCTTCTATTAAAATACTTAAGTTTCACATGTATGGATTAATAAAACAGAATACTTACATACTTACTCATTCAATATAAATAAAATTGGCGGCCGGTGTGGCGCAGAGGTAACACTCTTGCCTTTGAGTCACGAGGTCCCGGGTTCGATTCCCGGCCAGGGCAAAATGAAGAATGACCTTTTTCAAATTGTCCTAGGTCTGGGTGTTACATGTATTCGTGTTTAGTGCATTGTATATGTATGTCGTCGCGTTGGCGTCCATAATACAAGATTCATATCTGAGTTTGGGACTAGCTCGATTTGTGTGAATTTTCTATGCATGTTTTGTTATGTTATAAAACACTTTTTTTATAATCAGCTCAACGTTAAAGTTTTAATTTCTTCCTTTAAGTTTGTATGAAGAATATATTATTATTTAGAGTGAGTTGACAAACATTTAAACACTGTGTGAATGATTATGTAGAATTAGGTATTCCATAGCGAAATGAATAATACAAATGTTTTTTCCTACTATTTGATTCATTAGTGATTTATTTTGACAAACATTTATGCATTGAAATTGATGAAGCAAATATTATGTTTGAGTTTTAAACAAATTTTACATGAATATTTTGTAACTCTATACATACCATCGTTAATATTATAATTCTTTAACTTATCTTTTATAAGATTATTTACAGAAGCCATAACTTTTATATAAGTTCGTATGCTAAAAAGGGTCAATGGAAAAACAATATAATCTATAACAAAAATAAACATCTAGATATAAAGTATAAAATATTGTTTGTGGAGGCGAAGTAGACTTGTAACGGTATTTGAGCATCGATTTTCTTGATTTACAATTCAAGTAGCTATTAATTACGTTCTTTTTGTTTATAAATACATTAAATTTTACAAGTAGGTATTTAGGTAAAATAGAATATCATAAAATCTATCTAGCTGAGCATGAGCCCGTACCAATGCAGACTGAATCAGTTGTTTAACTCTGCTTTATCCCAGAGCAGAGATCGCTATTTACTCTACTCTATTTAATTATTTAATCTCCTTTGATGCAACATAAGCGCGAACGCACATACATATACACCAATATTCATAAACACACTCACTCACATAAATATGTACATACGTATCCACACATAGGTAGGGTGGCTCAGTACAAGAGTGCGCAGTGTACAATAATACGCACTGCATATCTCCGGATCATTAGTAAAGTAATGTTTTATGTTATCTTCAATGTGCATTTTATTCTAAAAGTTGAGCGTTTGTAGGTGTCCATTTTTTGCGATTTTTCATTGATTATTAAAGATTATAGGCAAGAAAATAATTTTTTCATCCATTTGTTAAATTTTGTTAAGCTTTTTTGAGACCGTGTCAAATAAAATCTATTTATGTTACAATACATTTATTTAATTATTTCGATTTATTTGTCATCTGTTATTGTACACTCACATGCTGAATGACATATTGGCGGAAATTTTATAATTTATTTATAATGTCCACTCTGTACAAGAGTGCGCACGCATCATTCAGATTCAACGAAATAAAAAATAAAAATCAAAGGGAGCGCTCAGGATTTGCCTTAAGGGCTCCCCCCGTCAAAATCCTCCCCTATATTACAACCCTCAATGTCCCTTGGAGGAGATACTCACTACAAGGCACTACTCACTACTACAATATTCTTACAAACTATGTTTTTACAGTTATGTATTGCTACGTAGAAGAATTCTCTAACCTGAGACAACACTTTACAACTTATTATCAAAGTAGTGGAATAATAAATTAAATATAGTAATAATATGTACTTAACGTTCATACTCACCGCTGCCATACATGAGATTTCCTCCTTATTAAATTCGAAGGAACTGAAGAAAGGAAAGAGCAGGATCGACATAAAAATGTACTCACAATACTGACAATATTTGTCAATTTGATTATAAATTATTTTCTCAACAATGTTGTCTTATATCACACCGCCTGAGAGAGAGAGAGAGAGAGAGAGAGAGAGAGAGAGAGAGAGAGATAATTATTATTTAATTGGCGTTTTTATATGAATAGGTACGTTAGTTTAACTTTAGAACAATAATAAACGAGTTCAAAGGTAGGTACATTGGCGCGCTTTTCTGACTCACAAGTAGGTACCTACTTGTAGCAATAATTTATATAGTTAATGAATTAATCAGCCTTATTTGAACAATGTTTTCGCCAATATTTCAAAAGTAGGTAACATAAAATTTCAATTTATTTACTAAATGTGAATTGAAGTGATTTCAATCAACCATTGCTACAAGACTCATTATCTTCGAAGTACATTACTCTCATTCATTATGTGTACCTTTATATTGAGTATAATAATATAGTTGGAATAATTATTTTATATATAATAAGTATTTATTTATTTATTTATTTTAATTTATATATAATAAGTATTTTATATATAATAATTATTTATTTATTTATTTATTTTAATTTATATATAATAAGTATTTTATATATAATAAGTATTTATTTATTTATTTATTTTAATTTATATATAATAAGTATTTTATATATAATAAGTATTTATTTATTTATTTATTTTAATATTTATTTATTTATTTATTTTATATATAATAAGAGAGAGAGAGAGAGAGAGATAATTATTATTTAATTGGCGCTTTTATATGAATAGGTACGTTAATTTAACTTTAGAACAATTGGCGCGCTTTTCTGACTCACGAGTAGGTACCTACTTGTAGCAATAATTTATATAGTTAATGAATTAATCAGCCTTATTTGAACAATGTTTTCGCCAATATTTCAAAAGTAGGTAACATAAAATTTCAATTTATTTACTAAATGTGAATTGAAGTGATTTCAATCAAACATTGCTACAAAACTCATTATCTTCGAAGTACATTACTCTCATTCATGATGTGTACCTTGATACTGAGTATTTAATATAGTTGGAATAATTATTTTATGTAAAAGTATTTATAGTTTTTATAAAAATATTTAATCAATATTACAATAATTGTATTAGAGAGTTATTATTCTTTATTAACAGCAAATAAAATCTATCTACAATGAGGGGTGGGCAAGTTCATTCATTAATTGCGATTTGTTTCAAATACACAATACAATCCATTTAAATTAAGTACCTAGTTGACAATGCTTTGCGTAAAATCACATTTTTTTATAAACCGTGTTCCTTCTTTTTATTCTGAAGAAGAATGATAAGTTTGAACAAACAAGAAATATGAACTATGTTTGTATCTGCAAAAATATTTTAGTTTAAGGTGCATAAAGTACAGCTGTTCACACTGAACTCTGGACATCAGTTGATTACATCTTCAGTGTTGCGGGATGAATTTTAAGGAAACATTATTATATCACTTATGGTACATATATGGGCAAATGAAAATCGAGGAAAACTCTTTATTACTAATATTTTCTCTTTTCTCTTGTACAAACGCGAAACGTGACGATTTCCTTCATACTACAGTGGATGTAAAAGTAACCCATTGGTTTCTTCAAAATCGTTTTTTTTTAATAAAAAGAAAATATTGCAGGTGCTCATAATAATAATGGACCTTCTTGTATTCATAACTTGCACGCGGAACATCATAAATTTATTGCGTGCATCTATGTCTAGCAGAAAAATAATAATTTTCATCTACACCAGAGAGAAAGATTATCGTTTTATGTGTATTGTTGGTTGGTAACGTGTAGTACTAATTTTGTTTGTAAATTTGTAAATATAAAGCTTCGTCATATAAAAATATGCCGTAATAGAGATTGATTCATAATCCCATAGCATTTTCTTTCGTGAAACCATTAAAAGAGGGTTCATATCAAATTTCGCAATATTGCTCTTTGCAGTATTGAAACATAACACAATGATATCAAATTTAAATTTCAAGAAAAATGAAATAAATAAAACTATTTAATTTTTAATTCAGCCATTACTCTTCGCACAAATAATATCATAAATAACTTCAATCAGTGCCAATTTCAGTGGCCATATATTTTTTTAATATAATTCTGTTTACAATATCTGTCGGTGTTATTTCGATAAGATACGTTTGATTGAGCAATTCAGTTAGAATCACCATATATAATGATTTACTTCTAACGTATTTAGATTATTATTTTTTCTCATAAGATTACTCACACTGGTTCGTTTAATATATACACCCTATTGCTCATAGAAAATTTATACTTTTTTACACATTCAAAACAGTTATATAAACGTTATATAAATAAATATAATACTTATGAACTTTATTACACGGTTTAATAGCCAGTGCTTTGCTTAAAAAAACAATCCTGTATAAATTCGTTTTTAAAAGGTGCTTACATAAAAGTTATGCTACTTGTTATAATGAGATCAAGTTCGATAAATAAAAAATATTAGTTGTGGTAAAAACAACGTACTTACTCATTGATAACAGGTGTTCGAAAGCTTTTGTGTTATTTTAAAATAATATGGATAAGAGGGCATGCACGAGAATTTGTTTGAGAGTGACGGAAGTGAAAAATGTATGCAATGATAGGAGTAATTGGCTCTCGATTCTTTCTGCCTATCTCAAAAGGGAAACGGTGATGTGATGATATTAGATTAACAATATTTAAAAAAAATAATAACATTTATTTACATAAGTGTTTTTTCCAAGTTATTACAATATTAGTACAAAGTTAAATCATAGAAACATCAGGAAACCCAAATTAAAACCTCTAAAATATGTACCCTCATAATTAGAATATTGTCATTTTATACCAAAACCATTATCATTATTCTCAATTATTGTTTGGATCATTAAATGATTTTTTATAACAATACATAATATTAAATACGTTTATTACAGTCGGAAAGGACTTTTGATGACTAAATTGAAAGAATAATTATTCGAATGCAAAGAGCTATAATTAATTACCTACACAATCATTAGATCATACATATAAACAAATAAAATTCTTGTCCAATTGCCAAGTCAATAACTATTATTTATGTATCATTTACTGGTAATAAAACATTATATTCCTGATTTAATCAATCAATTTATTATTACGAAATAATGGTAATTATTTTTATATTCTTCTTTTTGTTGTTAATACAGTGCGAGGCCGTCAAAGCGGATTGCCAAGTTCATAATTGCTGCAATATGGATTATAAGCATAATCTTCAGTATCCCGATGGCTATTGCCTTGAAAGTGGAAGAGCTGAATGAAAAACATCCAAGTACGTACATAATTTAAATTATGATATGTATGTATAAATGTTTACGCTAATATCTATTAGGAAATTTACTAACGCAATCAGTTTTTAGAATATTTACTATTTTTTTTATTGCTAAATCGAATCTCTTGCATAAAACGTTTCTCGATTGGTGGACTTTACATCGTGACAGTGAGAATGGTGGAATTGGTCAATGTTGTCCATGGACACCGAAAGTGATCACTTAAGCCAGCCTAGAGCCAATTCGTAAGAGTTGGGACGCCTTTTTCACTTCTTCCGATTACATTTTGCACAATGTTACATTGTGTAAACATGGTTGTCCAATCGAGATATCTTAAGCAATCAGATTCACTTTATTACATATTTATATTTTAATGTTTAACTAGCGAGATTTCCTATATGAATTTGGTATTATCTCCGGAAAAATCCGCAAATCAAATATTTATCGAAATGGATTTAACAAAACCAAGAGTTGGGAAAAACAACGAATCTTCACTACTTATGCATTTCTGTGAAAGTTAAAATATATTTTTGGGTAAATTTTTGATTTTGCAAACATGAATCATGGCACTAACCAGTTATTTAATTATTTAGATATTTTTCAATTAAATACAAACATTCTAATTATATAATCATCCTTATGTAATAATAAAATTATATGCCTATTTTTAATATAATTATTTGTCTTATTTTTACTTACTTTTAAACCAGGAACTGGAGTAACATATGTGAGGCCATTCTGCTCACCCAGCAACATCAGTGACAAAGGAATGATTATTTACAGAATGATACTCTGCCTCTTACAGGTAAATTTTATTTTACTATCAATCTATTTAAATCTTTACTATAACGAGAATTCCTGTATTATGAAATAACAAATCGTATCTAAGTAATATGAATGTTATCAAAACTGATCCAAGTGATTTCAATTAGAGAATCATGTTTACACAATGTAATATGTATAAAGCAATCAAGAGAAGTGCGAAGGGTGTCCCAATAGACAAAAACGATCAGACGATCTCAACGGGAAAACAGTGTTCAAACATAACATAAGACAAAACACAATCGGAAAAAGTGATAAAGGTATAACAGTCAAGGCTGGTTTACCTTCCCGTGATCAAGAAAAATAAGGTTATCAGGGTGGTAATACCTGTCACTGTACCCGATACAGATTTTTTTACTATTTAAAGTACTGACTTTATTTTTTTTATTCCTTTTGAGTTTCTTTTAGAAAGAAAGCATTAAAAAAACTCGAGAATTCGTTTGGTTAGAAAGGAAATATTTATGCAAAAATACGAGTGTTTTTGCTTATGACAAAATTATGATGAATCAAAAGTCCATGGGTTCACTATGGCCAGACCTTCAGGTTGACCATAATGGCACTTCGGCGTGTAGGAAATTTGTGGTGTGTAGAAATTTGGAGAAATGGAAATCCCCAGCCTCCTGCGGTACTCTTGTGGGCGATAGGTCTGCCCCATCCTGAATGTCTTATTTTTTTATTGTTACAAAAAGAACAACCAGTATGCTCATAACATTATGTTTAAAAAAAATTACAACTTAATAATTGGTTCACTGGCTACTTAATTGTGAAATGATTTAGATAAATTATTATGGTTTAAAAATAAAAAATAACAAAAGAGATATTTTAGTAATACTTTGGTACAACATAATGAAGCATTATGTGAAAAACTATAAAGATAATACCAAAAGTATACTTTTTATGAAAATTTTCAGATATAATTAATTATGATTATAATGTAAATTCATTCGTGTTATTTTACCAGGTAATACTAAAAATAATAAATACGATACTTGAACTGTTAATTATATCAAAGAAAATTTTATTAATTAATAGGACAGATTTTAATTAGTAAAGAATACAATGCATAATAAAAGAAAAATATTTTTATGAAATTTTAATTAAAATTAAATACTGTCCCCTTACATAACTATTGGACATTAAATATTTCGTTAATGGCAAAAAACACAGAACTGCATTATTTATTGAGTTGACGTTTATTTTTCAAAACTCCATGTTTATATATGGAAAAAAATAAAATTGATTATTACTCCGTGTACATCGATTAAAGCCCGAAGGGGCATATTTCCGACATGTCGGCTGAACTCGGTCAGCCATAGTCATGGATTAATATTTAAGACATAAGTAGAGATAAAAATTAATAAAAAGTGAAAATATAATACAATACATATTTATAAATAAGCAGTAACAATTGAGCTATTGTAAATAAAAATATAAAAATGGAATAGAATTCTTATTCGAAGAATTAATAGTCAATTAATTTATTATCTTAGTAAATAGAATATAATACTTAATTCAAAAAAACTTTATATTTCAATATAAATCTATTAAAAACATCATGTCATCTTTTAGAAGTGGCGTAGCCAGCAGACGAACTGTATGTAAAAAATATGCAAGCTATTCTCTCCATGCCAATAAAAACAAAGATGAAAAAATAAAAAAATAAAAATTTAAGGAGGCTCTTAGAATTAAAAAATAAATTACATTGAATAAATTCATAATGAAATCGAAAACAAGACTACAAAAAATGTCGATGTTAGCCAGTAACTGTATTAAACTTACAACTCCACTTTCAGTACCTACCTATTGTAAAACGTGTAGATGTACTTAGGAAGTTTAAATGTATATATTCAATTTATTCAATCATAAACAATACCTCAAAACAGCAACTAAGGTTGCTGGTGTCAGAGGCGTGAGTATTACAAATCTGGTAAAACAATTCATAAATTTAAATTATTTGATATTATAGTAAAATATAAGACACCAGAGCAAAGAAATCACAGAACAGCAACACTATTGAAAACAAAAAACACAAAACTCTATCACAAACATCGAGAAGTCATTACTAACTCTTGAATCCTCTTTCCAAATGAATAAATATGTTCCTATAAATATACTCGTATAAATTCACGTTATTAACTTTGAGATATTTTTGTAATAGGTGCGAATAAATATATTTTTAATGACTTAAAATAAAAAGCTTTAATCAAAATGTTTTTGTTATTTGTTTCAGTACTTTACACCTCTTTGTGTAATTAGTTTCGTCTACGCTCGGATGGCTTTGAGACTTTGGGGTTCCAAAGCTCCTGGCAATGCCCAAGATTCCAGAGACGCCAATATTATGAGAAACAAAAAGAAGGTAAGATATTGATTTTGTCTCACCTATATTTGGGAAGTGATCAATATTGTCTGCTTTGTATTTTCTTAACCGCAATACTGTAAAGTGATAACAGCAAACATAGTTATGATTTTTTTTAACACAATTTGATGTCGGAAACTGTATTTTACGTATTTGAAGTGTAAATGTCAATCATATTTTAAACCACTCTTGATTAATCATTCCAATTGATCACACTCCTTAAGGAAGTTCACATATATATGTGTATTATATACAACATACCTACCTAGTTAATACCTATTCAAATGGGTAGACTTTCGGTGAGTGTGATCAATTGGAATGATAAATCTAGAGTGGTTCAAAATATGATTAGGAAACATAGTTTTTTTTTTTTAAATATATATTGATTTATTTCTTATGGAAAAAATATGCAATAAAACAAAATACAAAAATTAAATATCACATACATAGTTAATCATTAAAAAAAAGTTCCTTTTTATTACATTCCGTTTTATCTAAGAGCAAAATTATTCACTATCTCTCGTTAATTCTATGCCACATTTTTGCTTACTTTAGTTTATATCATTGCACAAAGACGTACGGAGATTCTATGGTTTAAATAGATTGGTTAACCATTGTAAACATTTGATTTATTTCAATGCAAGAAGATCATTTTACTAAATGTCGCCATATTTCATATGCAGTCAGATATCTTGATTTAAAAACCTTTGAACTTATATAATTGCTCTAGCTCCCTTAGTACCTAGAGAGATTAATATTATGATCTGTACGAGATCAAAAATTTGAGATCTCAAAAAATGGTTGCTTCCGTGGTTTGCCCTAAATGTTTCTCGATTGGTGGAATTTATATCGTGACAGTGAGAATGTCGTAAATGGTGAACGTTATCCATAGACACCGAAAGTGATCACATAATAGCTTAGCGCAGTGGTTCTTAACCTGGGTCCGATCGAACCCCAGGAGTTCTGTGAGTCAGTCTTGGGGTTCGGTGAAAATCATTTTAAAGGCAAGATAGTTTTGCGAGTTGGAAAAAGAAAAAAATATTCCGATAATTCCTTCAAACCGCCATCACAAGTTTGAAAAACAATGTTGCCAGTTTATTCTAACAATCCAAATATAAAATTTTGTACACCTATATATAAAAATATACCATGTTTTGAATTTGTAAAAATCTAATTTTATTTTTCAAATAAGGAGGAGTTCGGTGAATGCATATGTAATTGGTGGGGTTCGGTACCTCCGAAAAGGTTAAAAACCACTGGCCTAGCGCCTAGAGCCAGATTGTAAGCGTTGGGGACGCATTTGTCACTTCTGAGTAGATTTTTCTCAATGTTGCATTTTGTAAACATGGATCTCCAATCGGAATGTCTGATTGGTAATGTAATCTTCGGGTTTTGTCCAAAGCCAGCTAAATAATAAAAAAAGTTATAACATTCTAAATATTTCTTTCAAATACTCCAGGTTCTCAAGCTTCAACTATCTCAACTATCGTCCTCCAAGCAGCTTTACTATTTTAGTTTCCATTTGGTTTTCTATTAGAATCACCTCATATAAAAACTATTTTGATCACAGTGAAACACGTAGTATTTTATAAAATACTAATAGGTAGTAAAATATTATGAGAGACTATTAACGTCATATATTTATTTGTAACAACTTCAGAAATGCAAAATATATAAAATGAAAGTAGAAGTTAGGGGTAATATCACATATAATTTATGAAGGGATGAAAGTGTTACAGGAATCTGAAAAATATGATCTTGCTCGGGGCTAACAAAACCACAGGTATATTTGAACGTGTGAGGGTAAAACAACCACGGCCTGGCGCGTAGGTGGGGTGGAGAGTTATTATGCTGGGCTACTTCCATGAAAAGGTTATTTCTTGATGTTGCAAATGTTGATGTTGAAGCGAAGTTATATGAATGAATTATTATTTATTCATATATGATTGATTTAATGTTTCCTTTTGATAAAAGATGATTGGAAACGTTCACGGGAATAACTTGATTGGAATTCATTATAATACAACAATGAATTATCTCCGTGGTAATTTATTTATTTATATCTCTATGATTTAATATGATAGTTGTGTGACAATTTATATAAATATAATCAGGTAAATTCTCTTTTATTTAAAAATCCGCAGATATCATGGTTCAGGAGGAAACATTTGTTTTTGTTGAAATAATCTTTTGAAACTCAACTTCCTATTTAATTTATAGGTACGAAGAAGGGAAACAGTATTGATATCCTCAGACAAATGACTTTTTAAATTAAAAGAACCGATTGCAGTACCCCACACTTTCTTTTGATTCCGCAGTAGGTATATGTATCTCAGATCACGTGCTAATTAAACTTTTCTTTCCATTTATTTTCCACCCTATTCATACCTAGAGATTTCTCTTGGAATCACAGAGAGAGAGAACTTTTATCTGTATATTAAAGTAATTAATGTAGCTTTGTTTTAAACCTTATCCAAGCTTTATTCTTGTCAGTAAGGATGTCAGTTAAATTACAACAAAAGTTTTATTTTATATTTATATACCTACACCATCAAGGTATATCCTACATGCGGGGTAGTCAGTAAACTAATCACATATTATGCATGAACCACAATAAAAATTAATACTTTCAGTAAGAATGAATTGAAGATTCAGTTGAAGATGTTTAACGTATACCTACTGCAACAACATTCAAAGACAAGATGATGTTTCATTATTCTGAAGCTTTGTTCAAAATTATTATATTTCATTAACGTCGAAAAGTATTACCACGTTAAAAAAAAAGTTTCTAAGCCAGACGACAGCAATTTTCTCAACGATGTTAGTTTTTCATACATCTTCTTACATTTAACTATAGATAAGTATACATGTAATGTTGTAAAAATCGATTCCTAACGACATATCACATTAGGCTGTGATGAATAATTCATGGTCAGATGAATGTATAAAAAATTACAAATTTTTGATCTGTTATCTGCAAAGATTACAATAAAAACTTTTCTTTAGCAACATAAGTATTTTCATCGAATACTCAATCATGAATGTGACTTCAATATATGATCATCATCATCATCGCCCTCAACGCTCCTCTCGGGAGCACAGGGCAGAAACCAGCCTCCTCCATTCAGAGCGTCTCTGTGCCAATTGCGTCACCTCTTCCCACGACATTCCTTGCGCTCTGATATCGTTGTCATAGGAACGGTGTATTGTGAAAGAGGGACGCCCGGGCCGGCGGAACCCCTGTGGACGGAAGAACAGTGCTCTTTTTGGACAACTATCATTGGGCATTCTCAAAACATGTCCCAGCCAGGACCATCGTCTCTCCTTAATTACGGAGATTACAGTTCTCTGCTGGGTGCGCCGGCGCACGACATCATTTGTAACATGTTCATACAATTTGACACCCAAAATCCTTCTAAGACACTTGTTTTCAAAGCTTAGTATCTTCCGCTCTTGAGCCTTGGTTAAGTGCCAAGACTCACAGCCATATAGAAGGATTGGGATAATACACACATTGAACAAGCGGCATTTTGTCCTGATGCTGAGTCCAGACGCCTTCCAAACTTTGTTCATGTTATTGAAAACCCCGCTAGCAGCTCCTATGCGGATTGGTAATTCCAACCGGAGATCACCCTCTAGCGTTACGGTTGCTCCTAGGTACCTGAATTTGCTAACCTGAGATATTTGGGAATTACCAACCATTAGTTGGGTGTGAGTACTCGTGCATGTACTTTTACATATGTACTCCGTTTAACCAGCGTTGATACGAAGGCCAAGGCGTAAGGAATTTTCATAAAGAGCATTAGCGTTGCACTGTAATCCGTCCACAGATGTATCAAAAAGGGCTAGATCATCCGCATATTCAAGATGGTGCAGCACTCCCACAGACGTCTCACTGTTTTCACGCTGTGATAAAGGCACACCGCCAGGGCCCAGAAAAGATTTTCTGAGCAGGTAGTCCATAATTATGGCAAAGATAAAAGGTGCCAATACACAGCCCTGCCGGACTCCAGTGGTGATCCTGAGGGTGTCAGTTGGACCACTTGATGTTCTGACAGAACATTCAGAGTCCATATGCAGGGCTTTGATCATGGTTACCACCTTGGGCGGGATGCCATACGCGGCCAGTATTTTCCATATGGTTGGTCTGTGGGGGCTGTCAAAAGCTTTTTCGTAGTCAATGAAGCAACATGCGAGCGGTGAGTACATGATACTACATATGAAAATTCATTTTATTCGTGGCTAAAACGAGCTTATATTGAAATCCAAACACAGCGCTTCTCTACCTGTATGTTTTATGCTAAATCTACCAAAGAAAATTTTAATAGAGATGTAACAATATACAAACTCACCGAAAATATACCTATATGTACTTCTGTTCTAATTAAAGTTACATTTTTAGATCTTGTATTTGAATTTGAAATATGAGTATCATTTGCATACTTTGGTTATGAATTATTTGTTTTCTTTTTAAAAGAAAGATAAAATCGTTCATCGTACTTATGTGTTAGAAACTATTTTCTATGAAGCAAGGATTAAAACCTAGGTTTATTTTAGCGAATAAAATATTAAAACCTGATCTTATTTTAACCAGATAAATATTTTACTTACAATAACATAATGATGTCTTTGTCAAATATTTTTTTTTCATAGATTTTCATATATTTATCAAAAACATTATTTATTTATTTATTCTTTACTTTACATTAATTTAAAGTAAATTTACACAAAAATATCTATACAATCAATATACAGGGGGCGAGTTTATCTCAGAGGCGCGATTTCTTCCAACGTATTTAATCCTTAGAAACATTCCCCATTTCTGCCATTCTTACCATCATGATATAAAAGGTGCTCGTGGATAGTAAATAGATAAAATCTATCATATTTTTTCTATTGAAACTCATACTAAAAATTATTGAAACGATATTCTTATGGAAAAATTGTGAAGAACCATTTACATATTCATATGCTTTCAATACATCCAATATGTAAAAAATGAAACATATTTTCCGTTTAGAAATACCACTTTTTAATCGTAGATCTCACATTTGTATGAATACATTACTTACTCAAAAATAGGGTCAATAAATTGGGTGCGTATATTGAATTTAAATTTAAAGGGATTATTTACAATTGGACTCCAATGTAGCCCATATTCTGTAGGGAATGGATTATTGAATTGATGGAAATAACGCGTGTGAGAAGATTAATTGATTTAATATTATTTTATTACGTTTAGTAAAATTCGACAGTATGTAATTGGATAAATTTAAACAAACCTTTCATTCTACTAAAGATTAAAAAACACGAGGAAGATATCTTTTGACTTCTGAGGCCATTACCAATAAGGTAATAATCGATCACAAAGTGTCTCGATCTAATTGCAATGAGATCTAAATAATTGCAATGAGATCTAAATAATTTCAATGAGATCTAAATAATTTCAATGAGATCTAAATAATTTAAATGAGGATCTTGAAATTATTTACTGTGCAAGAACTAGTACCATTCTGGTACCATCACTTACGTATGCAAGCGAAACATGGACATGGTTGAAGAAAGACGAAAGTGGAATAAATGCAGTGGAGATGCGATCGTTGAGAAGAATAGTTGGTAAAACGCTGCGTGATAGAATGAAGAATGAGGATATTAGAATAATGAACCGATGCAAGAAGAGTGTTGTGGACAGAATGCGCGTGAATAAACTTCGGTGAACCAAATTCTCAAGGACGGCCGACGAGTTGAGTAAGAGGAACCGACATGCGTGTATGAGAAACTCTATGAATGTGGAGGAAGCGAAAGAAGTGTGTCAAGATAGATCTGTCAAGCGTCACGTTCTCTCTGCCTACCCCACTTGGGACACGGAGTGAGGGTATAGTAGTATAGTATAGTACAAGTACTAATCAGAGAGAAGTGAAAAGGTATCTTGTTGGAAAAGCTTTTTACAATATCGACGAAATGCTAAATGGGACTGTTCAACCTAATAGACATTGATTCATTTCATTTATTTACTAGCTGGCCCGGCGAACTTCGTACCGCCTAAGAATCAATGAACGATTTCATACATACATCTTCTTCCCCTTGTCCTAGTTCGGTCGGGGGCCCATTGCCCCTAAGTATCTCCTCCAGAGATAACTGTCCACCGCTGCTTCCAGGACCTCTGGCCACTCCAAACCAAGCCTTTCAACACATGTTCGACACCTGCCCTATCTTCTGCTCTCTCCCACTGACTTTATGAATGATTAATATTATTAATCTCTTTACAAACTCTCGTAATTGTCAAAGTGTGTCATCGAAGGTATAGTGTAAAAAAATATAATTCATTTGGAACTTTCGCAGTTTAGCGGCCCCACCCGTTGTCGAGTACTTTTTTCCATGTAAAAGTAATATTTTCGAAACTTGAGGAAATTGTTGCCATATGGTGAATTATTTTTTGGTCACCAAATTTTTGGAAAATTCTTTTATAGGAAAAAAAAATCGCAACTATGAAACTTGAGCGGCCCCACCCGTTGTCGAGTAATATGTACGGAATTTTAGAAAATTAATTTTCGAAGTGGATTTTTTTGCCGGCAAATTAAAATAATTCTACATATGGCAACAATTTCCTCAAGTTTAAAAAATATTACCTTTTCTATGGAAAAAAATTACTCGACAACGGGTGGGGCCGCTAAACTGCGAAAGTTACATTCATTTTTTTTTACATAGACAATTCATACACATCGAGCTAGTCCCAAACTTAGATGAATCTTGATTATGGGTACTAACGCGACGATACACACATAGACAATGCACTATATACATATATAATGTAACACCCAGACCCAGGACAATTTGAAAAAGGTCATTCTTCACTTCAAACAAAAACAAATTGTTACAATGAGTCATGAACAATTTATGTTGAACAATTATACTTAACTCAGATTTGTTTATAAATTATCTGCAGTACGTAATATAATTAAGTAGGTACTATTTTTTTTTTCAGGTAGATTTTACCTATTCATTTAAAATTTATAAAAATTCTTTCCATGATTTTTTAAAAATTGAAATATCAGAACTACAGATGTTAAATTGTATGGATAACGATTCTAATTTGAGAATGTATAGAAAAATTATCATATAAATAGGCCAATCCATAAAAAAAACTTCATTGTTGATTTTGTACAATTCTCCATATTGCATTTTTTATTGAAATTAAAAATGTATGGATTTCTTCGTAATTTTTCTTCTCTGTCTGCAAATTTCACTACACAATCTTGCATCAGAACTACCTACATGAACACATTCTTATTTTCATCTTTAATAGCACAATTTTTGGTTCAATAATAATTTTCCATCTGCAAAAATAAAATACAATTACAAATATAATCTGTGCACGTCCACATTTATGTGACAGAAGATCTATCGATACATAAATATTAGTCGAATAATTCGGTAGTTACATGGCAATAGGTTGTATCTCGCATTTTTTGCGTTTTCAAGTTTGTTCCATAAAATGCGCAAAATAGTGTAATATTTGATATGGCAAAAGGATATGTCTCTTTACAGTCAGAATAAAGAGAGAAAAGACGTAACTTATTGACATGTAGAAAGATTGTTTTCATCAACATGGCAAAAAAACTCAAATATTTTTAAACTGCAAGAAATTATTTAGTGAATGTTACATACATCTTGTAGAAGAAATTATTTAGAGAATGTTACATCTATCTTGTAGAAATAATAATTACCTTCATTTTGATATATAATGCTCGAAATTTGGCTGAAATATCTCTTTTGCAAACTTTGTTTTTGCTCTCCTGTAAAATTATGTTTTAGTGAGATACAACCTATTGCCATGTAACTACCGAATTATAGTAAACAAATATTAGTACACATTTCGTTCATATTAGTTATAGTAATTTGGTTCTTAATATAGCAGAACCTACGGATTATTTTAGCACAATGCAACAGGCGACGTGGGGGCGCTGATAGCGCCATAACTCTCCATATTGTTTTTATTTTTGAAATTAAAAATGTATGGCGTGAATAATTTTCTTCATATTGTTTCTTCCCATGAATTTGTAAGATGTTTTAATAGCCTATAGTTTATTCCGGGCGGAGAAGAATCCAACAAATCAGAGATCATGCAAATCGGTACAGCCATTCTTGAGTTATAAGTGTTGTAACACACACGACTTCTTTTTATATATTAGATATATAATTATTACAATTTATTTTTTAGATTTGCTGACAAGAAGTAATTTTAGGCCTTTTTTTACACTCGAAAAAACTTTGATTCAATGAAATTTCTTTATTTATTTATTGTATTGTTGTTATAATTTGATTATTTTGTTGTTTGTAAAAAAACGTATATAATTGCCTGACGATTCCAAGTGCCAAATCAATGGCCTTCGGATGATAAGAAAGAATAAAGAAGAATAGAATAATAAAGAATAACTTCTTCGTGCCAGTAAACAATCAAATTTCATGATGGGTGGCACAACTTATCACTGAATTGATTGTATTTAATGTCTTCTCTTAAGGGTAGATTATATTATATTCTGATATTTATTTATATACGGCTAATTAGCCTTTTACACAATATTTTACATAGGTAGAATATCATAACAAAACATGGGTACCAAACACAAAATTAACAAAAAAATATTACAAACATACATAAAAAAAATGGGTAGGTATATAAAAGGAGGAAGGGTTCCTACTAAGATGTTGATTCCTGATTATTGTTTATATAAATGTGATTGTAATGTGCAAATAGATTCAACTTTAGTATGTGGATTGGATCGTGGAACAAGTCTATTAAATTATTGAATTTATTTCCGAGAATGTGAAGGCGATTTATAGTAGAATGTTTGTGATAGTTGGTCCTTGCCTGCGCTTCCTATAATAGCATATTTGATATGATATAATCTACCCTCTTCGCTTGCACGATGAGGTTTGCCACCGGTCTTAAATGTTTCATATTTTTTATCGGTTGTGGAAGGACAAATTTTATGTTTGTTACGTGCAGTTGGTGTGGTGATTAACCCACTTGTGAAAAACTATTGTTTTTGTAGTGTATGGACTTTGTACACTGGACCTGTGTATTGCTCCGTGGACTTGTTTACAGGCTAAGCAAGTAATATTGAGTGAGTAGCAATACTCTATTTTGCTATATAGGTTAGCTTCCTATGTGGAACGGGGCTCATTATAGATACGACCTTGGGTTGCACTGGTACGCTGCGTGTTTGACTAGTTGTGTTCGACAATTGTAAATAGGATTATTATTGAATATATTTGTGTTAATTATAATATCAGTGTTCATCATTTAAAAGAACCTATATTATTGTAAAGTTTTGAAACACTTACAAAGTTTGAAAAACTGGAATCAAAGGAAATGTACTATTTCAACGCTGACAAAATTGTGATTATCGAACTGAATTCCTGTTTCAGATTTTTTTCAATATTTAAATTGCTTGATTCATAGCAACATTTTTTATACATACAATGCGAGATAGAGAGAAGAATGAGGATATCAGGAGAATGAGCAGATGTGAGAGGAGTGTTGTGGACAGAATGCGTGTAAACAAGTTAAGATTGTTTGGACATGTTGAGCGAATGCAACATGAAAGGATGACGAATAGGATGTATTTATCTGAAAGAAGAGGTGTAAGGAAGCGCGGACATCCAAGAACCACGTGGCTTAATCACGTGAACCAAATTTTTAAGGACGTTCGTGTGTTGAGTAAGAGAAATCGGCGTGCATGTATGAGAAAATAGATGAATGTAGAGGAAGCAAAAGAAGTATGTAAGGATAGATCTATATAGCGTTCCGTTCTCTCTGCTTACCCCTCCTGGGACATGGCGTAAGGGTATAGTATAGTATAGTATAGTATAAAAGTACATTATTTGGTCATTTAAAATGTGTTACTGTTGCTGTCAACTGGCACGAGGCATATGTATTTTGGCTTTACAACACATTCAATGAAATTTGAAATGCTTTGTTTTTTGAATTATTGATCTAAATTTCAGGCAAATTTGTTCACACAAACCAATAGCATTTTGCGTAAATTTGCCCTGAGACCCTGGTAAAGAATAGATTCTTTTGAAGTGTTTTCGAATGTCTAATAAACGGCAGGCAGGTTTAAACAGCTTCACTTTAGCAATGAGGTGTGCTACCCATCCTGAATATCTTTATTTTTTTATTAGCACAGAGAGGACGGCATGCATGTTTATTACTTGGAGCTAGTCTGCGGGCTACCCAACTTATGGGAAATGCCGTATTGGTGCGAATTAATGAACTTATTAATATCTTTTTTATTTGTTTATCTTCTATTCAATAATATCCGGATCATGCAAATTTTATCACAATTTCTGTAGAATCAATAGGAATTAAGAATCTAAAATAATCTCGGAAATCAGAAAGTTTAATAAGATTTAATCAAAATGAATGAAAATCAAAATCCTGTACATAATATTTGGAAAAGATTGAATAAAATTAGTTACTGACGACGAAGTAGCTTAGAAATAAAAGGTTAAATGTAGCAATGTGTGGGCAAACTCATTAAAGTGAATTCTTATGAAATTATTAATAAGCGAAATGAACGTTTGTTATAATTTTTATCTGAAAAACACAGGTATAACATATTTTTTTACCCATCTTATTGCTTATTTCGTGAATACAAGGATACTGGGATTTTTTGTAATTTTCATATTTTTTACTAGTGATACATGTTTAAAAATGTTAACCAGTAGGCTATCCGAACATTATAAGTTTTCTCTGTGCATACACACCTTTAATAAACCATGCATTGTTATGTTCTCATTACTAAAAACCGCGACATAAAATTTAGCAAATGATATTAAGAATTTACTATTGTATCTTGAGCAAATAAAACATACGTTTTCTACCTTTATTAAATAAATAGAACAAATATTCAATACAATAGCGTTAATAAAGTTTCGCGTTTGTTTATTTATTTCTCACTAAGTAAATACATTTCAGTTCGTTTTCTCAAAACTTACAACAAATAAATAATGTAGGTACATGTGATAAAATATTCAAAACTCAAAATTTATGATGTTTACCTATAGGTACACTAACTTTCTAGAACAAATTTCAATACGATATAAATGATTTATTTATAATTGGCGAAAATGATATTGAATAAACAAATATTGATAATTTAAATTAGTTCGATATCGGCCTTAGTTGTTGATAAAATTTATCTGTTAAATGAATTAAATTTAGGTATCTCATAATTTGACACATTTTTAGATTTCAATAAAATTTTATCCTGAGATTATTTAGAGAAAATAACAAAAAAAAAATAACATTATCTAACTATCTTAACCATCACATTTTCTATGGAGTGGCGGGTGATGATTAGGTTTCCGAGTATTCTCTATAAGATTTCAACAGATCCCAAGACCCCTTGCTTACAAGGCGAGTGTTTAGACCATTAATTAATTAGTAAGCCTATTTGAATAGGTAATAACTAGTTAGGTCCAGGCTCCGCAAGCTGATTGTGTTTTAAAATATAAAAAAAAAAATTATTCAACATAGCAATTAATACAGATATAACAATACATAGACTTAATAAATAATCTACAGGAAGGAAATATAAGGTAACAATAAAATACATAGACTTGATAAATATAAACTTGATAATTTACAGGAAGGAAATATTAGGTACATAACTAATTAGTAAACGAATTCAGATCTTGATGCAAGTATGAAGGTTGATTTCTGAAAATGTAAGGTAGAGATTGAATAAAGTTCGTAAATGTTAGTTATTTGTCGGATTTTATCTTAGTTATAAAAAGATTAAAACAAAACATATTAACAGAACTACATTTCTTCCTTAAATTCATCAACTTGATGTTAGAACACGCGATGGTTCAATTACTAAAGAACTCAATGCAAAACTTCACGTAAAAAATACTTTGTACGATTGATAACACTTTTCAATGTTTGTTTTTCTGAAGATTTTTACCCTTCTTTAGAATATTTTCAGAAAGACAAGTACTGATTAATACTTCTTTGTCGTGAAGCCCTCGGTAAATAATAGGTTTCTTACTCTTTTCCGTAAGTTTTCGAGTGTCCTGTAAATAACAGATATTCGAAAAACATTTCATTGAGAACATTCAACATCTTAAATTCAGATTAAAAGCACAACTTGCATGTCTATTACACGCGGATTATCTGTTGGCTACTTCACTTATGTGTAAAATTGTAGAAGTAGTATAGTAGTCTTACTGAATAAGTACAAAAACAATAAAACAATCGGTACTAAAGTATTCTAGCAACAATCAAATAAAAATTTAATTGCCATATAAACTTACAATATTCTGTTTTGTTCCAGAGCGTTGTTATTTTAAGAACCAAGATAAAAAATAGGTACAACAAGAACATGTTGATTCTCAATATAACTAGAGCTTCAAGTAATAGATCTACTGGTAGTAGTAAAACGATCTGCATTGTACAATAGTAACGGAAACATTTTACGATCCAACGAAGATGTAATAATACCGTAATGAAAATATTTGATAGCAAACACGTCTTAATTATTAAATAATTTTGACAGAGCTGAACATCGTAATTGAACTAATTTTCTAAGTAAATCGCTGATTCATTAATAAAATAGTTTTATCATTAAAAATTTAAATAGATGTCAAGTCAAAATTTATTCCACAAAATTTGGTAATATTGTGTAACGTGAAAAAATGGAGAGTTAAAAACTTAAAATGATCCTCCAGCAACAACTTTAATTAATAAATTAGTTCGTTATGCAAACCCACGATAAGAATGTTCATTGAAAAATCGCAGTGGCGTTCCTCCTCGCCACCCCTTTTTAGAACGGACTTAATTTAGCAGAAATTTATATTACAGTTTAAAAAAATAAACAATAAATTGTTGAAATTAATAGTAATCATGATCTTAACGGACTTAAATTTACTCGTTATTTGCGTATACCCAGCTCTGTAAAATGGGTATTTTAATTCTTTCAACGCTTTAATATTTAATTCAAATATACAACTTATAATTTATTGTACAGTGTTGAATGACGTGAATTAATCATTTTAGTAATTACTTATGTTGGATTAAAGATTGATTTAGATAACAAGGTCATTGAACAAGTTCAACAGACATTTTAAATTTACATTTTGATTTATTGTGTTTATAGAAATTTCTAATGTGTATGTAGAGTTGTTGTAGAATGTTTCGTCTGTTTGAAGTTTGTTGATAGTAAGAAACAAACGTTTCACTGTAGATTACTATGATTATTATAAAATGCATTCAACAGATATTCTTACTTATGTAAGTATAATATTTAAGATGATCTATTTATGTAGTTTATTTTAAATCATTGTAGAAACGAGAAAACATAAAAATCAAGATGAGAACCTCTTATATAGAATTTAAGAGTTCTCTTAATTCAATTTATTTCCAAGTGTTTCTTCTTTATGTATAACACTGACATTTTTAGCTCTGTATTTAGTTCTAATATAACATACATACATACATACCATCACGCCGCTTCCCTCGCGGGGTAGGCAGAAAGGATCGAGCGCCACTTCCTTCTATCTTTGCATACATCTTTCGCTTCCGTCACTGTCATACAATTCCTCAAGCATGCTCTCCTGTTCAATGTGCTCAACACGTGACCGTCCTGTAGGATTTGATTTAAATGATCTTGCCATTTAATCCTCGGACGTCCACGTCTCCGAGCACCATTCCTCTCAGCCAAATATATCTTCTTAGTCATTCTGTCCTCATTCATTCTTTCCACTTGCCCAAACCATCTTAACTTATTTACATTCATCCTTGTTATTACACCAACTTTCATTCCACATTCCTTTCGTATATCACTGTTACGTTCTAATATTACCCTTATTCTTATTAGCTCGAACACCACACTAGCAAAATTTTTGAAATGAAAAACAAATACGTATGATGAGTTAATTTTTTTTTTCTTCTTTCACCTTTCATCGCCCTTCTCGGGAGTGTCAAGTGAAGTCCAGCATACTCCTTTGTGTATATTCCTTCACTGAAATTGTTAATCAATTAATGTTTTGGAACCATATAAAAAACTTATTTACACTTATGTAAATGATGGTTATGACACTTATTACTGAGAGATAAACGAATGAAGAAAAATATTAAGAAACGAAATAAATTATTGTTGTTTTCACATGCACGATCTTCTTTATGAGGTCAAACTACGTAAAGGAAAACACGCTTTCAGACAATTGAATGACACTAAAAAATAACCACATAAAGCGATAGCAACATAAAAAAGCTTGTAAATATCTTGACATTCTAAGTTGTTTACATTTCTTAGCATTAGTCTCGCACATTCTAAATTTATTTAAAACTGTTTAGTATTTTAATGCAATCATACAGATTTGTCCATTTTCTATAGCGATACCTTACACGCCATTCCTTGCCAAACGTTAAATAGCTGATGTGACTGGAAATATAAATTGAACCTTTTTATTATTGCCTTCTTGGGGTCACTTTTACGATTGCCAGGCACGCACATGAAACGTGAAGAAAGGTTTATCTACATAAATACTAGTACAATCCTGTATCCTAAGAGAATCAATCTTACAATAAGATCATGAACGTTTAACATCCTTAAAATTGTAACATTTTCCCTTTCGTCATATAAATACTAAACTTCTTTCAAAAAAAGCTCTGTCTACGAGTATCCATTACGAGTTAATAACTTTTATCCGCAGAAAAATTTATTGTGTTACGCATGGTATGAACATGGAGCTAAATATACTACTTATCTTTAGAACTATTTGTGCAAATATTCCTACCTGACCTAAGTCAATTATTTCTCTTTATCCAACGGCAGGAAGGTAATAAATGCCTGGAATATTTTATGAGAAAACCTTGACCTTAAATTTTTCGTCTGTAAAACAAAGTTGGTTGAGTTCTAGATAACTGTTTTTTGTAAAATTACTTCGATTAATTAATTTAGTCGACCGTTATTTTGAGTTTTGGATGGCTAAGTTTTTTGCTTGTTCTTAACACACTTGTGGTTGAAGTTCAGAACTTACAATTCATCGAGGGTTTACACAGGGGAAAATGTTTAACAGACGTTGAAAATCTCATACCCACTATTATACCTCTACTCAAATTCAATATTAACAACTATTTCATGGATTCCAAATAACTTTACATCGCTTAGGCTTTTACTGCTTTTGATGTGTGTACTTAAGTTTGTAAGTTTGAATCTGGTAAACCGCCAAAGCACGAACACTAGTCAATTTTGAGGTTTCAATTAAGAATACAATGTACTTAAATTGTTTAGTTGTATGTGTATTAAATAAAAACATCAAATCATTTCGAGAATTAACTATTTGAGTTTTTACACTGATCACATTGATAAACAGAAAAAAAACGCTCCACATGTTGAAATCATTCTGTTCCCATTGTATTTTCGTAGTACATAATGGAAGATTAAATAAAGTTTTTTTTAATCATTAATATGTCATTCTTTACGACTTGGCCTTCGTATCAATGCTGGTAAAACGGAGTACATATGTAATAATACAGATACGAGTACTCATACCCCACTAGTGCTTGTAAATTCCCAAATATCTCAGGTTTGCAAATTCAGGTATCTGGGAGCATCCATAACGTCAGAGGATTACCAATCCGCATAGAATCTGCTAACGGGGCTTTGGGAATGAATGAATCGGGAAATGGATGAATAAGTCATTAGATGAATGATCGTCATCATTATCTTTATCGCCCTCAATGCTCCTCTCGGGAACACAGGGCAGAAACCAGCCTCCTCCATCCAGAGCGTCAATTGCGTTACCAATGCTTTGATGTCGTTATCATAGGAACGGTGTATTGTGAGAGAGGGAAGCCGGGGGCGACGGAATTCTTGCGGAAGATACTTAGCTTTAAAAACAAGTGTCTTAGGAGGATTTTGGATGTAAAATGGTATGAACATGTCACAAATAATGCTGTGCGCCGACGCACCCGTCAAAAATCTGTAATCTCCATGATACAGGAGAGACGATGGTTCTGGCTGGGTCATGTTCTGGGAATGCCCAATGATAGTTGGCCAAAAAGGGTACTGTTCTTCCGTCCGCGAGGGTTCCATCGGCCCGGGCGACTCTTGAGCCTTATAAAATATTTATACGTAGGTTTATCATACAAATTACGTCAAGAAAAAAATACGCATATATACTATAGAAATTCGACTGTAAAATAAACAGTTAATAAGGAAAACTTTTATTTTACTTGCCGATATTTTTCTTGTATTCGTACCTACTCTCTTAACTTTTAAACAGTGAATGACGTAAAATCATTCTTTTTTCAATAAAAACTTTTCCAATGTATAGTTATGTTTTCTTTTTAGCTTAATCTGTGGTGATGCGTGAAATATATATTCACATTTTTTCACAGAAAATCCAACCAAAGAAAGAATATCAAAAGTTTCAAAATAATTCACCACCATTGTACCCGTACCTTTATAACAAATAGGTATAAATTTATGAAAATAAGCACGAACTTTTTGAGTGATACTATATTGGATAAAACGTAGAGTTTGACAATGGCTTTGTAAGTTGAAACCAGGTTACTGTTCCTATTATTAAATATAGTAAAACTCAAACAGTTTGTATTTATTTCCAAAAAATAATATTCAGTTTTTAAAAATAAGTGTCAATTTGGATTTGAAAATTTTACTTCATGTTTGATTACATAATTATTTTTTTCGATAGATATATTCATAGAAGGAATACAAAAAAAATATAATTGTGCAAAATTAAAGATTATACCTATTTTACTTATAAATTTATGAACCGAGAATCTAAATATGTTTTAACAATAAATTGTGCTTGGGGTCGGTCTATCTCAAATCACTATGATTTTTATTCAGTTATACTTTTATTAATCATTCACTTATCATGTAAAATATATCTATGACCCATTAGACCGTATTTCTATAAGCTAAAATAAGTGAATATGAGAATGATAAAGTCAAAAATCATAAATCTATAGGCACACTTCACTGACTGTTTAATTAATAAATATTAAAAAAAAACAATTATGCAAACTCATGAAATATACTTTTAAACAGAGATTTTTGAAGATTTAATAACGTACCACAATACATTGTGAATTCTTTTCACTTCGAATGAAATAAATTGTGATTCATATAGCCGTTCAACTTAAAATAAAATATAAATTAATGAGCAAATCGTTGTGGCAATATTTGTTATTGTGGTAGGTACCTAAAAAGTTGGATTGGATTATACTTATTTGAGGAAATCAAATGAATTTGAATATGCGTAAGTCATACAATCAAATCCATTTTTATCGTCGTACAAATTTTCATGGTAGCATTATGTAAGTTATGAAATTATCACAAACTGTCTATGCCGAGTAAGTACGCAATGTGTAGCATAATACATATATCGTTAATTAATAAAATATTTTAATTGTTATATCAAAACCTGTCTTTTATAGGATACTGGAAAATATATGAAAAATTCGACTTGAAACCAATATTCATAATTAAAAATTTCTCACTTTCTGAATACAGCTTGCTTATTTTAAAAATAGATAAAATATTTGTGTTGATTTTGTACTGAAAGTTTCAATGTTGTCTGGAAAATAACTGGTAAATAGGACATATTATTATTATATTATTCTAGTTCTAATATTCATCCTTCAAGTAAAAAAGTTTCGTGTAGTCATCTGTTGATATCAATGTATTGTGGGCAGTAGAATGAATAAGTATCGTAAATTAATAGGTTTCCGCTTGATAAAACTTTTGAAGCTAATTTATAGTTACGAGAACAAAAGTTTATCTTTGTTTATCCAGATCAATCTATATGGTTATACCCTGATACTATCATAGTAGTAATAATATTATAAATTGTATTAAATGTGGTAACAAGAACCGTCTTTTGATAAATGTTGTCTAGAAGTAATTAACACTGTTGCTTTTATAAGACAAAAATAATTGTGATAGAATTGGTCACTCATTAATAAAACAAATTCCTTTCATTTTAAATTATAAAAACGCAATAATTTACGAAGTTGTTGGTACCTTAATAATTGCCACATTCGAATTGGTTTTTTTAGTTTATCATCATCATCATCGCCCTCAACGCTTCTCACGGGAGCACAGGGCAAAAACCAGCCTTTTCCATTCAGATCGTCTCTGCCCCAATCGCGTCACCTTCTCTCACGAGATTCCCTGCACTCTGGTGTGATTTTTAGTTTGTAGTACCTACATAAATATTCAAGTGGATTATGAAATTATGAAATTAAATTAAATTAAGTAAATTAATAATAATAATTCACATTGTTTATTGTTTTTTTGTTATACTTTTTTTGTCATTAGCAATCTCAATGTTTCATTATTCAAATACCTAAGCTCTAATTATTAAGTTTCTGTATTGTTTTATTTATTGTTATGTACATGCATTTTGAAATTATTCAATGAAAAATGTTTATATACTATACTATACCCTCACGCCATGTCCCAGGAAGGGTAGGCAGAGAGAACGGAACGCCATATAGATCTATCCTTACATACTTCTTTCGCTTCCTCTACATTCATCCAGTTTCTCATACATGCACGCCGATTTCTCTTACTCAGCACGCGTCCGTCCTTAAGAATTTGGTCCACGTGATAAAGCCATGTGGTTCTTGGACGTCCGCGCTTCCTCACACCCCTTTTTTCAGATAAATACATCCTCTTCGTCATCCTTTCATGTTGCATTCGCTCAACATGTCCAAACCATCTCAACTTGTTTACACGCATTCTGTCCACAACACTCCTCTCACATCCGCTCATTCTCCTGATATCCTCATTCTTCACTCTATCTCGCAATGTTTATATAAACATTAAAAAATTCTGTGAATATACTGACATACAAATTATTTTAATAAACAATGTCAAGACAAAATATAGTGCTCATGATAAAGTTAAGTTAGATTTTTTTGTATACCCTCCTAAATTACTTACTTTTTAAATAATCAAATCAAGTTGTTCAACTCCCCGAGTGTCATGTATTCTTTAAGAGTAAATAACAAGGTAGCGTTACATTGAGTAACGTTTCTCTAAATTTTCTCTTTATGATTATTTTCTAAGACACTTTCACAGTTAGATAATTTATAATGTATGAGATGATAAAATCATTTTTGTATACATATATTTCCAAACAAACACATGCATTTTTCAAAAATATACTTATGGTTCATATATATAGACTTTGGATAGAAATGATTACAATGTTTTTGCTGATTTGCGTAGAAAATGTTCTTTAATATCTAAAAAATGTTATAATGAACACATAGATAATATTGAAGATAATTTAACCAGATGTACTCAGAATTTATGGAGATTTGTTGATACGATGCGGGAAAATAGAGTTAATATACCGTCAAGGTTTTATTACAATGATCAACAATCTGAATCTCTTCAAGGAGCTGTAAATCTATTTGCTTCCTTTTTTCAAAGCGTGTATGTTGCCCCGAGTTCTAGTATTGACTCTGTTTTCTCCTCTGAAAAGCAGATCGACTTACCCAGCATTACAATTACTCTAGACGAGGTCAAAAGTGCGATTCTTGCACTGGACTCTTCAAAGGCGGCTGGTCCAGACGGCATTCCTAACATCTTTATCAAAAATTGCGTTAACATACTGTCACAACAGCTATATGTTTTATTTAACACTTCCTTGAATTTGGGTATTTTTCCCGATACATGGAAAGAAAGCTTTTTAACACCTATACATAAGAAGGGTGACAACAATCAAGTTACCAATTATAGACCAGTGTGTATATTATCTGCTATTCCAAAACTCTTTGAATCAATAATTGTGAAAAAAATAAGCCAACCTATAACCGATATCATTACAAATTCGCAGCATGGTTTTATTTCCAAAAAATCAACACTTACAAACTTAGCTATTTATCAAGAATATATATTAAACTCAATTTCTCGGAAATACCAGGTTGATTCAATATACACTGACTTCTCGAAAGCCTTTGACAAAGTATCACATGATATATTGCTTCGGAAGTTACGTGGTTATGGAGTCGAAGGCGTTTTTCTTCACTGGTTAGAGAGCTATCTGAAAGACAGAACTCTTAGAGTTAAAATGGGGAATTGTACGTCTGAGCCAATTTATGCCATCAGCGGAGTGCCGCAGGGATCGCACTTGGGACCAATTTTATTTAATTTATTTGTGAATGACATAGTACAGATCTTCGAGAATGTTGAGGTTCTCTTGTTTGCTGATGACCTAAAATTGTATAAATCGGTCAGAGATATTGACGACTGTATAACACTTCAGAATAATTTAACACTCTTAAATGACTGGTGTATCCAAAACCAACTTTTTTTAAATATAGCAAAGTGTCAGGTCGTCAGATTTCATAAAACCAAATCCCGGATCGTCTACAATTATTCAATTGACAATGTCGTTCTTGTTTGTGTTTCTAGTTTGAGAGATCTGGGAATCACCTTCTCCGAGGATCTGACTTTTAATTTGTATGTAGAGGAAATTGTTGGCAGAGCTATGAAAGTCTTGGGTTTTATTTTTAGACTGGCAGTTGACCTACATAAAATTGACTCTTATAGATTATTATTTGTTTCCCTTGTTAGACCGATACTTGAATATAATTCGGTAATTTGGTCTCCCAATTATAATATTCATATTGACTGTATTGAGAGGGTACAAAGAAAGTTTTTAAGACTAATTAATTATAAAATGGGGATTCCAGTCGACAACATTGATTACTTCAATCTAATGATACAACTTAAACTGCCTAGTTTGGAGAATCGTAGAAGGATTTTTGATCTTTCTTTTCTTCACAAACTGTTAAATGGTGCAATTGATTCCCCAAAATTGCTAGAACTCGTACAATTTAACATTCCCACCAGAACAACTAGACAGAGTGTTATGTTTCATGAGTGTTATGCTCGAACTAACTATGTCTATCATTCCCCAATGCCGAGATTGCACAGACTGGGGAATGAGGTGGGTAATTTCACTGATATATTTGCCGACAGTTTTCACAAGTTTAAATATGACGTTACACATTTTTTTTTTAAAAATGTTTGAATGACAATGGGCAGTCGTGACACTTTTTTTTTTTATATCTTGTTTGAAATTTTGACAATTTTTATTATTATCGACATATCATTTTACAATAATTATTGACATTTATTATTGCATCTGATTTTATCGTGTTTATTATATTAATTTTACTTTTATTAAATTATTTATTCTGTTTTTATTACTATCGACATATCATTTTATAATATTATTGACATTTATTATCGCATCTGATTTTATCGTGTTTATTATATTAATTTTACTTTTTATTAAATTATTTATTTTAGTTTATTTTATTGATTATCTTAATTTATTATTATTTATTGAATTTTATTATTTAAATTTTATATTTTTACATTATTATTATTTTTATTAATTATTTTTTTTTGTTTTATCCCTAATTATTAATCACTTCTGAATTCCTTAATTTATTAATGTTTGATTTTATTTCATGAATATTTTTATATATATATGTGTGTGTGTGTGTGTATGTATGTATATGTATGTATGTGTATATATATATGTGTGTATGTATGTATGTATATATATGTATGTATTATTATCATATTGTTTTTGTTCATTTATTTTTATTTATGTCAATTATTTAGGTAATTTAACCTCATATTAATTTTTAATTGAATAATTTATAATTGTTATTGTTTCAATCAATCTTATTTATTGTGTCGTCTATTTTATTTTTGATTGATCATATATATATTTGTGTTTATTATTTATTCTACACACATAATTCTCTGGTTACTGTTTGATCTTTAGACACTAAGTAATTTTATACCTAAGGTTATGTCACTGTTATCTTTATATTTTAAAAAAATTATGTCAACATGTAAAAGGCTTCTTGCCGTGTATATTTCAAATAAAATAAAATAAAATAAAATAAAATATAGTCACAATTTATTACTATGTATTCCGAAATTGGAAAGTTAAGCTTATTTCTTCTTAATTTTTAGTAGGCACGGAGAGGACAGATTGCATATTTATTGCAGGCAGCTGGTCTGCAGGCTACTTCACATGTGCAATATGCCACGATGGTATAGTAGTAGAAGTAGTAAAGATACGCTTCCATTGACTTGAACAATGGTACAATAAAAGCTCAATCCCACCACGATGCCCAGTGGCGGTTTTGTTACTATATAAAATGTATCCGTACACCATTGATCCGACAAACGGCGTTGTGGTGTGGTTATTGCGGCGCTGTTCTAGTTAACGAAAACGTAACTTTACTCACTATATGGTCTTGGAGTAACTACTCATATACGTACAAAAAGTTTTACAACAATTTAATGGTAAATTATGAAAATTGCTGTTCTGCTGGATACTCCACTAGTGGGATACGCTTAGGGGATTCGATCCCGACCCTTTTTTCTAATCCCGGGATTTCGGGATTATCTATAGTTGATCCCGGGATCCCGGGACTAGTCCCGGGATTGTATTGGTAATGTAAAGTGGTAACAAAAAGTCAGTAGGCCATGTCAAAATCACTTTTTTGTACTTATCTGGCAATGAATTTAAGTTTTGAATCTGTAAAAAGTCGGTTAAACAAAATTACACTTCAAACTTATTCTAAAATAAACAAACTAGGCACTTCTGTTTATGATTTATAAAAGTAACAATTTAACTTTTTTATTTTCTTAAATTGAATTCTTGTATTTGTATTTATTTCATAGTTTTAACCAGAGATGTGACGTATTTGAAATTAAAGTACTTAAAACACAAGTACAAAATACAAAGTAGGTACGTATTTTCATTTTGTATTTCAAATACGTTTTCGTAAAAAGTATTTTGTATTTATGTATGCAAGCTTTTTTTTTGTCAATTTGTTGAATTACGAATACAACGTTTCCATTAGAGTACTCCATATTTGAGATATACACACATAATAATGATGATTGAACTAACTATACATGACGTCGTTGAATGATCCATGACCATTCCAAGGGCGCTGTGATTTCTTCTGAACTGCAGCGTTTTCAACTTTGTCTGCAGGCAATCTGTTCCAGGCAATTGACGCTGAGACTCTGGTTCTCCTTTCTGTAAATTTAGATGTATTTGCAATATTGAACTCTACGAGTTTGTTCACGGCATTAGAAGCTGAGCACAGTCTTCAGTCGTGGTGTGCTACCTTGTGGACAGTGAGACACAGTTTAAACTCCACTCTCTCTGAGACTCTCAGCTAGACTTCTTAGTAGTGAAGTGATGTGGCGGCTCTGATTCTCTCTGTAAATTATTCGGAGGCAACATTAAAAACCATCTGAAAACGATCGAGAAAGGTCTGGAGCAGTCCTGTATATAATATGATGTTACAGTAGTCCGTACGATTTCAGATTCGGAGTATCCATCCTGATTTATTCTGCAGCCCAAGTTCAGGAATTCTCTAACCTGCTTGATACTCACTCCATTTATGACTATTTTCGCAGTCGCCTCATCTCTTCGAATGACCATACATTTTGTATTGTCTTTATTTATTTTTTATGTTGTATTTTGATAGTTCTAAAACTTTATTCAACTCATCTTCGAAAAAATAAAACAGGTGTTTTATTCTACTAAAGATTTTATTTTGTAAGAGAGACGTCTTTCGTCTTATGAGGACATTGTCAATCGGGGGCATTGTCAAATGAGGACAGTTGATTGACGATGTCCTCATAAGACGAAAGACGTCTCTCTCACAAAATAAAATCTTTAGTAGAATAAAACACCTGTTTTATTTTTTCGATATGGAATTCTACTACCTAAACACCGACACAGTGAACAACTCATTTTCATTATCTGCAAGCAATGCTATATCGAATCATGTCAACCCTTTCTCCATTTATCTATACTCTTGTCCAGTTATTCATTTCTTCTATCTATTCATCAATGGCTCGCTGTATATAATAGTTAAAGAGTGCTGAAAATATTGAATACCCCTGTCTTACACCTTGTTCGACTATTTGTAAAAGGTATTTTAAATAAGTATTTTAAAATACGTATTTTGTACTTAAATACCATTTTGAAAAAGTATTTTGTATTTGAAATACAAAAATTCAAAAGTATTAATATTTAAATACTTTTTCGAAAGTATTTTGCACATCTCTGGTTTTAACCCAGAACAGTTTTAGTTTAGTGGAGCAATATATTCTATAATGTTGTTATTTATGTTTGTTTGTATGTACTATTTTGGAATATTTTTTTAAAAAAATCAACTTAGACTTATTTAGCTTAACCCATAACAAAAAAATACATACTACAGGGATAAATGTTAAAACTCGTATTTTTAAATCAAATTGACCAGACTTTATGAATTATTTATTCGAATTAGGTCGATGAGTGATTTTTTGATGCTATTTTTTAAAATATCAAATCACTCAAGCATTGTTAAGACTATTCCAACGCGATTTGCAGCTAAACAATAAATTAAGCTCTCTTCCATGTTCCTTTTCAATAAAGTTTTGAAGCATAGTATCATTCTTCAAAGATGCTCTTTTAAAAATAAGAACCACTACAAACTACGACTTCATTAATATTCCGGTCATTGGTCAAACTCACCATTACCGATTTTAATGACTAATCCTGAGTCCAGTTTTTCATTATCACCATCCAAATCATCAATAAAAGGCGATAGCCGTTTATGTATTAAATAAATAAAATGTCATCACTGAACACGGTTCATTTGCAGGTATTTTTCTATACAATAAATCACAAACAGCTACGTGAATACAGTGTGCAAAACAAACTAGGTGCTTTGCATTAACTGTTTTTGTTTTCCAACTGTAATTTGGACCATCAGTAACTATTGCCACAATATCGTATCTAGTGAGATATCGAACACAGAATAACGCTCATTTAAGATACTAACACAAGCTTCGGCTGTCAGTGATTCATTGATGTGCTTGAGTACCAAATATTTGACTTATTGTATAATTGTATTAATCCCGAAAATCCCGGGATTTCTTAAATTTAATCCCGAAAATTTCGGGACTAAAATACGACCGGGATCCCGGGATTCGGGATCCCGGGATCGAATCCCCTAGATACGCTGTACTGGTATAGTTGTAGTAGAAGTTTCAAACACATCCAGTATTAATATGAAATTTAACGATTAGAAATGATTATATTTTTAATAATTCATGTTCTTCTGCATTATCAAATATTTATTATTTATCAAATATTTATTATTTTATAAAATAAGTTTGTATACTGGCGGGTGCTATAGTTTAATATTGCTGCATTGTATAGTTGCGTGTAGGTGTGTGTGTGATAAGTAAATTTGACTGCGTTTGGAAAGGATTGTTATATTGCATCGAACTATTTGTGATTTTTTTGTATATGGCCTTGTGCCGTATGTGTTATTTTAAATAAATAAATAATGCGTACACAGCACGCTATACCTCCTTTTTGAAATTACTTTTTTTGGGATAGAACATATCCCATCAAATAGTTTGTTAGAAAATTAATTAGAAATAATAGACAAAAACTAATAAAACCCAAAAAATATATGTTAACAGTTAATCTGACTTTTTTCACCAACAATTTTTATTGGACGCATATTTTCTAATCCATTTTGTTTTTTGCCATTTCACTCTCAAAGCGTATTTCAAAGAATGTTGAATTGTTTTTCCATAAAAAATATTATCAATAACCGAGCTTGTTGTCTAGTGACAATTATTTCCAGCAAACCAAAGTACTTTAGTTATTGAAACTCGTATTCAAAATCATAAATAATGTTTGAAATGTGTATTGAGAAAAAATGCTAAATATTTCATTTCCTTTATTCGCAGGTCATCAAAATGTTGGTTATAGTGGTGGCGTTATTTGGTATCTGCTGGTTTCCTCTACAGTCTTATCAAGTTCTTCATACATGGTTTCCATCCATTAACGAGTAAGTACATATTATTATTATGTGTATATTAACAACATACTAATTCAAAAAAATATCATTTCAAGTCGTACATTAGATTAAGGGAAAAGTTCCCTCTAGTTACCTCTAGATGTTTCAAGAACATCAGTTCTCATGTCAGTCAGTCTAGTGTAAAAGCTTTTTTTGTCGAAAAGTGGACTCGAGGTTGTCTTTATGGGATCACCTCTGCAAAACTCACTCGAGAACTCCCTTGATGTACCCTTGGTGAAAAATCTCACACCGAAGATGACAAACACGTATACACCACACAATACCTACATAGATTTAGAACGTTGTGCATTTGTTTGCGAAAAATAAATATTATTGTTTCGTACTAATGAATTGTTTGAACTATCTCTGGTACTAATCTGATAGTACGTACCAATGATTTGTTGTGAAATTTCGTTAGTATTTTTCTCAGTGTTCATTTGGTCACAAAATGTATTTAAACTCAACAAGAAAGTGCACGCGTTATAATTAAACTCACAATGGACAGCAAGGAATAAACTCTCATCATCTGTGGAGAAAAGACAGACAAAACATTAAAGAAAATAGAGAGCTTACTTCATTTCATTTAATTTCATACATACTTACATTTTACATTGTACTCTCACTTTAGTGACAACATGGAGATCCAAAGGATTTTACTTTTAACTGCAGTACTGGCCATACTGTCGTTGATATGTTGGTCTCTCAAGGTCTTCGCGTCATTGAAGTGGGATCAGCTAAATTACATCTCACCTGGCGGAATTCCGGGTGGCGTCTCTTTGACGTCATGAGACGCTAACGCGGAGTTCCGGGTACATAATACTTATATAAAAATATAACATATTTATAATAATTCGTCAGTCAGTGATGCACAGTGAGACAGTTGCGTGGTGGGTGTATTACATTATCAAAATGGGTTAAACTAACTCGAAGGCAGAAGTCATCGTGGCACAATTCATCGTTCCATTTGTCAGTCACCTCGCTGACACTAGTAGTAGCCATGGCCATGTTTTTGGTGTTCTGGCTACTATGGAGACAGTGTCACAAGGTGCTGACACGGCACACCCTGCACCCTGCAGCGGATTGACACGACACCTAGGGATATCATACCACCAGATATCCACGTCATCCCCAGGAGGACTTGACCACCTTCTTCAACCACTTTCCATCTCGTGACTTCGTCACTGGCGGGGGGTACTGTGGCAACCCCAAGTGAGAAGCCACATCACCGAACATGAAGGGTACACTTAATGTACCTACCAACCATGTACCTACCTACCACGGCTTCCCTCGTGATACCTACATGGGAGTTCATTTCCTCTCTCGCTTCGGTTGCAAAACTGCACATACCACTCGTAACTGTCTTCGCACACTTATATACATAACGTAATTTCTGTATTTACATAATGTATATCCTGTAACTTCAATAAACAATTTTATTCACCAAATCAGCTCTGTACTAATTAACCCAGATCATTACCTGTGCCATAGGACACATATGTACATACATCCACATCCTATAGTACCTACATTGGTATTCGGATGGTTAGTCATGAAAGTTAAAAAAAGTAAAGAAAGGATTATCACTCCCTCCCTGTATTATCAAAGGAATATTTCAAGAATGGACGTAAGCCCATCCTTCAATATTCAGGGATAGTTCACAATCAAATATTTCAAAATGCAAATAAAACACATTCGACGAAAATAAAAAGGTACTCATGGCAAGTAGGTACCTGATACCTATGCACTTATTTAAATAAATAACAATGTTTGTGTATTGAAAACATTATGACAATTGCCCAAAATGTCAGAAATGTCCAATTTTAGTTCACATAATTAACAGCATCCACACAGCTGGATGAAAACGTCAATAATCAATGTTTAATTATTTGATTACAATTCGGAGTATTCTCCGAAGAAATATTCGAATAAATGCTTTCTTCACCCGTCCCAAAGAGGGTTAATGACTTAACAAATTAGGTCTCAACATACATAGATAAATATTAATCTATTTTGCAAAAAAACTGAAGCGCTTTAACAGCGTTAGAAAATTACGTTTGTATCTTAAATGTGGAATTATTAATTTTCTAGTACATAAAAAGTTCATTCACACGTTGAGTAGAATTATATGAGGAGGTTTAAATTTCTTTAACTATTCCATCAACTAAACCTGCTTATGACAACCAAACACGTTGTTTAAAGCCCCCTGAGGATTTTCAAAATGAATTTATATTATATTAATTATATACTTGCTCGTAGATAAATTGTTTTATTTTCTTACCTACCTTATTTTACTTCACATGAGAATTGTAATAAATAGTGTTGTTTTTAAAAATATATGGTAGTACAAATAAATATATGGTAGTAAAAATAAATATATGTTTATACAAATTATACTTACGTATTGTGGAGACATGTTTGTAAATAATTGATTTTGTTTGACTAGATGTTTTTTATTTATTTATTATAAGGTTTTAGCTTTCTTTTTTTATTTTTGCTAACTTCAAAAACTCTATTGTTTTGTATCTCATTTGTATTACTGCCACAACTAGAGGGTTACTCCCGGGAATTCCCGGGCGGGAATTCCCGGGATCTAATTTTTATTTCCCGTTTCCCGGGAAAAAAATGAATCGTTTCCCGGGAAAAAATACAAATTATTAGTCATGCAGATTGCCATACCGATACCGAAATCTTTGTTTAGTTAACTGTAATAGTCGTGATAAACTTGTAGAAGCTGACGAATATTTTGATATGAAAATATGAAAAATAATATTAATTACCAATATATGTGTTATACTTTAAAAAAAAAAACTTAATTATAGCTTCAATGTATTCGTTTGAAAGAAGCATAATTATTCTAAATATAATTCAAAATCGGAGGTGTGTTTGGCCGACAATGTATAAGAATCCTACAATTTTTCATGTTTTTTTTTACATATTTCGAAAAGTTAGATAGTTCTTAAAAATATTAGTGCAGCCAACTGTCATTTTTTTTTGTTTTATTCATGGATATTAACCGATATAAAAAATCTTTTTTTGTCGAAATTTCTCATTTTTTAAAGTCAAAAATCTTTAAAAAGCTTTGCCAAAATCCATAATATTTTTTTGCTTGATAGGATGATCAAAAATTAAAAGTTTATATATTTTGTAAACAATTTTTATTTTGATATAACATTGAGTACCTAAATAAATCTCGTCAGTCAGGTATTTAGTTTTTTTTAAGCAAATTACTTATATTGGTAACAAAAATTTGTTTTTTTTTTATCAAATCAAAATGTTTGCAAGGGTCAACAAGTTATGAGAGTTTTTATACCAAATTTGTTGAAAATTGAATATTTATAAATATAATAATGAATTTCCCGGGATTCCCGGGAATCCCGGGAAATTCATTATAAAATTTCCCGTTTCCCGGGAACAAAAATAATCCGGGAAAAGATACCCTCTAGCCACAACACAGCCCTATGGCTAGTGTGGAAGACATTTTTTTGTGATTGTATTAAGTATGTTCAACTGTGTTAAAATGAAAATGTAAAGACGATATTATTGTTTGAATAAATTATTATTATTATTATAAATTATATTATTATTTCAAATTAATAATAATAAATAATAACGGAGAGTATTTAAAGCGCCATCTTTGTGCCATAGCACCTCGAGGACGCTGAACATGATAATGTTCTATCTTCAACAATGTGGTCTGTGTCAAGAATTCAAATTTGAATACAAAAACCTTATAACACATAATCTCAGATACATAATAATATGTATCCGCGTCAGAAATAAAAATAAAATAATGCAATAATACAACAGTCACAGTTCATAAAAAAGTTTGAAAAAGTAGGTCTTGAGGTCCCTCTTAAAAGCCTTAAAATTAAATAATTAAATATGTAAGCATACTATACTATACCCTCACGCCGTATCCCACGTGGGTTAGGCAGAGAGAACGGAAAGCCAAACAGATCTATCTTTACACACTTCGCTTCCTCCACAATCATACAGTTTCTCATACACGCACGTCGGTTCCTCTTACTCAAAACGAGGCCATCCTTGAGAATTTGATCCACGTGATCACGCCACGAGGTTCTCGGACGCCCGCGCTTCCTCACACCCTTTCTTTCAGACAAGTATATCCTCTATGTCATTCTTACCTCGTTCATTCGTTCAACATGTCCAAACCACCGTAGTTTATTCACGCGCATTCTGTCCACAACACTCTTCTTGCATCCGCTCATTCTTCTAATATCCTCATTCTTCACTCTATCACGCAGCGTTTTGTAAGCATCATAATGAATAATCAATAAAAAAAAAACTTTTCATTGTTGTCATCAATAAATAGTAGTGTGTGCAATTTCCTGTAATAGACTATTGAGATTACATAAATAAATCTTTTCTTTTTCTACTCCAGTCATGTCCATCTATAACTGCTGGATGTCTGTTAATGACCATGTTAGTACTACATAAGCCCTTTCTTCTGCCAACGGCTTCCATCTGGTTGATGATGTAAAGAAGATTAGGGTGGAATGATTATCTACACATTACCTAATTAACATGTAAACGAAATAAATAAGACAAATGTTTTATTCTACAATTTGATTTAATTACGAGAGAGACGTCTCTGTCGTGATTACATAAATCAAATAGTAGAATAAAACATTTGTTTTATTTATTTCGCTATGGAATTCTACTACCTAAATACCGACACAGTGGATGAATTAACATGTAAACTTCTTTCGTTGTTTGATGCTGAGAAATGTAAACAATAATTAAAATGCCAAGGAAAAATTTCGAACTCTGAAAATGTTTTCAAATATTATCATAACCCTTTTAAAGGTTTTGATATCAGTAATCTTTACCCAAATATTGGATTGTTATGGACAGATTGATGAGGGTAACAAATATTATTTCATGATAGATATTCACACGTGTATACATAAAATAAAGGGTCAACGAAAAAAACATGTTGAACTGTAATTCGTAGTATCATACAAATATATTCTCTACTCAGATAGAGCAAATGATTTTTCTAAGCTTTCGTATTGCTTCTGAAAGATTATTTCAATCAAAACAGTAATTTGAAGACGATAAGAAACGTACTATACAATCATTCACTGTCAGCTTTGTGTAAAACCTATATTGAATATTGATGTTTTAGGTCTAATGAGCTCAAGACCTTTTTCTATTCATTGACCTGACATTATTATGAAATATTATACTTTTGTACCTATTTTTTGCTTTTATGTAGGAAGTTTTATTTAGCACACCTTATATTATTTTGAACCGAATTAAAGATTCCTCTTTTTTTTAATACTACAAAATTCCAGGAATTATCCGAAATTACCAATTTTTTGTGATTTTATATTGATTTTTATCTTTTCAACTATTGTCACGTATTTTTTTAGAAAAACAACGTTATTATGGTTTTATGATGTTATTTTATTTACTGAATACTTACTGCTAGCTTTTATCACTTCAATTCTGGAATTCGAAAAAATAGCTCGACTATTTCCTTTTTGAATAAATCCATTGTTATCCCTTGACTTGGCCAATGTTATCAGCCCGCCTTCTTAAGGGACTTCCTTTGTCTCTTTTGTCTTGTTTACCTTCCATCTTATTGCCATTTAAGCTAGATGACTTAATTGATAATGACAATGAATTATTTTTTTTACCGAATTATTTCGTATAACGATATTAAGAACGCGAAATTTCAAAATTTGATCCATTTGTGGTAACATGTTTCAGAAAACAATCGTTGTAATACTCATCACCAAATTTGATGGAAATTAAATGTTAAAAACATGAAACTGTATATTTTACGACGGTAATATTCATAAATACGCTCTTGAATTTATTCTTATTGTAGTAATTATGATAGAAGTTTTTTATCGATTATATCATTTTAAAACTTCATCACTTTTATAGGAAAATGTTTAAACAACTATTATTAAAAAAAAAAAAAAAAAAACTATGTGCATGTAAATCACTATTCATCGATATAATTAAATATTCAAACTAATATTTATTGCATTTCATTATTTCTCTGTCAAATAATTGAAATATTAAATGTATGATGATTCATAAATATTAAATGGATGATGATTCATAAATATTTAATGGATGCTGATACATTTGTTTTTATTGTTTCAGTTACCGCTATATAAACATAGTTTTCTTTTGTTGCGACTGGTTAGCGATGAGCAACTCCTGTTACAATCCTTTCATCTATGGAATATACAACGTAAGTATCAAAGGAGTATGATAGCCTTATATTAAAAGTCTCTGAACTTTGCAGAAAGATTTTTTTTTTTATTTTCCTTTATAGGCAGGTAACAGGTTTTTACAATAATATAATACAAAACAAATAGGTATAGCATTAACCCAATTACAGAATGCACATATGTTAACAAATATTGTGTATTACTAAGATTCGCAAATTAAAAGAACATATCCATGCACATATATGTATAAATAACCCATTAATAACTCAAAACAGTTATTTTAAAATTTCGAAAAGAAAAAAAATCAAAGTATTTACAGAACTAAAAAAAAAATACATTACATTGTTACCACGAGATAAGGTGTTATCATTTAAGCACTCTGTGACAAGTTTTAGAGTGTCATCTAAAAGGCATGTATTCATGGAAACCTCTCACATAAACCTTGTACATTTAATATATTTTATCAAGTATCGGTATGTCTCTAACTTTTATTGGGACGTAGAGGATGATAAACCAACATTTTATCAGAATTACATGCAGTTATTCTAATGACAGCTGTGAAGCACCTGACAAAGAAAAGGTTTCCCACTCCTTAAGTTAAAATGTCATGTAGAGGCCAAGTGTTAAAAAAAGACACTATTCATCCTTAATCCATATACTATAATATTCCTGAACAAATTTTTCGACATCATGATGAATGTTTAATGTCAAAAAACTACATTTATCTATCTATCTTTACCCTCACGCCGTGTCCCAGGAGGGGTAGGCAGAGAAAATGGAACGCCATATAGATATATCCTTACAAATTTCTTTCGCTTCCTCAACATTCATCCAGTTTCATACATGTTCGCCGATTTCTTTTACTCAACACGCGGCCGTCCTTTAGGATTTGATCCACGTGCTCAAGCCACGTGGTTCTTGGCCGTTCGCGCTTCCTCACACCTTCTCCACTACATTTATGACATTATTATAATTTTTCTCATACACGACCAACGTTTTGGTAGGGTCTCTGGCATTCTCAAGCGTTGTACTAGAAAATAACAAGATCCCTACCGAAAACATGATGGTGCGTAAAATAAAAATTTAAAAGTGTTATGAGTAAAATTGTTTGACTGATTTCATTGAACATTCATCATAATTCTTTGAAAGTATCAAAACGGTATCGTCAGATCAACAAATAGTATTTATTAGGCCACTCAAATTTTTGTGTAATTTAAATTCTAAAAAAATTTGGTATACTAGTTCTTTTTTTATTATTTCTAACAGGAAAAATTTCAACGAGAGTTTAAACAGCGCTTCACATGTTGTAGAAAGGCCAAACACAATACAAATACAGAGAGCTGTGCTGAGGTAACATTTTTATACTTTCCCTTTGAAACTGTATGATATTTGGACGAAATCTGACGTCTGCTTGTTGATATTCAATAACATTTAAAACACTTTATAAATAATTATGTACTAAACTACCAAATATATTTTTAAATGTAATGAATTTTCACCTCTGTTCTCCTAAAAAAAATTAAGCAGACAGCATGTTTTGACCAAATCCAAATTATTTATTTTACCATAAAATAATTTTAATCTTTTCAATAAACATTTTAATTTCAAATAAAGAAATTGATCCAAAAAATATGAAATCATTTAGGACATTCTGGTTCGAAAGGTTCAATGGAAAATTTCTCAGTCAGCTGCGTTAGTTTTCACCTCATGTAGTTTTCCTCTGCCAAACTCAAAGCAACACAAGAGGACCCTCTACAGTATGGTTTCTTGTCTGGCATTGTGAGAAGCATTCATATTCAGAACCAGATATTTTATGTTTTTTCAAAATTTAATATATTAGTAAGATTTATGTCATTATTTGCAGAAATATCAGTTACATTAATTTAATACTTTCTGAATTAAGTTATCTTATTTTGTATTACTTATCTCACGTACCAAATTTAGAGAACATTTGCTTACTAATTTTCTTCAATTTGAAAACTTAGTCTTTGTTCCTTCCACTTAGAGTTTTAAGTAGAGATTTAATGATATTATTTAATTCCAGAACAATACAGGTACACGATTTGAATACAAATTTGCAGATAGCTTCACTAGATTAATTCATTACCTTCTTAGTTCTGATTCAAGTCTTTCAAATTATAAAATTAATCATCCGTTGTTTCACAAAATAAAGAGAAACAACCTTAGGACCTACTTGGAAATGAAATTCGATATACGAGTACGTGTACTTTGTAATGAATATATTTGTTTGTTAACAGGATAAGAACTATTCTATCGCTCATACTCGTAACTCATCCATCAAATCAACATCAGTATGGAGAAGATCAACTCGTCTGAGCCATAACCACACTCGGATGACTTTATCCATTCCTCAAAGGGGTAATCAAGTGACTACTAGATGTATGGATGACTGTGAACATAATAACAGAAAACCTTGTTACTACCCTGATGAATCAATTTGTTTGAGTGAAGCACAAAATCGTTGCTCAAGAAATAGTATTTCATTAGAGATGAGCACTCAGGAATGTACATCATTTTTAAATGATTGTCAGGACAGTGTTTAATAAATCTTAGTGAATAATATTTTTTCCAGACCAAACACACTTAACATTCTTTTGAATATAATAGTGTTTTATAGTATTATACCTATACAGGTTTAAATTAACGAATATTCTGTAAATTAGTTAGATTAAATTATGAAATAAAATAGCTTTAAAATCTTTAGAAATAATTTTATTATTTCTGTTCATTCTTGTTAAGGTTATGATTCAAAATAGTTAACTGTCTTATTCTTTAATATAGCTTTTAATATCTGCCGTTATCCAAAATCAATTAAATGATCATTCACTATCAAAGAGAATTATATTCATCGAAATCTATCCATCTCTATAAAACCTGTTTTTTGTATGCAACATCCCTTTTTACAGTTTTAAGTATAAAGTGAGAGCAATGTTAGATTATTAAACAAAATTGTTAAAAAAATTGTTACAAACTACTTTGTTTATCTTAAAATTCTATAAACTTTTCTGAGAATTGTTTACCTCAGTTTTTTTTGTTTTCCCCATTGTTTGTTATAGAATTAAGAATATTGTATACCGCTGTGAACACAGAGAATCAAAAACATTAAACAACAAAAGGCACATTAAATTGAAAGCAGCAATACCTACGTTTTTTGAGTACTTTAACAAATTAAATCATTTGCTTTATCCAAAGTACTCTTCAGTGACGTCAATATCCGCGTAATATTAAACCTAAAAATATACACATTATAATATTTTCCGCTACCAAATTCGACATTAATTTTAAATGTAACAAAGTATAAAATCAAGAATATTACATTGTTTAATGGAATTACCAATACATAGAGAACTGTGTGGTTTCTTTTTCTTCGTTATTTAGTCGACTTCCACCAATAAGCCTATTATGAAATCGTAAGCATACCTACTTTAGATTATTTTGTCATGTTAAACTTGACGTCAAAAGCTTTGAAGTTATAAACATATTTTATCATCGCATAACATGCCACATTATTTTGAAGTTTAAATTTAATTTTACATTTGAATTCAAAATTAGGGTAGCTTTTAAGAAAACTAAATATTATGAAAGCACAGAACGTTCTCTTCATTCTATAAAAAATTGAAATTCATAATGAATGTCATACCTCATCATCGAATTAAAAACGTCTATGTCCATTATGCTATTTTTACGAAAGCCTGCGTTTAATTATTGAGTCATTTTTTTCAAAACTTTTTCATTGAACGTTTTTATTAAGTTATATATATATATATAAGTATAAATATTAACTTGTCATACTTCATTATTAAAATAATTTCTCATGTTTTGATAATAATTTTCCGTTTAATCACTATCTAGGGATCGTAACGCAATAGGCTTTTCTGGTAAGTACCCCTTAAGTGATGTTTCTATGTTACACAGGAGAGTTAATATTAACAGTTTTAGGTTCATGTGCATTAACTATAATATTTTGCGTTATGGCAAATTATTTAAGACATCTTAAATTTCTTCATCTTCTGTCACCAATATTTATTCTCCTCTTGAAGCAAATTATTTCTTTCCAAAAAACGTATTGATACATTGGATATCACCTGGTTGTTGGATGTTTTTGTATAGCTAATGTAATATTTATATTAGTAAACGTTAATATTTAAATATAAGGGGAATAAAACGACTTACATCCTTTTCAGATTTTGTATTATATTAAAACAAATACATGACCACTTGGTTATTAACATTGTAAACATGAAAATTTTGTACTAATTGAAATAATAATTAGGTATTGAAAAAATATTCAATGGCACTCGTCAACTATAAGTAAGGACCGTAAATATAATTTTCAATTAATTATGATTCGTGTAATATTGATACAGTAATAAAAAATGGATTAGTTGGAAGAGAGAAGAGATTAACTTGCCCTCTGTATATTGATTGTATTTAATTTGAATGTATACCTTTTATGTAATTGTTTGTAATCAATGTACAGTAAAGAATGAATAAACAAATTATTATGAAAATACAATTAGTAAATGTTAAACACATTTCTTACATTTGTAAGACAATATGTTTATGCATGCTATTTTATGTTGTATAGTGATATTCTCAATCAAATAGATTGTTAGATAATTCTTGTACATATTTATGTCAATAACAAATTTCCAACTTATCCTGAAAAGCAAGATTATGAAACTTTGTAAAGCTTCGGGAGCATTATCCAACTTACAGCTGGTATGATCACTGGATATAAAAGATTTAAGTTAATGCAACAAAGGAAAAACTTACAGCTTAACATAAAATAAAGCAATAAAATAAAACAATACGGTTTACATTTACACCTAGAGATAAAACAAAACCTCTCTGAGACGTTTGAAAAAATACTCCTCATCTTAAATGACCATCTTTTTATAGCTACGCTTTTACAGATCATGGGCAACTGCGAACCGTGTTATTTATTTTATGAATACCACCTTAAATATACAAAACCAGAAATATTTTTCATTTAAATTTTCTTAATTATAAAAATACATTTAAAAAGATGAATATAAAAGTAAGGTAAAACATTTTACAATCAAAAATCTTGAAATAATAATGCGAAATGTCCACTGGATAGAAAAAGCTACAAAATCACATCGACACAAATTCGGACATAAAAACAAAAAACGTCATTTCATTGATTGTATCGGCATTAACTTCGGAACAATTCATTTTAAATTATCAAATAAAATGAATATTTATTATTATTGTTTAATATTACTATTGAGTACGACGCATTATCAGGTGCTGATCTTTTCTCACATATAGATCAGCACCTGATAATACTAACTCGGAGTCCATGAAACCGGTCGTGCGTTAATTATACCAATAGTAACATTTAACAATAATAATAATTATGCATTTTTTCGATAAGAAATATATTATTAAAATACTTAGAGTTAGAGAATCTGTATGAGTTATATACCAACTTATCTTGACGAAAAAAAAAATAATAATAACTCATTGTTCGTCTCTAAAATGCCCTTAGGATAAGATTCCACAAAAAATACATTTTCAAAAAAAATGGACTCGATCAATTATGATTCTGAACGCTCCGAGTATTTTTAAAAGCCCTTTCGTAATCTTATTTTTGGTTAATTAGCTTTAATAATAACACAAGTCTTGTTATTTTTTGTTGTACCACAAAGCAACATCAAATGTTGTACATTCAAATTGAATAATTAAACTCCAAGTATCTGTAAAAATAAAGCAAAAAAATCTCTATATTGTGCTTTCAAACACATATATAATATAAAAAACTTTAAAGCCTTTTATTCCCTAAATAATAATTATTAGAAAACTTTTTTTATAATGTGCCGTTTTGTGGAAAAACCACCGCAAGGGCCCATTCAGGAATCATAACATCTCTGGAACAATGTGGTTTTTAACCTCGCCTTGAACACCTCCACACTCTCCAGAGTCCACAAATCGTGGGGAATCGTAGGAACCAGCAACACAGAAGGCATAAGTATGTACCTACGCACAAGTGCGCGTCACGTAATGACGCTTCTCCATATTCATACAAAAATGATAATGCATAAAATCACGCATTACTTTAAAAAAAATATTCATATCTCTATGTAGGTACCTATATCTTGAAAAAATTAAATGTGTAATTTTATAAATATATGTAGGTAGGTATAGTGATATAATGTATTATATATACATAAGCAAATATTTAAAAGTGTACAAAACTATGATAAATCTTATGTAATTTCATTTTAATCTCGGATAAATTTATTTGAACCATTGTGTTAAAAATATCCATTGATTGTTTCTTTCCTGAATATAAAGTCACCAGTTATCTGTAAAAAGTGTACAATATATTCATAGCTTATGTAAATTTAAACCTTTTTGTTATTAAATTAAAGCATATCATTTTTCTGCATTCTCTATTATCACTTCAAGCTTTTTTTAAATAATAAAGGCTGTTGTGAAATATATTCCATTTTTAAAATATCAGTAATTTAAAATAATCTATGTAAAAATGTATGCAATAATTGTTTTAACTGATTTCTCAAACTAATATTAATTATTCTACCCATCTTCAAATACCAATTACTTTTTTTTAAGAAGGTATTTTAATTTATTTAATTTGATAATAAAAATGTCAACATGTTAGTACTGAATATTTTGTAATATATTATCTTAAATGTTTCAAAATTATGTCGAAATAAACCAATTGAATCATTTTTTTATATGTGCTTTATTAACTCAACTTGCCTTTATAGTCACAATAAGGTCTAATGGTTATTTCAAAGAAGTTATCAAATATTCATCTCACAGAAGGTAATCAGAAACTTAATGCACCGCTTAAGGCCGCACGGTGCCGGCGAAGAAGTCCCATGCGCAAAAGAAAAACTATTGACTACTGCTGCGCAACTAAAAAAACTTCGTATAGGTGGAGTACTTATGCCTAACTAAAAAATATCCTCTATATAAATCTAATGAATACGGTGATATATGCATATGATTTCGTGATAATGGTGATAATAGTAGTATGACCATTCTTGTTGAAATTGAATTTTGCATAGACGAAGTGTTTGTGTTTGAAAGAGAGAACAAAGAAAGAATGTGTGAAATGAAGGTTGAGAATAGATGATTGGAGCAAGCTAGTATATACATACATAAGGGATGCTTGAGGGTATTATTACTTACTCTATGCTTGAGGGTATAGATACTTTGATACCTAGGAGATTTTTTTTACACCTTCACATAGTTTTTAAATATGTACGCAACCTGTATCTGTCCTCTCCAACATTTTATACTCAGGCCCATAAAAAATATTACAGTATGATAAATTTCATCGATTTTCTTATCTAAAGAACATGTTCAATATTACAAAATATGTACCTACACTCAATAAATATTATGGACCTAACATCTGTTGCGTTCCCCTATGAACCTACATGTATACAAAGAAGTGATACCTAGATACAATGGAATCGAACCATTTCTAGATAAATGAAAAAATCACTTTTCTTTTTTCAAAAGTTTTTTCAACTGTTTTTGTACAGCATTAAGAAACATTTTGATAGATTATATCAGAGCAAGAATGTTTTAAACTGAAATACACATTTTATATTTTCCTAATAATTTAAGAAAAGATCAAATTAAATAATAAAAAAAATATATAAAATTAAACACTATAAACTTTCACTTAACTATTGTATTGAATTAAAAGCTTATCGGACAAAGTCCATCTTCAATTCGTTTTCGTTTTATATAGACGACGAATACAGACGTATCGTTCGAATATAGACGACGTTGGGAAAAAGTTTAAATTTACGAAGCTAAATTACATAGTAATTAAATTGAACACGAAACAAAAACGTAACGCTAAAATGTGTTTTATCTCGGGCCCCTAGATTGTTCGTCAGGAGCTATCGCAAGATCACGACCTCCGAAATAGGAGAAACGACTGGAGTGAAAGAGGGTAGGTAATATTGTTTGAAAATATAATACTTTATTTTATTTTCATGAAGTTAAGATGAAGTGAGCAGGTGGAGGGGGCAACAGGAGGGACCTTGCATGAGGCGCTGCGAAGAGCGGAGAACGGGAGTCGCTGGAAGCATTTGGTCCACACCGATACAATTAATGATGGTCACGATCCTCAGCACTGAGGGAGCGACAACAAAGACAAAGAAGAAGACAATAAGGGTTCATGGATAATTCGAGGTAGATATGACAATAGGAATTTTATAAGTTTTCGTGTCCAAATTTCAAATAAACCCCAAACTCGGGAAAAAAGAGACGTGTAGATGATTAAACTCAAGAGCTGGAAATTTAACGTGTCATCTTTACGGAAATCAAAATATTTAGTAGTGATTTTACTGTCAACGGAAGCTGTTTACAGCGTTGAATAAAATATATTTTCTTCAAATATTTTTTGAAAACTTTTGTGGAATTTTCAAAGATAGAAAGCTGTTTATTTAACAAGTTTTTACAATAGTTCTAACTACATAATATTTCATATCACATGTAAAAATATTTTAGCTGGTGCGTGAATCTCATATTTCACTTCGGTACAAATTAAGAATATTTTATGTTTATTCCGCGCCTTAGGTGACGGACGACAATGGTAGATAGCGTTCGATTTCGACACTACGCTCGATTATTACAATACTATACGCACAACATACACGAGCATTGGTTGTCGAGTGAAACTGTTACGAGACATATCGACCGCTCAAATAACGCAGAAGTCTGAGGACTTCTTTTGTTATTCATCAGAAGCCTCAGAGAATATCTGAAGGACTTTACTCCAACAAAACCTCTTTACACATTATTTCAACCGTTTGAGTCTCCTAAAGACGTTAAAATGTTTCTTAAGAGCTAAGCGGCAGAATATCATTGTACAACTTCGTGTAATGAATTAGATACTTTAATTGACAACACTTTTATACGAATTTATATTTCATAATGTTACTGTCAGTCGTCGAAACATAAACATTGCGAAATAGCTCCAGCTTTCAGCAACAGATCTACTATAATATCTACATACAAGCACAATACGTATGTGCGTACATATACCACCACGACATTGCCCATAAGTTAGATCATACTTTATCACTGAACTGAGGATGTTTAATGTCATGATGTTTTGGAATATAATTTTTACCTTTTACAGAACATTCGAAAATTTACGAAAAAGATTGGGAGACCTATTGTTCAATTTTCATGTAATAATGTTCAGATCTAAAAGAGGTTGATGCTTTTTGACAATTTTCGAGTTTTCTGTAAAAGAAGGTGTCCATTTTTAAAGTTTCCATTCGTCATTAATGGCTTATTTTATGCGGTTACAGAGAAAATCCCAGAAGAATTAATTTCTGCATCGTCCGAAAAAGAGTCCATTGATCCATGAACCATTCTCCTAACTACCGCCTCAATTAAATTAAATTAAATTAAATATATCGTGGATGAAAAGACATATTTTAAAAATGAAATTGAAAAAGCAAAAATCCCAAAATTTATTTCAGCAATTTAATAGACAGTGGGGATCTTTGATAAATGAAAGTTCTAGATACAGCTCTGGGTTATTTTACCGACGCTCTCCGCTCCCTTACAAGCACTTGTTGACTCTGGCTGCTGGAACAATATAATTACCCGTTAGTGTATGAGGAAGACATTTTATAAAAATAAAAATAAAGAGAACAAAATTTTTAGTACATATTTCCAAAAGAACTTTACCAATCGATATGAAACAAGATCTTCAAAGTTTAGGGAGCATTCATAACACAATTAGTTCATTTGAAAATACAATAGTTGTAAGGGATAACCATTATTAAAGTTAATCAAAGTTTTTCTCTTAAGAATTCTTCGAGCGACAGAACTTCTTCAAATTTTGTTTTAAATCCTTTTTCAAAGTACTGAAAATATTTTGTCAGCGATGGATAATTGGGTCAATCAATTCACTGGCTTTCCAAAACCAAAATACATGGCGTAATTCGATTGATTCAGTTTTTAAGCCTTTCAACATCAAAGAATTTAATTTCTTTATCAATATCAAAAGCTGTGATTTTTTCAGTCGATTACTTTCACGCTATTACGATAAAGAATTACAAAAGCACCTCTAGACTTCTAAATCTTACATAATGATGTCACTTAAATACTTTGTTAGGAGTTCTGATCTTTCATCAAGATGATGTGCACTTATAAGAAACTTCGTAGTTTCAAAGCTTTAAGTGTTTTCCTGTAAACTTTGAAAAATTATTCTTTGGCTCTCAAAAGAACACTTCTCTTCGTTTAATATTTGTCAGATACATTTTACAATTTCCTTTTATATATAGCCGAACAAGCCAAAATATCATTTAAGAGAGACCCACTTCATACCCGGATATTTCAGAAGTCATAGACTCTTATTTATCCACACACTCAAACCAAAATTGTTTTCATTGGAAGGCCATTGAGCAGATCTCTCTCTTCAATGTGCCATTTGAATGTAATAACAAATTTAAATAAAAAGACAAAAAAATAGGTCAAGAATAACACAAGTAATAAAACATAAATAACATCGAGTAAATTAATCATATATACAAATTTGTGAGTAACAGAAGGCTGAGCTTCGGCTGACGCATGAATCTCCCAACGAGATACCAACACATCCACAAACACCAAAAATGTCTTATGGTTCCTTGGGTACTGCAAAACCTCCTCAAACTATATTGGCCTGGGATTGTTCTTACTCATATCATTACATCTATAACATCATTCATCATGGAGCACTCCCATAGGATGTGCTCGGCATACTACACCTCACTCACAAACACACCACGGATTCTCCGCTAGGCCAAGGTCATATAATCTGCCTTTTAGATCACCGTGGCCCGTCACACGTTGGATGACATAGTGATTGAGGGAAAGGAATGAACTCTCCATTCTCTCATATTCGTCAAGGAAAAAATTGTAGACTAGTCTAGCAGTAGTTCTTTTCCGATCTCACCTATTTCAGATCATGCCAATTATCTTACTGAGTCTTCTAGTTCCGATGATGATAGATAAAGACCAGGGGGTCGACCAACAGATAATGTAAATAAAATGGTAACAAGAAAGAAGTTGACACTTTACTTTATAATAATGTAATAAATCCATATGAAGATATCTTTACGGTAAAATTCGTGTCCTCTTAAAATTTTATAGACCGGACCATGGCAAATGAAAATAAATATAAAAAAAAAATATGTTGTCTATAAAATTCATCAGCACGTAAAATAGCAATCAGACAAGACTGCGCGTTTTCGTATTAATTTAAAATATATAATACCCCTAAAAGAAAACTTAAACTAATAACGTGACACTAAAGTGAGTTAATCGGGTGATTAATTGATAAGATTCTGATAATAAATGGAACAGGGAAAGTTTTTAATACAGTCAAACTATGTGGTACAAACTTCAAACAAGAGTTCCCTCATTTAGTAGGAAACATCCTCTGTAGAAGTTTAATGTTTAAGAAATGTTATTCATCAAAATTATTTAATATTATGTAAAAATAAATAAGATATATTTTTTAGAAATCGTTTAACGTAATCTGCAATACATAATAACAAATCAATCTATTAGGTGCTATCAATCCAGAACGTGATATTCTTAATGCAGAAACATTCGCAATAAATTATTGTTTTTTAAAAAGGCTCTTGATTTTCCAATCGGATACGAAACTTAAGTCTCCATTTTAAAGACTAGAATATGATCATATTACCTCAGTTCTGAAGATGGTGATTATCATTTGTTTAAGTGCAGACTGATGACTTCCAGCCACACCAATTCTCCACCTAATACACACCTAATACTTAATCCTTCTTTTCGCTCTTCAGCAATTTTGGTTACTATTTTTGATATAAGTCTCATTTATGATTTTTGATTATCTTCTATTTTGAATTTGTTGCATCCACTCCCTTCCAGCTATCTACTTTCATTCTTGTTCAACCAATCATCTAACTTGAGGATCTCCAACACTTCTTCTATTTTCGGTGACATGCAATGCAGATTTAAAATGTTTTCTACTTCTGATGAACAATTATTATATTACGGGTTGAATAACATACATGTACCTATATGACAGCTACAAAAATATTCGGAGATGTAACCTTATGATACGGAAACTAGTTAGAACTAGAATTTGGTAAGGTGGCGCCATCATAATAACATTATATTATATACTCGTATTATCATTATTATGAAAGTAATCATCATTTATATGACACTGTCTAGATGGGGGTTTGTACGGCACAACTTCGACTCCAAGAAGGCGCGTACAAAGACTGTATCTCCGTGGTGGGCTGGAGTCGGGGTGAGTGGGGGTTCACTGGTTCTTCGCAGACACTGACGCTTGGTAGATGGTAGACGATCTCGATGGTAGGTAGATCGGGGAATGCGACTTCCGTCGCGGGAGATGGGAGGTAGGGAAAGGTAGGTGGGTTTCCGGTTCGTCAGGAGTGAATGCCACTCGGCAAACACCTTCAAAGCACGTCGGAAACCGCCTAGCAGTTGCTTGAGCACCTACACGACTCGCAGCTTCACTGTCAACACCTAGGCACACCCCAATGAAATACTCGCAAGCGCACACACTACGGGCAATAAACCAATAGTGCACCGGCTATCTTGAGTATTCAAATGAGCGTACGGCGGTGTATCGAGAGAAGCGTAGAGGCGGCAGCTACTACAATGCAGATCTACTTCGGAAGCTCGTCGGTGCTGAGATGGTGCTGCTTCGTGGAGGCCAGAGAGAGATCCAAATCCAATCCAAGAGTAGTCAGCAACGGGTCCAATATTCCAATCCAAGTCAGCAAGGTAGGTATCCAACGGTCCAATGTAGAAGCAAGGTAGTAGGCAGGGTGGCAGTAAATAATAACACGTCTGTTCAGTAGTAGAGCTCGGCAGCAAGTGACGACCGATCGATTGGGTCCCCTATTTATACTAGACAGTCGCGTCCCACCACATACTAAGTGGAGACGCAAATCTGTCCAGTACAGCGTGCGCGCGAAGCGCAGGAACACAACCGATCGACGCATCATTCACGTACGCAAGTACTTTATTATCAATAATATCACATGTTTATACATTTTTACATAATTAATATTATTGCAATACTTACATACTACACAATTTACAATTAGAAACTATATTTAATATGACACATGTTATTCTTATCCTTAAATTAACATATTACATTATACATTTTATAGTTCTATGTTACACATGATTGCTTGGTTCCTATCTGCCAACTCAAACACTTGTTGGCGGAACTTAAAAATCTCTCCACTCTATGTGGCTTTTCACCCTCTACCTGGTGATCTAAATTTCAAAACCATATCACACCCACAGCTCGAGATATCTTCCGATAAACCTCGCGCTGCAAGTGTGATTCGGCCGTGTTTAACGGTCGAGCGCATGCCGGAGAGCTCACTCTGCGGCCGCAAACGCTGGATGCGTCGTTTTTTGCAAAACGCACACGAAGAAACATGCGTCGCAGACTAATTGTGCGACGCCTACACCTCCGCTACGCTAAACAATGATTAATTTCAAATTGATACTAAACTTATGCTACCATTATACAAAACAACAATAATTTTCACATCCTAGCTTGATGCTTCAAACTAATGCTATCCCTACACAAAGGCAACAATTATATCCAACTTAATTTAACATTACATATCCAACTTGATAATACATTAAATCCAAACTTGATTTAACATTAAAATATCCAAACTAGATATTACATCAAAATATCTAAACTTGATATCATATTACACATTAATAAATACTCATATATAATATTACACTAACATACTCATATATAATATTACATTAATATACATCTCGCCTCTATACGCAGTCATTTGTAAGAGGCGTTGTGGCACTATGTCGTCACCGGCCGCGCATGCAAGACAGTGTCTTACACACGCGCGTGGACCCGCAAAATTAGGAAAAACACATTAAATTCCGTAACTTCCGTTACGGTGCCCGTATCACAATGAATCACGTCTACATATTCGTGAAATTTAATGGGCTTTCAAATGATGCCACACATGACATCGTGGTAACAATATTCGAATTATCTTACTTTTTCCCAATTTTGCGAGTCGCCGGCGTACGATACTCAGTGTATCGTGCCTACAGACGCACACTACCCACTTGATGTTAGGTACGTGCACGCCGCGAGGGAGCGACGTTCGATACACTCCCCCCGTGAGGTTTCCCTCACTCTTCAATACTGAACTCGCGACCCGTCAAGTTCAGCCGCAGGATTCTGGCCGCAGGTCGCTTCATGGTGGTGTTCTTGGTCCGGATGTCCGCGGCTCGCACTTGTCCGTCTGCTCCGGGGTAAACAGCTTCCACTCGTCCTCTGGGCCACTGGTTGCGGGGCAGGTTGGGGTCGGCGACGATAACTAATTCGCCGACTTGGAGCGGTTGCTCTGGCCGCCTCCATTTCTGCCGGTTCGCTAGGGTAGGCGCATATTCGCGCAGCCATCTCCGCCAAAACATGTCGGCTAGCTGCTGGGCCATCCTCCATTGCTTGCGCACGCTGGTGTCCGCTTCCTTTTCATTGAACAGCGTCAGCAGCGGGCGTTTGCTGGCTTTCCCCATTAAGAAGTGATTGGGGGTAAGCGGTTCATCAGTCTCAGGATCCACACTGACGTGTGTAAGAGGCCGAGTATTAACAGTGTGCTCGGCCTCCGCCAGTGCGGTCTGCAAGGTCTCTTCACGTAGCGCTCGTTCTTTCAGCGTAGCGCCGAGCGCCTTCTTCACTGACCTTATCAGGCGTTCCCATGCTCCCCCCATGTGAGGTGCGTTTGGTGGGATGAAACGCCAATCAATTCTGCTTGTGGTGACATACTCTTTCGTCCGCTCATCTGCGGCGACTTCCTTAAGTGCGGCGTTTAACTCTTTCCATGCGCCGCGGAAGTTTGTACCGTTGTCAGAGTACATGGTTTCTGGTGTGCCCCTTCGGGCTGTCATACGCCTGAGGGCCATAATTAATGAGTCGGCGCTCAGGCTGGCGGCTATCTCTAGGTGAACGGCGCGCGTCGTCAAGCAGGTGAACAACGCGCCGTACCTTTTTTCTCTCCGCCTACCAATCACCACCTCCATCGGCCCAAAGAAATCCACCCCACAATGGGTGAAGGGCCGCTGGTGGTGAGCTAATCTGCCTTCCGGCAACGCAGCCATCATCGGTTGCGCCGGTTTACTTCTTGCCATACGGCAGCGGGGGCAATCTCTGATGATCTTTCTCGCAGTCGTTCTCAGGCGGACCACGGCGCAATCTTGCCGCGCGTCCGCTACTAACTTCTCTGCGCCGCTGTGACCCGCTGTCTCATGCAGCCGCTTCAGCCACAGCCTGGCGTATGGGTCCCCGCCGTCTAGTATGGGAGGTCTTGCGCACTCCCCTGCGCCTTGCAGGTTCTTGAGGCGTGAGGTGGCAGCTATCACTCCCTCTTCTGTCATCATGGGAGCGTAGGCCGCCAATCTGCTACTTGTTACAACTGCGCGTCCTGCAGACAAGTCGACGTGCTCTTCCTTGAAGGCTTCATGCTGTGACTTCCTCAAGCACGCCAGCTCCGCTCTCCGCAGTTCCGGCACAGTTAGGCTTCCAGTGTCCCCGCGGCGGCGGCACTTATCGATGAATCTATACACATATGCCGCCGCCCGAATCATTCTTTCATGCGAGGAGAATTTTTTTGCATCCGGCACCACTATTCGGGTGCCGCGGTCCTTTGTTGTATGTCCGGCATGCCCCTTTCTCTCTATGGTGCACGCCGGCAGGACCTTTCTCTGTGGCCATTCTGGCTCGGGTTTACGGAGGAAGGCCGGACCACTGAACCATAGCCCTTCCGGGCTGATGTCCGGGTCCTCCGTATCCCTTGTTCCCAGGTCAGCGGGATTCTCACCAGTCGGTACCCAACGCCAGTCCGCCGCCTGGGTGAGCTCATCTATCTCACCCAGTCTGTTGGCGACGAACGTGCTGTATGCGCGCGGGTCGGACTGGATCCATTGTAGGACGGTTGTCGAGTCTGTCCATAGGACGACTCGCTCTATATGTCCATTCATTTCCTTCCGGACGGTGTCCCACAGCCTAGCTGCCATCAATGCTGCTTGTAGCTCCAGCCGCGGGATGCTGAGGGGCTTCAGAGGGGCGACCTTCCCTTTGCTGCTTAGGAAGGTCACTCGCCCCTCTTCTTCGAGGTAAGCCACCACACACATGGCATCCTCCGATGCGTCCCCGAAGATGTGCACTGTCGCTGCTGACGCTCTTCGTTGTCGACAGCAATGCGGTATTGCGCACTTGCAACGCGCTACGAGCCGCAACCAATTCTGCCACTTTTCGGCTTGTTGCGGCCCGATCTTTTCATCCCACTCCGTGTCACTCCTCCACACCTCTTGGAGCAGGATCTTTGCGCGAATCATTATACATGCCACGAACCCGAGGGGGTCGAATATCTTCATTATATCGCTTAGCATCCCCCTCTTAGTCGGCCACGCGTCTCCCCACTTGGCCGACGGGTTCATGGCGTACTGAAAGGCGTCTTCCTGGGGGTTCCACACTACCCCCAACACTCTTTCTGTGTGATCCGCCGCTATTACAATCTCTTGCGGCATCACTGTTGAGGCTTCTAGCACTTCGGGTCTGTTGGAAGCCCAATCAGTGATGTGCATATTGCCGCTTCTTAATACTTGGGCCACTTCTTTGGCCATCTTGGACGCCTCTTCTTCGGTGTCAAAGGCGTCGAGATAATCGTCCATATAAAATTTGGACTGTATAGCCTTGGCTGCTGCGGGGTAGGTAGCGCTATTTACTTGCGCTACCTTATTGCGCACAAATTGCGCACTCGCGGGCGAACACTTTGCGCCAAACATCATTGATTTCAGCCGGAGTGTAATTGTGTCTCCCTCTTCTTCCCAGAGGAATAGCTGCGCCTCCGTGTCTTCTTCGTTGATGCGTATTCTTAGGAACATATCTTTGATGTCCGCCGTAAGGGCGACAGGCCCCTCGCGGAATCTTAATATGTTCCCTAGCAGGGATGTTAATAAATCTGGCCCCGTCATCAGCTTGTCGTTGAGGCACACTCCGCGGTACTTGAATGCTGCGTCGAAAACCACGCGCACTTTGCCCGGCTTGTTCGGGTTTTGTACCGCGAAGTGTGGGAGGTACCACCTCCGTGGGTGGTTAACCTCCAGGCTCCCCCCCTCTACTCTTTCCGCGTAGCCTTCTGCCAGTAGCTTCTCTATACTCTGGCCGTACACCTTGCGGAGGGCTGGGTCTCTTGCCAGCTTCTTCTGCAGGCTGGCAAACCTCCGCAAGGCGCCCTCCCTATTATCTGGGAGGGTGGCATCCGCGTCATCCCACAGGAGTCCGGTGTGCCATGTACCATCGCTCCCCTGTGAGGTCGTTTTTTCCATCAGTTCTTGTGCCTTTATTTCTTCTCTTGGTGGACGTTGTTTCAGTGTGACTCCCAGCGAGTCAATGGTGAAGTGGGTCTTCACCAACTCAATGACATCGGCGCCTGGGTTCCGGGTAGTGTGGTAAGTAAAGGCCGACTCTTCGCAGCTATCATTCCCGCCATGCACCGCCCATCCTAAGGCGGTGCGGGACATCATAACAGAGTCGCCTGCAATTTCTCTCCTGTGTCTTGCCACTAACAGCGAGGCATTATCTTGGCCAATGAGTATCCTCGGCCGCACCACCGGCAAGACACATCCCGGTGTCCTCAGCTCTTCCCTGCTGCGAGCTAAAGGTTGTTCAGGTAGCCGGAAGCTATGTATTGTGTTCCCGACGAGACTGTACGTGCTCTTGACCCCGTGTCCACGCACGCTTAACTCTACTCGTCGGGACCCTTTCTCTTCATGGGTCATTCCGTGGACGCCGTTTATTCTTAACCCGGTTACAGTTCCGGGTATTCCTACGGCGTCCGCGACCTCTTCATCCACCAATGTAATTGTGGAGCCCCCGTCTAGGAGGGCGTAGGTATCCACTTGCCCCGCAGGGCCACTCACTTGCACAGGCACTATCTGCAACAACACCGGGTATTCATTTATCCCGGCGGCAGTAACTGTCACGGTGTGTCGATTGTCTTTTTCACTTGTCTTTTTCACACTCGCGGCGATGTTCACTATGTCCCTACTTGGACTACACGCGGCGATGTTCACTATGTCCCTACTTGGACCACACGCGGCAATGTTCATTATGTCCCTACTTGGACCACACGCGGCGATACTGTTTGACATACCCCCACTTGGGCTGTGCGCGGTACTGTTCGACTTGTTATGTTCGGCGATGTTCTCGTCCCCACTTGGACGACACGCGATACTTTCACAGTTCGGATCGCGCGTATTACTGTTCGACACTGAGTCACCGAACACGTCACCTCGCGGTGTATGTGACGTACCGCGAACACTTTGTCCATGTATTGCACTCGCGACACCTTTTAGGTGATTCACACTTCCGACGCGTGCTGCATCACTACCACTGGTTCCTGGAGCCTTGGGCTCTTGGTGTAGGGTGTAATGATGGTTGCCTTTGCAACCGCCCGCACCGCACCGCCTCTCCTTGCACTGTGGAACCGAGTGGTCTAACTTTAAACACTTAAAGCACAATCTTTTGTCCTTCACCGTGCCCCATCTTTGTTCGATAGGCAGTTTTAAATAAGATCTGCATTTGGCACTAGAATGAGATCTTCCACAAAACACACACTTGAGGGAGGTGTCTCCTAATTCCCGGTGGGAGACACCAACCCTATCACTCATGTCCTCCAGACTCACTTGGTGACATTTACCACTTTTCACTTTTGAAGAAGGCTGTGTTAACACTATACAGCTATCACTGATATCATCGCACATTTCATTAAAAAATTCTAAAAACACTTTTAGATTCACTTGACGTGCTGAAGTTCTCTTGTGATGACGAATCTCACGTAACCAGAGGGTGCGCATCCACACCGGCATCTTCATCACCACCCGTTCTATGAACTCCCGGTCCGCCATGTAGCTTGGGGCCCTCTGCTCCAGGATCGTGCATGTGGCCCGTATCTGTGCTGCAAACTCATGCAGCTGTGCCTGGTTCGCGTTCTCCAGGCTGGGCCACTTCCTCACACGATCGCTGACTGTGGCCACAACGTGCGCAGATCCACCGAAGACTCTCTCCAGTTCTTCCATGATGGCCTCCGGGTCCAGGTTCAGCATGTCCCGGACTTGTCTTCTAGCGGCCCCTTCCAGGGCCTTGTCCAGCCTGACCCGGTTCTCTGCGCGCGTCAAGGAGAGCAGCTGTGTTGTCTCCTCGTATTGTTGCTTGAAGGCTTGCCACTCCATAGGATCTCCGCCAAACTTGCAGAGATCCTTGTTGCAGTTCTGCCTAGCGATGATAGCTTCCATCTTCTTCTCCGAAAAGATGCGCGTCTCGAGGTCCACCCACTCCGCGGTTCTTCTTCGCCGCGCGTCCTTCTGCGTGGCACGTCCGGTGGGTAGAGTAGCGTTGGGGGCGGTAGACGTCTGCGGCCTCGGCAATGACATCTCGATGGCCGCCTCCTGAGTCGTCTCACTCCCTGCAGACAACGCGGCAGCCAGCGCCGCATCCTTAATCCTCATGGTGCGGGTGTGTTCGCTGGTCATCCGCTCCATCATCTCCTTCATCTCGCGCACTTCCCTCTCGAGCTCCTTGTAGCGGCGGCGCGCTGTCTCGTCCGTCCGCGTTGATGTGGAGCCGGAGTCGCGATCACTGTCGTTGTCCACATCGGCGTGTAGTGGGGCGGCGGCCTCTCCTGCGGGGGCACCCGCAGCTGCAGCGCCATCCGATGCGGGCTCAGGGTCGCGATCACCACGCGTTCCAGAGCGTAGTGAAGGTGCCATCTCGTTGTAGTAGCGTCAGCGATGCGAAGATCTGCGTTCGAAGGACCACTTTGTACGGCACAACTTCGACTCCAAGAAGGCGCGTACAAAGACTGTATCTCCGTGGTGGGCTGGAGTCGGGGTGAGTGGGGGTTCACTGGTTCTTCGCAGACACTGACGCTTGGTAGATGGTAGACGATCTCGATGGTAGGTAGATCGGGGAATGCGACTTCCGTCGCGGGAGATGGGAGGTAGGGAAAGGTAGGTGGGTTTCCGGTTCGTCAGGAGTGAATGCCACTCGGCAAACACCTTCAAAGCACGTCGGAAACCGCCTAGCAGTTGCTTGAGCACCTACACGACTCGCAGCTTCACTGTCAACACCTAGGCACACCCCAATGAAATACTCGCAAGCGCACACACTACGGGCAATAAACCAATAGTGCACCGGCTATCTTGAGTATTCAAATGAGCGTACGGCGGTGTATCGAGAGAAGCGTAGAGGCGGCAGCTACTACAATGCAGATCTACTTCGGAAGCTCGTCGGTGCTGAGATGGTGCTGCTTCGTGGAGGCCAGAGAGAGATCCAAATCCAATCCAAGAGTAGTCAGCAACGGGTCCAATATTCCAATCCAAGTCAGCAAGGTAGGTATCCAACGGTCCAATGTAGAAGCAAGGTAGTAGGCAGGGTGGCAGTAAATAATAACACGTCTGTTCAGTAGTAGAGCTCGGCAGCAAGTGACGACCGATCGATTGGGTCCCCTATTTATACTAGACAGTCGCGTCCCACCACATACTAAGTGGAGACGCAAATCTGTCCAGTACAGCGTGCGCGCGAAGCGCAGGAACACAACCGATCGACGCATCATTCACGTACGCAAGTACTTTATTATCAATAATATCACATGTTTATACATTTTTACATAATTAATATTATTGCAATACTTACATACTACACAATTTACAATTAGAAACTATATTTAATATGACACATGTTATTCTTATCCTTAAATTAACATATTACATTATACATTTTATAGTTCTATGTTACACATGATTGCTTGGTTCCTATCTGCCAACTCAAACACTTGTTGGCGGAACTTAAAAATCTCTCCACTCTATGTGGCTTTTCACCCTCTACCTGGTGATCTAAATTTCAAAACCATATCACACCCACAGCTCGAGATATCTTCCGATAAACCTCGCGCTGCAAGTGTGATTCGGCCATGTTTAACGGTCGAGCGCATGCCGGAGAGCTCACTCTGCGGCCGCAAACGCTGGATGCGTCGTTTTTTGCAAAACGCACACGAAGAAACATGCGTCGCAGACTAATTGTGCGACGCCTACACCTCCGCTACGCTAAACAATGATTAATTTCAAATTGATACTAAACTTATGCTACCATTATACAAAACAACAATAATTTTCACATCCTAGCTTGATGCTTCAAACTAATGCTATCCCTACACAAAGGCAACAATTATATCCAACTTAATTTAACATTACATATCCAACTTGATAATACATTAAATCCAAACTTGATTTAACATTAAAATATCCAAACTAGATATTACATCAAAATATCTAAACTTGATATCATATTACACATTAATAAATACTCATATATAATATTACACTAACATACTCATATATAATATTACATTAATATACATCTCGCCTCTATACGCAGTCATTTGTAAGAGGCGTTGTGGCACTATGTCGTCACCGGCCGCGCATGCAAGACAGTGTCTTACACACGCGCGTGGACCCGCAAAATTAGGAAAAACACATTAAATTCCGTAACTTCCGTTACGGTGCCCGTATCACAATGAATCACGTCTACATATTCGTGAAATTTAATGGGCTTTCAAATGATGCCACACATGACATCGTGGTAACAATATTCGAATTATCTTACTTTTTCCCAATTTTGCGAGTCGCCGGCGTACGATACTCAGTGTATCGTGCCTACAGACGCACACTACCCACTTGATGTTAGGTACGTGCACGCCGCGAGGGAGCGACGTTCGATACAGGGTTCATACTAAGGGGATTATCCTATAGCTTTCTAAGGGATTACTCCTAATGCGGATATTCTATAGTATCTTAGAAACTTTAAATCAATATCTACCTACCCATCCATCAACATCAGCACGGCATATCCTTTATGTGGAGTTACAAGTAAAGTAAAATACATGAAAAAATACATTCATAACTCAGTGTTTTATCTTTGATGATACATATCTTAAATTTATTATTTTACTGCTACAAAATTTAGATTTGTTCATGAAATAAACTGCAGGTTTTACCTAGTTAATAGAAATTACGGTCTTCAAAACTGTAAAGTAACCCACTTTTTAATGGTTTTTGGTATTTTGACTTCTGTAAAAATTATTTGACTATTCTAATAGACTTACACAGCACGGCGTCGGGAGTAAGCTCCTGGTCTGTGACATAGTTTAACTGGTTACATAACTACGAGTACCTATAAAGTTATATACTATTAACATATTATCTTCCATCAACTACATCATAAGTAATCGCAGTGAACTGACAATCTACATACATACATACATACATCTTCTTCCCCTTGTCCTAGTTGAGTCGGGGGCCCATTGCGCCTAGGTACCTCCTCCAGAGATCCCTGTCCACCGCTGCTTCCAGGACCTCTGGCCACTCTAAACCAAGTCTTTCATCACACAAGTTTGACACCTGCCCTTGCCAGCTTCTTCTAGGGCGGCCCACCGGTCTTCCATCATGTGCCATGTAGTCCATCATTTTTAATAACAAAAATCTTAATGCTATACTATACTATAATACTATACCCTCACACCATGTCCCAAGTGGAGTAGGCAGAGAGAACTAAATGCCAAACAGATCTATCTTTACACACTTTCTTCGCCTCCTCCACATTCATTCAGTTCCTCTTACTCAATATAAGGCCGTTCTTTTAAGAATCAATATAAAATTGGATTATTAAATAATTACCGTTATCTTGTGCTACAGATTTTATTTTGTAAAACATCGACGTCGGGGTCGAAAAACAATTATGAAATTTTACTTCTAGTCCACCAATACAACAAATAATCTTGAGATTATTATTACAAAAGTTCGAAACTCAGAAGAGAGAGAGAGCATTGTACGTTCTCATGGTTAAGTCACACTTAAGTCTCTGTCAATTTAGAAGTTGTACGTACATAACTGAAGTCAGAGGACAACGAAGATTATCGAAGAACTTTTGAGTGATTTCTGTCATCTACATTAACTTGGGAAAAAATAAATAAAAAACGTGATCAAAAATGTAACAACATAATATTTTCATATTGTATTTCAATAAGTTTCAATATAAGAGTTCATCGGTACGGTAGTCTGGAAGCAGAATATTTGCCTCATGTAAAAAGTGTGCAGTTCAATTCCAGATGCCGGCAAACTCCCCTTTCACGACACAAGCTTTTAGTTTACTATATAAGATGTGTAAAGAAGTATTTGGGTTTATAACAAAAACTTAGATACATCTCTTCTTTAAATATTATTTTAAAAAACATCAAAAGCTCGAGTAAAAGATAAGTATTGTAGCTGCAATAAATATTAAGTTTTTAAAATATAAAGAATTGTAATGAAAATATAGAATACTCATCCGAGAATAATATTGAAAATAGTTCAACCATAGAAATGTACAAGAACAGACGCATCATGCATAAAAAATCATTGATGTCTTTTTGTCATGACTTTTTCAAATGCGAAGTTAAGATCTTGTAAATTTTTATAACTACATATTCAATTATTGGATTGTTCCAGTTCGATAAAATCAATTTTAGAAATCGATTTCCTAAGGGGACGGAACACAAAAAATTTCATTTAATTTTCCATTCAGTTTTGTCTGTTTTTCACCTTGACTTATTAAAATGCTATTTCAATGCCAATACTGATGTTTGAAGTGCGACATAAACAACCCTTAACAAGGATAAAAGCGACATAAATGCCATAGAATTGAGATCGCTGAGAAGGATGTGTGGTAAAGGTCTGAGAGATCGCATGCGTAACAGTGCTTTACGTGAAGAATACGTAATGAATGTTGGTGTAATAACCAAAATGAATGTTAATAAATTGCGATGGTTTGCGCGCGTAGAAAGAATGAATTAGGATAGAATGATCAGAAAAAAAACAAACTTGGCTGAGAGGAATGGTGTTCGGAAATGTGGCCGTCCGAGGATCAAATGGTAAGATCATGTAAACCAGATCCTACATGATGGATACGTGTTGAGCACATTGAATAGAGGATCATGCGTAAGGAATAGAATGACGGTGACGAAAGCAAAAGGTGTATACAAGGATAGGACGAAGTGGCACTCGATTCTTTCTGCCTACCCCACGAGGAATGCATTGTGATAATGGATAGATGGACATATTGAAAAGTTCAAAACATAGGTACCTACAATCTAATGGTAACAAAAAGGTTTTATTATAAGCAAGACGGCCTAGGGACTATTAGACGGCGTCAAAAATAAAATCATGTAAAATCATCATCATCAAATTAACAACTTCATCGATACTAAGTGAATTTGGAAATTTTGTTGCTTTGTTTTATGTCTATTTTCATAATGTTTCATTCCTTTCATAGTATTAATATTTCTTTTACAAGAGACTATGGAATTACAATGTGTACCTATAGGTATATTTAAGAATTGTTAAATAGACTTTCACAAGGGGGGATGCTTTATAATATTATTATACAATAATTTATCCGAGGCTAAATATCCATTGTTACATAAGTAATTATGGTTGGAATATCTAAATCTACATATAAAGGTAACATTTATTGTTTGTGAAGGTATTTTCTGAATAAGTATATTCTATTCTAAAGGAATCACTTGTTTTGTTTTAGTCATTGTTCTAATTTAGTAACGGATATTAAAGTATTGAGATGTTTAGGTATCATTTTTTTAACAATGTGTACTATTTATGTGGGAACAATATTTAAGTAATAATTACAGTCATATTTAAAAAAAAAAGATATAACTGGGTTTTGTTATAAACCTACACCTTTCACAGTAAGCTAAAAGTTTGTGTCGTGATTGGGAAGTTTTTAAGGAATCACAAATCTGTATAATATTTTAATCACAAATATTTTATACAGTGTTTTGTGATGCCACGATATTATAGTATTTATATCTGGGGTCTATAATAATTATATAAGGGGTATTATTTTATCAAGTGAGAATAGTCTATGTAGTAGTGGGGAATTGATCATGTTTATTTTTGTTCCCGTTAATTAAGTACCCATCAGCTCTGTTTGCTTAGTTTATTTCAAGTCGTTCTAGAATATTAAGTTTTACTCATTTATTTGCTGTATGTAAGCGGTAAGTTATTATCTGTTATTTTATTCCCGTCTAGTATGTGTTTAGCAAATTGAGATTTTTCTGCCTTATTTTATAACCACGCTTTTTTGTGTTCATCGAACCTATTTTCGAAATTGCGTCCCGTTTATCCTTTGTATATAGAAGAACAATCATCGCAATTTATGCTAAACACTCCACTACTTGTTAGCATTGGTCTCCGATCTTTTGCACTTTTCAAATGTATACCTAAACTATTGTTTGTTTTGGTAGTTAAGTTGAATTCTTCTTTATAGAAATTTTTTCCTATTTTATTAGATAAATATCCGCAGTATTCTATGCATTTAAAATTAGATTTGTTATCGTTGTTTTAAGGGTTAACTATATCCAACTCAAGACCAAGATCACAAACTCTACACAGTCATCAACCAAGCCAAGAAATAACTCATCTAAATCGGAATGAAGACAGCATTCAGTGTAAGAGACTTCCTTACGCATTATATATTTATCCATTCTGAATTATCTTTCCAACTAAATCCCATAGAGTTAGATGTGTAAGATCAACAAATCAGAGAAGACATCAAAGAAATCATACATAAAAAATATCTTATCAACTCGAAAAGCTTAATAAACTGAAGCTAGAACGACATCCACCAACACAATTAGTACAACATAATAAAAATTTGACTTTCTGTAACAGAATCATTAACATATCTAATACAAAATTGAATCCAAAACGTATGTTTTACGCCCTAAGTGGAATAGCCCCGCTGAACATCAGGCGAGAGGTAGCTGCACAAGTGAAGAGAAGCAAATAGATCACGGATCAGAAACACATGCTGCATTGGCACCTTCCTCCACCGAGCCGTCTCAAATCCAGGAGGAGCTTTCTTAACGCGACCATACCCTTGGCAGACACACCAGAGATTGCAAAAGCGCGTCTGTGGAAAGACACTGCTGAGAATATACAAGGGACAATATTTAATAACCCAGCAGAAGCTTTGCCTCCAGGCCATGACCTACCACGGCCTGTAGTTCCTTAAATATAGTTGAAATTATTAAAAAACACAGTTAATTTAATCTATTGTTTGAATTTAATCAGGAAATGTGAAAAGTATTATTCCGCTACTGGATATAATCGCCAATATGGATCCTAGCAATGATATTATATTATACAGTGTGAGATTCTCCACATAAAGCGATTTTGTATTCCCGAAATTGACGCAAATTTCCACCGTTTGAATTTATTCAAATACTTACTTACTAAGAGTAACTCCGGCTTCTTACTCAGATTTATTGCAAAAATCGTGTTTTGAAAAAGCTCTTAAATTTCATTTCCGAAAAAAGTCCGGACTCGTTACTGTTAGATTTGGGTACTTAACGGGAAGAGAACATTTTTAGAGAAAGGAATGCGTTGTCTGTAATATATTTGAATGAAAAATATATGCGTGTATATTTTTGAAGTAATACTATTGATGAATCCAGATTTTCATAGAATGTGGAAAACACATAGATGTAGATAGTGTCACTGGGAGGAATTCGTGGAGCGAACTCACCTCTGGGAGGGAATGGAAATATAGATTTTAATGCTTTGTTATTTTTATCGATTGGTGACTGACATGAAAAGAAACTAATTATTATATTTTACTAAGAATAAATGTGTGATTACAATAATTTATTATTTGCGCCATTTTATTAAATCAAAAAAACCTTCGATATGTTTTCAAAATGATTTGCGAATTCAATATATATTATTAGCATACTATGCGGCACAACTACAGCCATAAAAATATAATTTCATTCGGAGATTTAAAAAAATTATGTGCTGTAGACTCGTTGGATGGATGACATGAAAACTTCTGTTCTTGAAACATCCAAGAATAAGTGATGAAAATTACTCCCTTAATGTGGACTCTTTGAATCATCAATAGAACAGGTATCTATCTAAAACATGTTTAAAATAGAAATATTGAAATAACCACTGATTTGTCTCACTTCAACTAATCTATTTAACATAGAAATGGAGGAAAAGGGTAACAGATTATTAGAAACAACAAAAGAGCTGAGATTTTGAGAGGATATTCAATAATATAATAGAACATTCAGAGAAGGTAAACCGATGTATTCTTGAACGCAAGGAAGTAGTAACAAAAATTTAAAAACAACAGAAATATTTTGAAACTTTCACATGTGTGTGTTTGACTCGATGCTAACGATTTAGATACATTTACCGGACAATAATCAGGAAATTTGATTACTTCTATGAAAATCTGGATTCATCAATTGTATTACTTCAAAAATATACACGCATATGTTTTTCATCCAAATATATTACAGACAACGCATTCCTTTCTCTAAAATTGTTCTCTTCCCGTTATGTACCAAAATCTAACAGAAACGAGTCCAGACTTCTTTTGGAAATAAAATTTAAGAGCTTTTTCGAAACATGATTTTTGCGACAAATCTGAGTAAGATGCCGGATTTACTCTTAGTAAGTAAGTATTTGAATAAATTCAAACGGTGGAAATTTGCGTCAATTTCGGGAATACAAAATCGCTTTATATGGAGAATCTCACACCGTATAATATAATATCATTGCTAGGATCCATATTGGCGTTAAGCTCTACATCAATAGGAGCTAGATTGTATCCAGTAGCGGAATAATACTTTTCACATTTACTGATTGAATTCAAACAAATATTAAATTAGCTGTGTTTTCTAATAATTTTTACTATGTTTAAGGAACTACATGGCGAAACACCAACATACACCTCTGAACTCTGCATATCTGATACAACGACATATGGCCAAAATCAGTAAATTAAAATAAGATCAAAGGCATAAAATATTCACGAGAAGTTACGACTCTTCGTCTCCAGCTGCTATGCAAGTGTCTTTATATTGGACAATTAATATACCAGGACCGGAGGCGGTGAACTGGCTCTCAGCACTGGAGTCAAGACTGCAGAGACTACGACGCGACGCAGCTCACATGGGTTAATATTTATAACACACCGAGCTATACGAAAAGTAAAGTAAGTAATATTGGAAAAGTTTAATACGAGTAATGGGTAAATTAACAAAAGTTCGGGGATAAAATACGTAAATGATTTTTAATCAACTGTAGGTACCTTCAAAATGTGTAAAAATGTTTTTATTTACTTAAAAGGAACAATTTTTATTTTTCAGACAATAGATATTTTACTACTACTATAAAATATGTTTGCTTATATGGAAGGAACACCACTGAACTGATCAAAGTATGCTGTGAAGCTGTTCACATACATTTACAAGAACTTGATCCTTTCCGAACATATGTTACCACATCAAACTAAATTTAATGTATTCATACAAAATATCAGACACTTCATTGGCGAGAATGAGATCTGAAATACTCGTAGTTTATATATACATAATTCACACATAGTTGCACAAGAAATACAATTGGTATATTAATTGACTATTAACAGATTAAAAAAAATATATGATTGCCAAACTTAAGTAAAAGAAGCTTTGAAAAACAAGCTAGATAATCAAATGGCATAAAATGAATCAAAGATGTTGTCTAAGATGCAATGTTCCCAACGTAAAAGTGGAAAAATAAATCATGAGAAGGGATGTAGGTACTCAAGTATAGATCGAAAATGACTAATGAAGAATGATGTATAATACTCGTATAATATATTTTTGTTCGTGATTAGGTATTTCTTATGGCATTGAAGAGGTTTTAGTGACTAGCTCAAAATTCGACTTCGTTTAAGGAATAATAATCACAATATTCACTTGAATATTCGTGTTTATACAACGATTTAATTTTCATATGAACAGACTGCTCCAACTACTTAATCCAATAATACGCTGATTTCTAAGCTCTTTAACACCACACTTATTCTTTCTACGAGTAAATAGTTACCTGTAATTGTACAAGGATTTAGCCTCGTGAACAAATTGCTAAGAAAATTCAGTAAAGCTTATCATTAATAGCATACATTACAATATATAATCTATTCTTTCTTGTGAATCTTGTTTATAAATGTGTATAATTATTATTAAACGAAAATTACCATGTCGTGAGACTTGCTCAATTTTTACCAAAAGAGTATCTCCAGAGTGCGATGAGGATCTCGAAACAATACAAATAATACAACAGATGGTAGAGGATATCGATTGCGTACCACCGGGGGTAGTACAATGGCCTTGAGGACGGAACCGAATAATTTGAGTTGGAGATTAAACAAAATAACGAGCGAAAAAAAATAGTCAAATAACGTAATGCGAAAAGTACCTAAGTATTATATACAAGTAAAACTGACTCAAAATTACATTACAAATCACAATTGCTGACACAATAATATATTCTCTGCATGGTTTTAAACAGGCTAACGCTGAGATATTTGTAAGTTGAAAGTCCAGAAAAATCTAACCAGAATGAAAGTCAAATTTTAATCAGGTATTTTGCATAATTTAACAAAGGGATTGTCTGCTTTTAACTACACCACAGTTTATTTGCTGCCCAGTGTGCTTGCACTGAAGCAAAAAAGTTTAAACACTTACATTGTTTGTATTCTATTGTCTACGTGATGTTTATCAAGGTCATCTTTGCAAAATGTTGTTTGTGGTCTTGTTTTTGAACTGCCTTAGGTGCAGATAATGCTAAAGCCTTCTTTTCTTGCCTATACATATGACACCAGTCAGCAAAGGTACCTACTATGTAATATCAACAAAGAGGGTGCGTGTGTTATGTATAAACTTTTTATATTAAACTAGCTGTAAATATTTACTTTCACATATTCCTTGTCAACCTAAGAAATGATACTCGTATGAATAACATTGCAAAATGTATCTTCTTCTTCTTCTTCTTATGCAGCTATTCCTGTCCACTGCTGAACATAAGCATCCCCCATATGTTTCCAGGCATCTCTGTCCTGGGCTTTCTGCAACAAGTCACCGGCGATTCTTCTTATGTATCTTACTTGATAATAATTTACTCAACACGTATTTTCTATGGTTGTAAGATGGAAAAAATCACTTGATAGTGATAATCTCGCCACTGCATATCGTCCTAGTATTTTAAATTTGAAAGTTTGTTTTGTTTTGTAGTAAACACTGTTATATAATGATGATGAGCAAAAAGAATAAATTAACGTTATCTGAAATATTGTAACTTTATTCAAAAAAAAGGATGTAAATTTAGTTTCAGAATGAGAAATCTTTTTATCGCTAATTACATTAATAATGCGTGAATGAAAAACACACGCTCATATTAATTGTTTTTAGAGTTTCTGACTGAATGAATGATTATGATTAATTGATTAGAGTATAATATTTATTAATTTATGTCAATCAATATACGGCATTTGCCTTTTACAATACATATATAATAAACATAAAACATTTTGCAATCCTCAATACAAAATAAAAAATAATAATACAATAAAATCTTAAATAATTAAAAGCAATAAAAATGTTATCAGCATAATATAACAAGTTGAGATTCAATATTACTGCAATCAATCAATTTTTTTTTATTTATTTTTTTAATATTTTTATGTATTCTATAGCACATTACCTTCATTATATTAAACTCGTATATAATACATAATAAAATTCACTATACTTTGATCTTGAGATCTGCTCAGAGTGTGTCCTTGGAGTTGGTAGCTCCGCAGAGGAAAAATAACGGGGATAGAGCCTTTTCTTTGGCGGGACCCAACCTCTGGAATGGTTTACCTCTTGAGCTTAGGCAAGCTGCAGATCTTAAGACATTCAGAAGGGATCTTAAAACTTTTTATTTTACTAGTTACTTTTACATAAATATTGCAATCTGTTTTACATTCTTGACTTTAAATATATTTCTGTTTTACATTATTGACGTGGATACATGTCATATATAAAATAATTTTAACTCAATGTAGTATGGAACTTCTGACGTGGATACCTTTATGTATCTGAGATTTCTCATTTATCTATGTATTTATCTATATTTATAATATGACGTGGATGTAATGTCTTAGAATTTATAAATTGTACAGTGTCCTTGAGGTGCTTTGGCACGTAAACGACACAATAATACGTGGATTATCATTAATAATCCAGGTCTCCCTATACATATAGATATAGAACATCCACCTAAATATCGACTAAAATCGAGGCATCCATATTGGATTACAGCTGCAAGCGATAGACAATCGACTGATGACAAATGGCGAGATCTGTGGGCAACGACAAGAGTGAAAAACCATAACCTGGTTGCAGATCCAACTGTACAGCTTCCAGGCTCTACTTTGCCCACAAAACTCTGGTGCACGCTGAACAGACTAAGGAGTGGTGTCGGATGCACAGCGTCACACCTACATCAATGGGGACTCGCAGACTCTCTGTTATGTGTGTGTGGTGCTGACCAAACAACAGACCACGTGGTGAACATATGTCCCCGATATTCATACGATGATGGGTTGCAAGCACTTAGTTTAGGGTCGGACGACGCGATCTCATGGCTGCGGGACCTTGAGATACGAATATGACGGGTATAACCCATAAGAAGAAGAAGAAGAATAATTTACTATACCCTCACACCGTATCTCAAGTATGATGACAGAAAGGACAGAACACTGTATAGATCTATCCGTACATACTTATTTTTCTCCTTCTACATTCATACCTGATAACCAACCACGTGTGGTACCTACCTAACCCACATTCGTGCTTGCTAACTATCTCATACATGCACGTTGATTTCTCTTACTCAACACGCGGCCGTCCTTAATAATTTGATGCATTTGATCAAACCACGAAGTTTTCAAATTCCATGCTTTCTTTTCTTTCTTTCTTTATTCTTTATTTCTCATACTCATGATGTACATATTTTTTATTAACCTATCTAAAAATATTTTTAATTAGTTTTCATATTTATTCATTTGGTTCATTTTACATCAGATTAATGTTTTCTCTTGTGAAATTCTCTTTAGTTCATTAATATTTTGTAGAAAAGGCTCTCAACACAAATTAATATATAAATTTTCTTTGAAATGTTGTGTCTGTAAAACTTTTCATCAGTTACAAATCAAACTACAACACGAAGTTCAGCAACATAAAAGATTATATTATATACTGTTGCCTTAACAGATGTAAGAAATTTTTAATTGAAAGAAGTTTTCTGATATCAAGTTTTTCCATACTAATTAGTATCTTAATATATAAACATACATACGTAAAAAAGTGTGCAGAATCTAAAAAAAAACTGGAAATAAATATTTCACGACATTTGTGTAACATTATTTCATTTTATCCCAACATTTTTCACAAATGGCAGCAATCTAACATTATGATAAAAAAAAAATGCTATCCTGAACGGCTCTGTGCTGCAAAGTTGAGTTTTACGTTGCTATAAAGCTAGTTTTACTGATGCTTTAACCAGAAACCGTAATGCTTTGTAAGATATGGTTAAACTTTGAATAATCAGCAATAAAACCGAAAACATTTTTCCAAAATGTAATAATTTTTAGTGTTCTGAATTAAAAGTATGTGATCCTTATTAAATTGTTCACTCTACATATCTACTTCATTCATTACTAATATTTCCCTCTATAGTTCTTTACGTAATTACATTGAGGATGATTTTGACCCCACGTTGTTGGATTTTGGTATAATTATTTCGGTTTTACAGAAAGTAATACACCCAGAAAAACAAATGTCCGCCTCTTCAAAGTCCTATGAAAATTAATGAATCTATTAAAATAATTTTACTCCCACAGAGATGGATGATTATGGTTTCTTCATATTATTATTTACTTACTGCTAGCTCTTTTCTCTCCACTGCCGGATATAGACCTCTTCATGACCTTTCCATTCCTTCCGTTCTCGAGCAACACGATACCACAGATTTAACATCATCCAGAAAATATCATCAACCCATCTTTTTGTCGTCTTCCCACACTTTTCTGTCCTCCCACGGTTTCAATTCAAAAATTCTGGAAGTCCACTTTGCTGTTGTTTTCAAGTAAGCATACATATTTTTGAGGTTTTCATTCTACTAAATGGATCTGATTTTGAAATAAATCCAAATATACCCCAGATACCCTCACCGTATGCAATATGCTTATGTCGTGAAGGTGGAGTAAGTTGGCAGCGGGTGGAATCAAATCAAGGTCGATTAAAAATCTGAAACTATCATCAGGCTACCGACTACCTTTTGGTTGTTCATAAGTTTTCATTAAATTTAGTACAGTGGAACCTCACATAACGAGTTTAATTCGTTCCAGACTCTTACTCGTTATGCGGAACATTTTTTTCTATAGAAATCAATGTAAAATACAATAATGCGTTCCATGCCGAAAAAATAAGTATTCTTGGAATACTCAATGATTTTTTTTTTATTAACGTTTATTCAATTCAAATTACTTATAAAAGAGTGTAACAACTTGTAATACAATTTAGATTTGGAAAAAAACGTACCTTAATAAAAATACAAATTTATGACAAATAATTAACCATTTTAAACTAGAAAACTAATCATAAACGTAACCGTTTCGTAGATATTCTTGACACTCCCTTTGAAGCATCCATCTTCTTAACTTTATCTTTGTTCTTGATAATAGTGCAGATCGTTAATGTTGACTGATAGCATGTGCGCACTATATGCCACGCTCACACGTTGTTCTCGCTTTTCAATGATTTTATGTTTCATTTCAACAGTTATTTTTATTCTCTTCTGGCTGTCTTCTTGTGCTTTTTCTTCGAGGACAATTTTGAACGGATTATATATAATACTTTGCACATAAAAAAAAATACTAATAATATCAATATAAATTTTGGAAGAATGGGTGATCACATACGAAACCAAGGCGCTAACGGAGCGAGTGCTTAACACAGACTGATGTACTGGCGCGGAATTCCTGGCTCACAAGGTCACAAGTGAATGTCGTGAAAAAGGGACTTACCCTTTCTGTAACTCGTTATGCGAAACATCGCTCATTATGGGAGCAACTTTTTCACATTTTTTTTGCTCGTTATGCGAATTACTCGTTATGAGAGGTGCTCGTTATGAGATGTTCCACTGTAAATAGATATTAAGTCTTGTTACTAATTTTAATTTATGAATTATAATTTATTTGTTTTTACAAAATATTTAAAATAATGTGACATATGTTTCGGCTGCAATGCCATAATCATACTAAAGTGCTTTGTCTTGTAGGTGTGTGTTGTGTGTTGATGGTTGGGGGGAAGAAACATATATCACATTATTTTTAATATTTTGTAAAACAAATAAATTATATTTTGAATGTTTTTTAAATATTCTACAATGCACATCCGTTACTTGATTTTTTAAAATCGCGATCGATTTCGGTAAACCTTTACCGAAATCGATCGCGATTTTAAAAAATCAAGTAACGGATGTGCATTGTAGAATATTTAAAAAACATTCAAAATGTCTCGTAACTGTTACATAGTTAATCCTTCTAAAATAACTGATAAATAAATTATAATTTATAAATTAAAATTATGGAGTTTTACAAGTTGTGCACAAATAAAATCATAGATTGTTACTAATTATTAATAATTAGATTTTAAAATCTTCAAGGTCAGAAAATGATCACTTGTTAATAGGCAACTACTATGATGTGATATGATTTTTTAGATTATTATGTACTAATTGTTATTTTTTGAGCTTTTTATTTGCTACCGCGGTTTCGGTGGAGCGTCCACCATTAACGAGCGTTAATCTAAAACTAAGTCGCAAGCATGAAAACAAATAAGTATAGTAAAAATATATAGGGGGAGGGGTTGTGTAGTAAGGTGGGAGGGGGTTGTTTTTTGGATATGGATTGGATTAGGCGTATGGGATGGGAAATAAATAATATAATATTGTCAGGAGAGGGTGGGGCTATAGTGGAATGGTAGGTTGGGATGGTGATTGTGGAAGTGTAAATGAAGACAGGAGGGGGGATTTATATGAATTTATAATTTTGTCCTGTCTTCATTTACACTTCCACAATCACCATCCCAACCTACCATTCCACTATAGCCCCACCCTCTCCTGACAATATTATATTATTTATTTCCCATCCCATACGCCTAATCCAATCCATATCCAAAAAACAACCCCCTCCCACCTTACTATACAACCCCTCCCCCTATATTTTTACTATACTTATTTGTTTCCACCGAAACCGCGGTAGCAAATAAAAAGCACAAAAAAAAAACAATTAGTACATAATAATCTAAAAAATCATATCATGTCTAGAAATTGTTATATTGTGAATGCCGAAAACATAAGCAAACTACTATGACTTCTAGCTCCAAAAATGATATATATTCAAAAGTTGATATTTTCAAGGAGAAGATTGGGAACTTAAGTTTTAGTTTTAACTTAAGTCTTCTCCTTAAGTTTTCGAGTGTCCTGTAAAAGGCAGGTGTTCGAAAAAATTAAGACATTGTACATCTTAAATTCAGCGATGAGGTTTGCCACCCATCCTGAATGTCTTAATTTTATACTGGCACGAAGAGGACAGCTTGCATGTTTCTTACATGCAGCTGGTCTGCTGGTTACCCCACTTGTGGGATAAGCCGTGATGGTATAGTAGTAGTAGTAGTATATTTTCAACCGACGGTTCTTGGTGGAAGTTCATGTTAAATTGATTATAAATAAAAAACTTCTTAAGCATATCCACTGTGACTTTATTGAACGCGAGCCGACTTTCAAGAGCTTTCGCTCTCATCATCAGGCTAGCCTAAAGATGCGTCTAATAAAGTTACAGTGGATATACTAAAGAAGTGTTTTATTTATAATATTCATTTGATACATGCTCATCTTAGTCGTTTGTTTGAATTGGCCCTCTCCCGATTCAGAATAATATAACATACTCGTATATACAGTATTATGCAAATATTTGCAAAATCTCCCCTTTATTTACACTGCTTCTTTTCTCTAAATTGTTTTATATAAAAAACATAGAAATAATATTCAAAACTTCTTACTTATGTAGTGTTTACGCGTTTGTGTTTTTTAATATAAAAGTTATTTTGCGAGTGAAATATAAAGTAGATACTAATACAAAACCAATATACTCGTAATGTATGGGACATATTGTTTATATTGCTCTCCTTATAAGTAATATTGAAAATGTTCAAATTCTCGTGCAATAATAAACATAAACAATAATGGCTTAGCGATGTTTTTAATGTGATGAAATCTCTACTGAAAAAGTTTCAACAGAAATGTAAAAAATATAGAAAACAGATTAAAACATCAAAATGAAGCATAATTATTTCAATTTAATAGAAGATACTCGTACCTATTTACTGTATTCAATTGTAAGTCTTGAATTCGCGCATATTATGCAACAAGTAATTTTTAAAAATCCAAACATTGTTTGCTGTAGTGAATATGAGATTCAAAATAACTCTTAAAAGATACATTTGGCTAGATTTTTTTTTACATTTTCAAAACAATAGCACGTTTAAAGCATATTTATTTATTTATTTAAACACAATATACGGCAATTGCCTTTACAAGTATACAGATAAACTTTACAAGATCACACAATCATTCAACACATGTACAAAAATATAAAAACAGACAGAACATAGGTACTCCTGTTCAAGTCAAAAAATAAAAATTTAAATACAAATACAATAAATTCATTAAAAGACAAATTTTAGTCACTAGTCAAGATATTAAAAAACAAAAACAAAAAATAATAATAATTTTAGAACTAATAAATAACAATAATGATTTTCAACTCTTTGACATAATTCTAGTAATTTATTCAGTTTTGAAATATGTCACCTATCATGAATGTCTTATATATGGCACAGAAAGGACGACCAGTATTTTTTTCGTGCATTTAACCTGCTGGTTATTTTACTTAAGAGATGCTGTGATGGTGCCCTTCAGAAAAAGAATATAATGTCAAGATTTTTTTGCGTATTTTTAAATCAACGAAAATCTTTATTTTACAACTGACATCCAATGCGTCAGATATTTTTTTTTAGTTATTACATCATACTCGTATTATTGAATCTATAAAAAAATCGCAGTACATAGTAAATACTATTCATTGCGCAAATTTTGGAAAATCGTTTCAATGTTTTAAGAAATATCAGTTTTTCCTGACACTGCATAACTAACTTCATATAATAAATTCAAAAAGCTCCACTAAATTACATACGTTCTTGTGAGAAATTCCTTACTGGAGATACGTGATGCTTATTTACATAATAATCTGGTTGATGTCACCCAACATAATTCGATTGAGTTCTCTTATAGGTACTCGTAACACCACCCATATGAAAGTATCTGCCGTAAATCAAATAGGTACAATATTAATATACATGTTGATCACCATACATTCATATTATAACTAACTAAATTGTATTACAATTCAACCTGTAAATGTTAGTTGAATAAATTAAGACATAGATTTATGTATAAACTTGTAGTTTAGGAATAAGCCTTCGTGTTAACCAGTACAGGACTATTTAATTTCCTTTCGTGGAATGTCGGTTGTTTTGGAGGGATTATACATTAATATCCGTGTAGTATACCAACAACCATATCTATTATAATTAAATGTCCTACCAAAATATCGACTTCGGTCAAAACTTATTTTCAATTACGTTTTCGAAAAAGTAATAAAAGAATTTTTAACTTTTCATTGTACAAAATTCATTAAATAATTCTGACTAACCTTGACTATATAATATATATTGTCTAAAACTTAACTTGATATTGGTTTACAGTTTTAAACAAATTTTAATATAAGAGGATGTATTCAAATCTCGGATCGTTTAAATATTAAATTTATCAAACACCAATCCAAATTTATACAAATACGTCATAAATTCTTCTCTTTTGAAGAAAAATATTAATATTGACAATATATTTTTTAGACCGAAATTTTTAAAAACAGCGAAAATCAATTACGGTTATAAATTCGATCGAACACTATAGTGTAAGATCCCATACAAATCAGAATCTGTATTAATTTATATTGTAAGTATTGTATCGTAAATTAAATAAATGTTCGTATTATATTTTACTGACCTAGAAACCGCACGCTTTACACGTGTATATTAAAAAAACTGCGGACGTTAAATCTGACGACTTAGCTACCATATGAGTTTTTATTTTATTTTATTTCACACATTAAACGGCTATAAGCCTTTAACAAAAAATCATTTTATCATAAAACTCTTTCATAGTGTCCCTCTACACAAAAGCTAAATAAAACATCTGTATTCTGAGTGAGTCATATTATTTAAGATGAGACTTATACTTAATTTAAGATATGGAATGTATTGAAGATAAATTTTATGAAGTAGGTACCACCTTTCAGATACCTACTGATATTTAAAAATGAAGGCAATATACGCAAATTCGCGTACTATTGAAAACATACATACTTATATTAATTGTGTCGGTGCACACGTAGTAGAATTCCATAATTATGTAATTTGAAACAAGTGTTTCTTTCTACTATAGATTATTGATTCCGAGAGAGACGTCTTTCGACTTATCAGGTCATTATCAATCTATTATCAATATTGATTGATAATGACCTGATAAGTCGAAAGACATCTCTCTCGGAATCAATAATCTATAGTAGAAAGAAACACTTATTTCAAATTACATAATACGTACCTACTTATATTATAAAATCGGCAATCAATAAGCGGAACATTCAATTTGACAAATTCTATAATTAAAAAAAAATAATATAATCATGTTCCTTAAATATATCATTAAGTGAATATCTTTGCCTCGTTCGCGTGTTATCTCACTGTCTGCGGCTTATTTATAGGTACACATAAGAGAAATAATTCGTTCATGCGTCGTGACCCGAAACGCAACTTATGTTTAACGCCAAAGAATATCCGAACACATTTTTTTGTATGTAAAGAAAAATATTAAATGGAATAGGTACATAGGATCAAACAGAAAGATTTCAACGATTTTAAGCGTGAATTATTCACCATAGAAATAAATTAAAAAGTTTTGAACTAGTTTTTCAAAGTTGTAAAAATCTATTATAGATTGTAATGAACATGGAAAAATTTTGTGAAATTGAATCCAGGTTAGAGTTGGTACTTTTATCAAAATTTTAAGTAAAATACTAATATAAAGAAACGCATAGATAAAAGTTTAAATGACAAGAATCTAAGTGGTATTTTTTCTTCACTTTTTGAAACATACGTCGAACTATATACCTAACTATTATTTTCAAAAAATTCTTATTGAAGATAAAGTTATAATAATGCTGGAAAACTAAATGACGCGATTTTAGCTATAATGCAGGATTACATTCTATGTCTTATAGCCAGCACTCAACTAGCAAGAGTTTAAAACATTTCTGTCCAACCTGTATAATGCGTATAGCTCTACGTAGGCACAATATAAAGAAATATAATAATATACATAGGTACTACACCTTAATAAAATACATCGTCTTGTTCCGCAATGCTGTGTGGGCTATGTGGATGAGAGACTTGGAAACAGTTAAAAATATTTATTGATGCAAGTAAAACCATACTTCATCCTTCCAAAGAAGGCACGAAGAACTTGAAATACATACAACCGCGTTATAATAACCCACGCGTGTCCTTGATTCTAAGAGTTTTAATAATTAATTCAATATTGAATCAATCGATAAATCTTTCTATACCATCACGACATGAACTTCAAGTGGGGTGGCCTGTTAACTTACTACGAACAATTCACAGCTGTCCCCTCAATGTCAATAAAAACTTAAACAATCAGGAAGCGTGGTGTACCTTATGGCTAGATTCAAGACGTTTGAGGCATGCCCTACCTATATGATATTTTAAGAATTCCTGGCTGTAATAGGATACTCAAAAATTTACAGAAATCAATAGGAAGCCTATTCCTTGCTTGGGTAAGCTATTAATCAATAAAAAAATACAATATTTTGATATTCGTCTTTAAAAATTATTTTCCTTAAAAAATATTGGATGTCGGGTAATATGAAAAATAAAAATATCGCAAATGTACAAACGACAGGACACTCTCTGCTTAGACCTGTGTTCGCAATACTGGACTTTCTCTGACTGTTGACTAAAGAAGACTGTTTATTTAGAGTTACAATATTGCTTAAACGTTTCCTAATGGAGGAAATCTATTTTCATTCTAGTTTCCAAGAAGGAAGCTAAATATGATCCTTTAATATGTGGAGGCACACATGCTTGAAAAGTAAACATCATACATAATGAAAATAAATTTAGGCAAAATAATATGACAAAGGATATAGTTTGGAGAGATGAGACATCAGATATGAATGATATTGATAGTGGAGGAAAAGTCCATATGGTAGACACCATAACAATACCTAACAATATTAAATTGGGCGTTATAATGAAAAAATATCAGTTGATTGATGATACCTTCGAAATACATGATACACGTGATACTGAGAGCAAAATAACATGTAAAAACCATTATATTGCATTTAGGGTCACTCTCGGAGAAAAACTTTAGTATAAGTACGTATTATGATTTTAATGATGCAGATAAAAAAAAAATTTGTAGCATTTCATGTGAATTCATTCAACTACTTTAAATTTTAAACAAACATTGCTGTATTCATACTTTCCAAGTTAACTTAAATTACATGTATTTTATGACCACTTGGACGTCCACAATTACCAGTAATCTGAGGGAGGTAGAGCTGCATTCGGAAGATACAGGAGGCCGGGCAACTTGGAGGATGAAGACTAGAAGAGCCGACCCCAAATAAATGGGAACGAAGAAGATAAAAATTATAATTATTTTTTGTCTTCAAGTGGCTTATTAAATCTTCATACATTTCATTTATAGTTTTTTTGTTTGTTATTATTATTAATTTTTTTTATGTTATAAATCCAAAAATAGCCTAATGCACATTTCACGGCAAGTTGAAAGCTTGTGTCGTAAAAGAAAAGTTTGCCGGCACCTAGGATAGAACTGCACACCTCTTGTGCATGGGAGTGACACTCCATTTCTAAGCTAACAACGATCTCAGTTATCTCATCATCATAAATTAAACCTATTTTACTCAAAATCATATTAATTTACTCTGATCATGAGTTCCTATTATGAGAACCTATTGATTCCAGAATACCAAACCCAGTTTATTAAAAAAAGTTATGAATAAAAAAAATGATAGAAAACACTAAGTTATGGATAATTTTAATTAAATTTTACCGTTCTACATTTTGTTTTCTTTTCAATTTTTAAATGACTGTCTCTCTGTTGTTTCTTGTTTTATTTCTATGTTATTACTAATAGTCGTAAAAAGTCACCATCTAGGAACATCTAGAATAAAAGTTATTTATTTTATTGATAATGCTGTTATTTCATAATTCCAACACATATTGAATAGCTCGTCGACAAAACAACATAAAAATCTGTTAGTATCAAATAAATATTATTTCCTGCTAAATATTGTGATCAAATCTATATTTTTTGTATCCTTCTAAGTAAATTTTTTCAATGTTTTTTTATATGTTCTGTTCAATTCAAACAACAACAGTTCGTCAACTTACATACACATGAAGTAATTAATTATTCATTATAGAATAAGACATACATATGAGTAATGTTACTCATATGTTGTCTCCTACAATATTGTTATATGTATATAAAATTAATATTACTATTCAAAAAATATTAAATCCAATTGAAAGTATATTTGATTTTGTAATATTTATTTTCAGAGTTTGAAAATGCTCGCAGTTGACGAATGTACACGAAATTTTAGGAGTCCACCAAAGTGATAACAAAGTGGCCATCATCTAATTTAAAAATATACCATTATTTATTGATTTGGCTGTAACGTTGTGTAGCTTTTAAACATTATTACATTTGTACATTTGTTTGTACATTTGTTCTTTTACTACTTTATTTATTTATTGATTAATTTATTTGTTTGTACATATTTATTTATTTAACCTGTCATTTATTCATTTATTCATTTATTCATTTATTCATTTATTCATTTATCCATTTATTCATTTATTCATTTATTCATGTATTCATGTATTCATGTATTCATGTATTCATGTATTCATGTATTCATTTATTCATTTATTCGTTTATTCGTTTATTCGTTTATCCGTCTATTCGTTTAGTCGTTTATTCGTTTATTCGTTTATTCGTTTATTCGGTTATTCGTTTATTCGTTTATTCGTTTACTCGTTTACTCGTTTATTCGTTTACTCGTTTATTCGTTTATTCGTTTATTCGGTTATTCGTTTATTCGTTTACTCGTTTATTCGTTTATTCGTTTATTCCTTTTTTCGTTTATTCGTTTATTCGTTTATTCATTTGTTCTTTTATGATGTGATTATTTTTATATTTTTTTTGTAAGATGTATTAATCCTTGTTGATTGTATGTTTTTTTTTATATTTTTTACGCAGCACGCCTCGATACAGGGCAACCTAGTGAGGTTCTTGCAACTTAATTAAAGCTAATTGGTGATATATTGTTTCAAAGATTGTACATTGATATTGATTGAATAAAGTATTTATTTATCTTTATTTATTTATCTTATCTTTGGTTTCAACATATATCCTGTTGAAACTTTGGTCCTGCGTAGGTTATTTTTTTAGTTCTATTAGTAAAGCTTATGACTCTAAGCCTTCGTAATAATAAAAAAAAATGGCCATTGAATTAAAGACCATACACATGCTCTTCCGCCAGGAGGCAAATATACGACAAAATATGAAATTATGCAAAACAAAATATGAAAATATTAAAAATAAAAAGTGTTCATCGATTGATCTAACTATTTCTCCAAACCATTATAAAACTGTGATAATAAAGTTGAACAGGTAGCGATACTCAATTAAACCAAATTTGGTTAACAGGAATTGTATTTTTGGTGTCATGAACTGAACATAAAATAACTGTTAATTGTCATTTTGTTGATGAAAAATATTCTAATAATCTCATTTATCTCACAAATCCGTATTTATGACAACAAGCGAAGTTTTGTAGCATTTTTATATTTTTTATAGATAGTTTTAGATATGGCGTCAAGTCATAGATCCTCCAAGATATTATATTATACAGTATGTATATTAATAGATCAAAAACATTTTTTTTTGGTTTGGTGTAAAGGTTTAATTTCATTATTTTTTATAATTTAGTACAGTTTTTAATACCCATACATTTATTTTCACTTAACTTAACAAATAAATAAAAAGATTTAGGATTCTATAAACATTATTGCTTTCCATTCTTAGCTAATGAAGGGTAAAAATGAGAACATAATTATTAAAAAATAATACAAACGATATACTTACGAGGATATTTTTCATAATGAATTTATAAAAATCCATCTTATAATAGGTATATTAACTTATTAATCATTATTTACTTTTTAATTTTAACATTGATCATACAAAAATAATTCAAATTAAATACTATCAATATGCACAGGGCGAGATAATCGCAAAGGCATGATCTCTTCCAAATTACCCAAATATCTTTGGCCACGGCACCTTCCATAATATTAACTACAGATTGTTCATTTTGTGCCATGAAATTTAGAAAATACTCGCGTTTTTAATTCGTTTTAATTATAACGATTGAAGAGAGTTAAAATGTCGTGAGAAGAGGTTACTCAATAACAGGAGAATCATTAACGGCGGAGACTCATTTCCAGCTCATGTTTCCGGAAGGAGCGTTAAATAAGTAAACAGAAAAAGTTTGTTATTGTCTCTTTTGCGTCAAAAAATAGAATTTAAATATAATCAATGTATATAACATTGTAACTTATAATCGATGATCATGAAATAGTGTTATTTATGTTACAATTATGTATAACATAATAATACCTTTTTTTAAAGATTGCATTACTTAATTTCTACATATCATGTGACTGTTATGCAATACTAAATGATTCAACAATATCAAATTATTTTTATTCTTATTCCCATCATCCTGTACATTATTTTAATTTTTGCCACATCGTTTAATTCTACATGCAAACTTAATAAAAATATCTTACTAGTTATTTTTTTCTTGGAAACTGGTTATAATTTCAATAAACAATTCAAAAAAGCTGTCATCCAATTGAATGGTCCTGAACGAACTTTTATCGAGGTGCCTTCGGTTCGCTTCGGATATAAAAATAATAATCCTACAATTTCTTTGGATGACACTAATGATCAATAAAGTTTTATAAAATTCATTCACACCCGGTAAGGAAGCTTGATCCATAATTCGTTTTTATTAAATACTTTTTTTATCTTGCTGTTTTAATGTTTATTGAAACTTATTTTAAATTGGGACCGTTTTTTTAACTACCATCTAATATCTACATAAGTATCTCTTGTATCGTTTTTATTTCCATGATTTTGATTCTGGAAAGAGAGGTCTTTAAATTTCTTAGAAAATTATCAATATTCAATTTCATAATCTATTTTATTATTAAAAATTGTTTCCACTTACTTTGTTGTCCGCTGAGGCTGATTACCTGTGATTAAAATTATCTGAGGAAAGCTAATAAGAAGGTAGCAATTTCCATCGCTGCATACTGGAATGGCAAAGTCCAATTCAGGTCCGTGATGTAAGTAAAAAGTTGTGGCGATAACAATAGCAATGGAAACATTGAAGAAAGATCCACCTCACACCCGGATATCTCAGGAGTCGTTAACTCCAACTCATCCGCACATTCAAGCCAAAATTGTCATCACGGGTGGGCCATGGGGGGGGGGGGGGTTAAAGGGCCAGCCGGCCAAAACAACCGTCGTGGGAATCTTTTATACCTCAGTGGAAACAGTGTATTTTTTCATTCAATAGTTAATTATGTTATACAAATCTTAAAAAATTCAATTAATTAATGAAAATACTATAAAATTTTGTGCGCACCCTTATGGAGATTTTCACAAAACATTGCCAAATAAGTTGTCATCAATTTAATTTAAAGAATATAGAGGGTCCAGGTGAAAGACTTTGGCGAAGGTTAGAATTAAAAAGAGACCTTTATCTAGACGAGGATGAAGACGGGCTAAAAGTGAAAAAAAAGGAGAATGAAAGATGAAAGGGTAGAAAGTGGTCAAAATGAATGGAACTTTGCAATTTCGAAAAAAAAATATTTTGGGACTTTTCTTATTTTACCTACTAACAATTCTTTCTACAGAAACGATTTACTTTACTTTCTACAGATGCGATACAAGTAAAGTAAAATTAAATAATATTCTTTATTCCTTTTTGTTCATCCTTCATCTTTTATACTACCTACCAAATGAACAAAGCATTTGATAAAGAAACAAACAGACAAAATTAATAATGTTGCTACTTTTCACGTAAGATTGCTCATTTCAAATACTTTTTGAAGAAACTTTTTATTAAGAAAAAGCAGTTAAAATATAAAAATTATACATACCTACATAGATCAAAAATATTATTCAATTTTGCATAGCACCTACCAATTCAGGTTCTAAAATTGATATCAACACAATACATATTATTTTGTTTTACTCCATAACATAAATATTCCATTGCCGTTTCGTTCCCACTTATCTTAAGTTTTGTATAATTGTCATACCTCTATTTATAAATATTGATTATTTCAAAACCTTGGATCGACGCTTTTTTTATGATTAATATGAAAATATTTTGGACCCAATATTCTATTGAACCCATTTTTTTCGTTTCTAGTCTATGATATAATACGTCTATGGAAATAATTAAGAAAAAATTATTACCTTTTTAGGCAACACTTCAAAGAAAAGAGATGAAGTACTTGCATATAAAATGACAACACAAAAAAGTTTATTTCTTTAGGTAGAGATGTTTTCACTCTTATTATTAAATTCAGTTATAGAGTCGTTTACATAAAGTAAAAAACTTTTCAGCCATGAATAATAAATAACTGGAATATAAAATTTTAATAAAAAATTATTTTTAGTATTTGTTCGTCGTAAATTCTTTTCCCGTTTCGTTGAATAATTGAAATAATAGAATAATATGACGCATTGTTGTTACAAGTGCAACACATAAAATATGATAACTAATGACAGGTAAAATAATATTGGAGTTGATGTGATAGCACAAAAAAACGTGTAAACTGAATTTGATGCAGCGTATTCAAAAAAAGAGATCATATATTGAAAAAAAAATTAAATAGATGGCCAATAGTGAATAAATGGTAAAAAGGTAATAAAGTAAAATAAATTAAATATTTAGTATAAAATTATACATTTGTGGAGTCCCCGTGGAGTCTCGGGAATAGGGTTCCCACTTTCCTCTGTAAATTTTATAGTGGCATGTAAAAGACCAATATTAATAAAATATCGCGAATAAGACATTAAACATGTTTAGTTCAGCGATAAGGTATACCACCCACTCTTAGTTTAACCAAGTGTTATTTATTGACACGAAGAGGATGACCTGTATGCTCATTACATTCAGTTGATTCACTTACTTACCCTACTTGAGGAATATGTTGCAGTAGTATGGATAAACAGAGAGAAAGGTTTTATCCATGAATCAATTGGATTTTATGGTGTATACCTACCTAAGTACATTAATTATTTTCACCTTTATTATGTTCGTTGTACCCAGGTACAGACAAATTGTCTTTATCAAATTTATATCTAAATTACCTCAGGCCGATAATAGCTATCTTCTAACTATCTTCTCCATGACGATTTAATAACATTTAAAGACTATTTTTGGCACAAATCATCCTTTTAGGATGTTATGCCGTAAGTGGAAAAAAAAACCTCAGGCCGAGGCAATAAATATTTAAAGCAACAAATCACTGAATATAATTAAAAATTCCCATAAAATATAAGTCTGGTATTGCTTAAATAGATAACATCTATAATATTTTGAGAATTCATATCTAATGGGTTTATTAACAAAATTATGGACATGTTGCAAGAGCGGAGACGATAAACTGGCTGTCAGCGCTGGAGCCAAGACTTTAGAGGATATACAACGCAGCCCAGTAAGTATCGACAAAGAGATTAAAATAGGATCTTTCATTCCTCAAGTAGTATGGACGGGCCTGTATACGATTATTATATAATTTGTGGTAGGAATAAAACAATAAACGTTTAACATATATCTAACATGACATTTATAGGATATATGTTAGAGTTCGTCGGTAGCCTGGAGGTAGAGTCTCGGCCTTGTGAACAGGGGGTCCGTGGTTCGATACCAGATGCCGGCAAATTCCCCTTTCACGACGCAAGCTTTTAGCTTACTGTGAAAGGTGTATAAGGTTGTATTTGGGTTTATAACAAAACCCAGATATATCTTTTTAAAAAAAAAAAAAAAATTACTATTAGAAATCCCCAGGAAAGGCTGGCAATGGCAGTATCCGGGGAAAAGAAAGGATCTCATCTCATAGTTCTTGATGTTACAAGAACATCAGTTCTCATGTCATACAGTCAGTCTAGAGCTGATAGGGACAGATTTGTTCAGGAGGTGTTATGATTCTTGAATGGGCCCTTGCGGTGGTTTCTCCACAGAACGGCGTATCTAGAAAAAGTTGGTAGGTATATAGGTAGGTATGTGATTCATGGAAATAGTAATAGAGTATTTCCAAAGGATGCAAACATTTGGCGAACTGGAGTGGAAAGATATAGACCGGACGCGAATAGTTTCTTTGTAATTATATATAAGCGACTACATAGATTAATGTATTCTAGTGTAGATTAAGAGTAACATATGTACATAGATTAACGTATTATAGTATGGATTAAGAGTAACAACATTAACTAGTATGTAAGAAAAAAATTCTTTAACACAAATGAAACAGAATGTTTCTTAAACAAAGTACGTTAAATTTATATTTATTAGTTGGTAAGAAAGGGATCTTAATTGGTTTGCTCATTGTTATAATCAATTGTTTATATTTAATGTTACAATTATATGATCCATATAGAAAAACTGAAATAAAAAAAATATATCGAGCTTATCTGCTGGCTACCCCCCTTTGTGGGATATGCCATGATGGTGAAGTAGCATTTGTAGTAAGAAGACAGTTATGTTAATTAAATATTCTCATAATGTACCAAGGAACTACCATTTACCAACAATTTAGTTATTACGGTAGTTTTTATTAATAACTGTCACGCGATATTTTATTTTCTAATCATTTTAGAGTTTCAAATTAGAAAAAAACCAGTAGAGAATTTTGTTGTTATGAGTTTGATAAAACATCAAAAGTAGATTTCCTGAGATGTACAGAAGAACGTCCAATAGTTTTAGCACTCAGTGATAAACAGGTTATTTAAAAAATCTTTACTCCATATTTGTTTTCAAACTGCATTGACCGGTGTTGAATCTTCTCTCACAAAAATTCATACACGCAACTTAAATTAGGTAGGTACTAAAAAAACTCTGGTCCTTCGAACAAATAAAATCAACGAGTTATCGTATTTATGACAGAGAATTATTATTGTCGCCTTGATAATGTTTGGTTATTAATTAATATTGTCGATTTTCAGACAGTTTTTTGATATAAAAGCGGGATATTGAGCGTATGTAAAAAAATAATAATGCTTTCGGTTCGAGCAAAAGAGAATATTGTAATCTGCTTTTAGGCATTAAAAATAAAATGTTTCCTGTGTCTGGAAAAGGGATATACGATATGCATTTTTGCGTGTTATTATCCGTCCAAAATGCTTATCACAAACACGGTTGACAAATAATATTGTTTGAATTGGATTTTTCAATTGCATATTATGGCGTAATCTTCATTTTACCAGGACAATTTGAAAAATCGAAATAAACTTAATGTTATCTTGAATGCATTTTTAACTTACTTATGAATCAAGAACATAAATGGATTTTTTTATGTATCGTTAAATCATCCACTGATCAACTTAACAATTATTATTTTTGTTTTTTGTGTTTTTTTTTTCATAAAAAAGGTCGAGGAGTTATTTAATATTTGTGTTAAAGAAAAAATTTCTTACATATTAGTTAATGTTGTTAATCTTAAACAAAGATTCATAAAATTCATATTTTACAAAATATAGTGGATGGGGAAGCATTTTGTAGCGTGACTCCACCAGCTTGGCCGTTGGAATGGCGAAAGAATGAGCAGAAGCATTATCGTGGTGAAACAGGATTTTTTCTTGACAAGATGATCTGAATTCCAGTCAAACAGTCGAAAATTAGCCTGGGAAAGTGTCACTCATTCACGTTTCTGGTCAACTTTCAACAAATGCGGCAGCCATTTTGCTGAAAACTTTTAAATATGCAAATTATCATGAAATATGTTGAAAACTCGTTCATATGAGATTTTCGAAGTGTTGGCTACCCCTTTTAACTCATTCATCGATCTCTCAATATAATATCGTGGATTTTCATGAACATTTTTGGAGTGGTTACCTCAATTGGACGACCTGAGGCCTGAGTCAATAACACACTTTCGCGTCACGTTCCCGCTCCGTTAGCGTTCGGGTGCAGACGATGTTGCGCCAAAGTGTTAATTTTCGTAACTATTGTGTATCTTAGCAACGAAATTGACACTTGCTTGCAACTTCGTCTATACTCGAACGTTAACGGAGCGGGAACGTAACGTGAAAGTGTGTTATTGACTCAGGCCTCTGATCGAGAAGCGTCTTCCGCGCTCGTTCTACCATAACGAAATTCAGTAAACCACTTGCGAATCATCTTAAGTGACGGCTAAGGTCCACCATAATATTTATCAAGAGATTTCTTTGTGTTTGTGGTGGTTTTTTTGCGTAAAAAGTAATATTTAATCAACACTCGAAATTCACTTTTTTCCATTTTAACAGCGAAAGAACGACCTTTCTGGTCTAGACGACTGACAAAGCATTGCTAATTCAAATATCAGTATGAAATTTTGTGTAGGTACCTTTAAAACAATGACCTGTTATAACAAAATATAACTTATGTGCTAGTATTACCACTTCATTCATTTTTACCAGACTTATCAATCGGCCTAGGTAGACTGTGTAACGAGTCGAGAGTTCTAAAATTATGCAAAAGTAGATTAATCAACAATTTGAAATCATCAGTTTAATTGAAAACAAAGTGACCACTACCTTATATATTTTCAAGATTACTATTCATGGATTAAGTAACGTCGGCATCGAAAGTTATTGTTATTTGTAGGGTTAGCGTTAGATAGAAAAACTATAATTTAATAGGCATACCTAATCGTAAATTTTCGTCTTTTATCGCCCGCCGAGTGTTTTATTAAAATTCGTACATATTGAACAACAACTCAAGTATACATACACATTAACAAACAATAATATTTATTTTAAGTTTGAAATGTTCGTGAGGCAGGTGATATTCACACATTTGGCCAGCTTTTATGGTTCTTTTCATACATACAGTACCTACTATTTCACGTTGTTTACTTCACACATTTTACAAGCGACAGCGTAAGTATTCCTACGTTAAATCTATTAGTTGATTCATAAATTTACTGGCTTTTACAATTAATTTACACCTAAAATGCTCGAAAGGATCAAAATATTTTCAACTCGGTAAAGAGCTATTAAACTCTGTGAGTGGTGAATATGTAAATAAGGAACTATAATAATAATAATCTCGATGGCTCAGCACTCAATATCATACCTATACATAAAATGGCGATAGGAGAAATCGAATAAATATATCATTCGTGACATATTTATTCGAGTATACGTGATGTGATGGTCCTGGCTGAGCCATGTATTGAAGATGTTCAGTTAAAATCTATCATAAACATAACTTTTGATAGTCAAGATCAAGTCTCGAAGGGAAGGTCAGCCCTTTTAGTTGAAAAATTACTTAACAAAACAGTGGAGCGCATGAAATACGTCAAACTCCTTTTCGAAAATCTAGCGTCGGGGGGTGAAATTTAGAGTTTTAGTGAAATTATCAAATGCTGGTGTATCTGAAACCTTAAAAAGCCGTCACTTATGAAAGGTTGACTAATAATAGCAAATTGGAGATTTTAGTTAATATTATTTGATAAAAGTTTGGAGACCAATGATCTTGACAACCCTGTTTCACAGTAAGTACACCATTCTTATGACACTATATTTGAAATCGTTTGAAATTACATGGAACTTGGTATCTCTCTTATAAAAGAATTATTCTGAATGTAAGAGACTTGTTTTTACAACCACACCCAGTGTATTACGGGTACGTTGTATAATAAAAAAATAAGCTAGAAATTGGTGAAAAGTTAACTGGAGCTCTAATGGCATATTTTTTGATACCTGAATCCTAAACAATATCCATAAGATAGTACCCAATTGCCTTATCAGTAGATATGTACATTATATAGTAATATATAGTGAGTACAATCCAAGCTAAAATACTAATGCGTTGTTTACGGTCGTAATGCGAGACGATGGCAGGCGGACTTCCAAATTTTTTAATAGAGACCGTGGGAGGTCAGAAGAAGTGTGGAAGTATCATAAAAATGAGTTAAAAAATGAGATCGGAAATTATGGAAAAATTCTGAAGAGGCATATGTCCAGCATTGGAAAAAAGAGGGCTAGCAGTAAGAAGATACAGTAAGTAAAGTCAGTAAATTTTCAAAGGGTCAGGAATGGCACTAAAAGTAGTAATTTATTATTATTTACACCAAGGTTAGTTTTTGTGTAAATAATATTACATTCTTTGGTCATTGAACGTTTCACTAAAGGGATTTGAATAAAATGAAACTTTATTATTTTCTCCGGTCATTGAACTGAATGTATTGCACTTTGGGGTGACGTAATGTTTGCTGTTGTTAATTTTATTTTGTGCCGTGGGTCTGAAGGAAGAAATAATAAATGTTAATAAATTACCACTTTCTGTGAGTCGCACAGCGCTATCTACCTGTTTCGGCTAGTGTGTTATCCATTACTAAGAAATATAGCCTTATTATAATATACCGCAGGTTCTTAAGGCTCTCACAGACCATAATATTATTATTGTTTCATATACATACATTTTCATAGGAATTGTTGGTGAAGATTTATGAGTTTAATTCATTTTATTCTTCTTCTTCACGTGTCTTGCCGGGTCCTCCCGACGTTGACGACGATTTGAGAGAAAGTTTCTCTTTCGGCGCGAAACAGCTCCCCCACGGTTCTGACACCGGTCCATTCTCGAATGTTTCGAAGCCAGGACAGCTGTCTTCTGCCGACCCCTTTGAAGCCCTCGATCTTCTCTTTCATGACAAACTGGAGAATAGTGAACTTGTCTCCTCTCATTACATGACCAAAATAATATATGATATTTTACGGAGCTTAACAATGGTGAACAGTTATCAATTTGCATTGGCTAATTTTATTAGGTACTGTTTTTAATTAAGTATATTTATGGGTTTAACTTAAATAAATTGTTTTACAATTTATACCGCGTGATGGTATATCACACAGTTACCAGCTCTGAAAGGATTGATATGAGAGAAGGTAAAGAGAGACAGTTAGAAAAAGTGAACATTGCCATGGTATAAAACGCTTAAGCCAGCCTTTTCTACGATATTTATTGTGCTCGGTGTAGGAATACTTTGCCTTCCAGAATATGGTTACTCCACACTCTTCACGCTGTCAAGCGGTCGTTTAAGGACCACTTTATCACTCAAAATTTGGCATCCGTATCCTAGTCCCTTTTCCTACCTCTTCTTCTCTTTGTACTTCCTCTTTTCCTTCCTCTAAGGTTTTTCATGAAAAATTCATGGAATTGGGTAAATGAATGTACCTACAAAGAGAAACAAATAAATAAAAATAAAATAAATACGTAATTGTAGGTAGGTAAATTTATTTTAGTTGAAAATTTACGTATGGTTTGACATACAAAAATTTTGGTACAAAAAAAACCTGCTCAAGATAACAGTTGTAGTACTGAAGGTATGAAAAAGTAATGTTCCCAACGATTTAACCAATGAACGAATAATACTAAAGCTCATATCGATTGAAAAAAAATATATTGAAATAGGTATACATAAACGTATCATCCCTTTTACTTCATTCAGTGGAGTAGAAGACCTCTTTGTGTAAGCAGTATGAAATATGTAATTCCGTCGAAGCTTTGACATTTCAAAATAACCAAAATATTCTATGGGTATTTTGTTATTCTATTTGTTGCATTGATAACATTTTCCCTATACAGCTTGTATAAGGTATAGACGAAATTCAAAAATAACTGTAGTACATTCCATTACTTATTTTTATTTTATTTGTTATCATAATCGCTTTAAAACGCATATAATAATATTATTTGTGAGTCATGAAAAATCTCTTCACGAGATTTGTCGGCGTGTGTCCATTTACAAATTGCCTTATTTAAATTACATATGTTGTGACAATAACAGTAAAATATTAATCAAATGAAACATATTTGTACATAATAATATAATAATTAATAGTATAATATTATAACAATCAATAAAACATAACTCTACTTATAACTCTACTTATATAACTATGTTTATATAAAACTACACCTCTGTAACAATTCCTTGATTAGTTTCTTTAATTTAATTTTCCTCGAGCACCTTTTAATAGATAACGGAATCATAATTAAGAAGCTCTGGCACAGAATATTCAAATGTTATTTTTCCGTATTTTTTATTGAATTCAGAGTTCAGACATACGGTATCTATCATTATTTGAAAGCACATAACAAGAGAGTAGAATAACCAGTTAACTATGTGAATACACACTCCTATACTGTGATTATTTTTTGTGTATTGATGTTTCTAATTTGTCTTTTTTAGTTAACTTTATTTTTTAAGTTTTTTTTAATTGATGGTCTTAGAAATATTGTGTAGTGCTTTTACAGAATATTGTAAGCTCTTTTTTATTAATAAGTTATATTCTTGTGGTTGTTGTTTTAGATTATTGTTAATTTATGATTGTTATATGTTGTCCGCTGTCCAGCAATTTGATTTCACAACTGTCAAGCTGGCAGTGGTATATTTTATTCAAATAAAATAAAATAATTAAAATAATGATATTTTTTTTCAAAAAAATTATTTTATACTCGTATAATGCAAGATTTCATCTAATTCTTATATAATAAACATCCTTAAATATTTTACTTTCGTAATAATTCAATTATTTCATGTTGCAATTCCAAAATAGATTTTGATACATTTTCTACATGCCCCTGCCTAAAAACTTTATTGATTTTTGTGTGGTATTATTTCTCATACCTACTAGGGAAACAAATGTAAATCAACAATGCTTTTTTATAAACAAGGAATGAAAAAATATTCATCCTTAATTTATTTATTTTTTGAATAAGATATATCTAGGTTTTGTTATAAACCCAAATACAACCTTATACACCTTTCGAACAGTAATCTACTAGAAGCTTGTGTCATGAAAGGGGTAAGGTAAAAGTCATAATTCTTTACATTAGAAGTAGATTTTTGCTTATTTTGTGATATTAATATATTATTTATTTATTTAATACATTAAACAGCGTTTAAGCTTTTTACATTGTATTACAAAGTATACTTGAACATATTATTACATTACAGTTATACACTCAAGGTACATATCGACTACAAAAGATAAAAACAAATTTTATTATAAAAACATTAAGACATAAGCATTATACTGCAATTCATTCACAATCATAACAATCCGCTTAACCTTATAACAATAAAAACATAATTACATGTATCTATCATTGATATACAATACTACGCACACACGCAAGTACCTTCTAACAAGCAAGAGGAAACATTTATAACAAAAATATGCATTACCAAAAGGTAAGAATGAATAAAAATCTGCAAAGGGTACATAAAACAAACAAATATAGCAAACAATACGAAGAAGCAAAATCATCAGGTAGGTACCTACATAATAATTATGTTTATCTTGTTTTAATTTAAATACCTACCTACTTTATAATTAATAACATATAGAAAATATTTAAGCCCAAACTCGTTGCAGACCAACCCAATGGATTGTAACTCATTATATATAGGTATAATAAATAAAATATTTTTATTAAAGTCTTAATCATTTTTTTTATATTTTTTGGTGATACTTGGCAATATTATACACGTTTTTGTGAAGTCGCTTACGAAGAGTAGATCTCCCACTCATTGCACACCCACATTAAACGTATTCAATTTAGCGATGAGATATAGGTAGGAACCACCTATCTATCCTGAATGAAATAATTTATTGGCAGGTAGAAGACAATTTGCATGTTTATATTACCTATGCCGTTGGTCTGCTTGCTATCCCACTTGTGGTATATGTTATGATAGTGTAGATGGAGATTAGACTAATATAAATCAATAAATCTAATATTTTTAGAAACTCATTATTTACATATTTTTTTTTTTTAAAGGGCAGCGCCCGCCACATACCTCGTGCTACCTGGAGATATGTATCTCCATAACGACACACACATGCACAAACAGGATTTAATGTCGCATTAAAGCGAGAAATGCTGCCCCGAAGGAACACTCTGAAGCACATTTTTTTAAATACTGTATAATTTCCAAATAAAATTTATTCCTACTGATTATATAACTAATATTAGTCCTACTGATTATGCCAAGCAGAAGCCTTGGCGAAAACGTTTGAGGTAAATTAATTTAATTTTGAATTTATATGTGCAGTGTTTAAAAAAAATATAAAAAGTTTTCAATTATGTACCTAAATCACTTTATTGTTATCATTTAAATCGACATAATAATCCAGATCGTTATAATAATCAAATTATAATAAGTCAAATAACCAATATTTTAGTATCATTCTGTTAACGAGATACAAATATATTGAGCAACGACCACCATCAATTTCAAAATAGCCTTAGGTGGTTATCTTATTCTGTACGATGACATGACAAAGAGTTATATTTATTATTGTTTTATTTTTATTTTAAAAATTATATTCATTAAATCAAAACATATGTTATAAAAAGTGGATACTTTTTGTTAACTTCTAGTAGTAGAAGTATTGACTTTAAAATTTATTTTTATGAATACATTTACATAATTTAACCTCGTTTGTCATCACACCAATTGTTTATAATTAAATAAAGAGTATAAATATAAAAACAAGCCTATTTAAAGCCGCAGATTAAAAATATAAAACAATTTTATTCTGCAATAAAAAATCAATCTGTTGCTTTTGGTGAAAGGAAGTACCTAATATTTTTTTTTGAGTTAGGTAAGGAAAGTTTATTCCCCTGTGAAATTATAATTATATTTTTATATCTTGAGTAATGAACAGTTTTTTTTTAAATAATGATGTAGGAATAGTACAACATTGTAAGTAAACTCTTTTGAGAATGATTTTTTTTTTATTTTTTATTTTTATTTTATAAATGGTTAAAGCACAAAACAGAAAATAGCTACATATTATATAAAGTTAGAAAAAAAGTTAATCTTTCAGAGATCAGCTATCATCCAACACCATGCGCTACAATTAATTAAAAAAAAAACATTGGTACCTAACAATCCGGTCATCTTAACATGCCATACACAGTTTCGCTCGCTCACTCAATCATCACACTAGCACAAAAGCACAAATCAATAATAAAAAATCAAGGGGAAGGGAAGAACGGATTTTTTTCAAACATATATTATGTGAACATAGAAACAGTACCTACTCAGTTACTCCCACAAGTTACTCTTGTGGGAGAAATCGTGATGGTATAGATAGAAATAAACTCAGTTTTATAAAAAAAGAAGCTATTTATGGATAGTGAATATTTTTAAAGAAAATTCTCTAAGAGTGGGCTGAACATCTACATACCTAGAACAAAGATTTGAAATTTTGAAAGGGCAAAATTATAATAGAAATGTTAAAAAATATACTTGGTCGACAATTGAAAGACTTAGATATATAAGAAAGAGGAATGTTAGATGGATAAAATATAGTACACGGGTAAGAAAATTCATGAGAAATAGGTAGTCAAAAAATTTTGTAACTCGTTATACATAATTTTCCATCAAATGCACTTTTTTTACAACATTACTGAAATGAAATCTCTTGACGGACATTTTTTTAGATAAAAAAGCGCGTTAAATGTAGATTTCTTTGCTTTATTATTCTTTCCATTTCTAAAAACATGATGTTTCTACGCAGATGAATGTGATCGTAAAACTGCTCTGTGCTCTGCATTAATTTTCTCTTGACATCATTAATTCATTTGTTATTATAGTCACATTTATAGAGATTGCCACGAATAACAATTGAATTCATATTACTTTTTAATTGACATTTTTATTTTCAAAAGCCTGTCCTATAGGCTAATAATAAAAATAGCTAAACTAATTGGCCCTGTTTCATTCGACAAAACGCATTGACTGCTTTCTCATAAGGGTAAATATTATATGACTACTCCAGTAACCAGCATGTCACAAATAATGCTGTGCGCCGACGCACCCGGCAGAGATCTGAAATCTCCGTGACACAGGAGAGACGGTGGTCCTGGCTAGGTCATGTTCTGAGAATGCGCAATGATAGTGGGACAAAAAGAGCAGTGTTCTTCCATCCGCAAGGGTTCCTTCAGCCCGAGCGTCCCTCTTTCGCAATACACCGTTCCTATGACAATGACATCAGAGCGCAGGGAATTTAGTGGGAAGAGATGACTCGATTGGCACAGAGACGTTCTGAATAGGGGAGGCTGGTTTCTGCCCTGTACTCCCGGGAGGAGCGTTGAGGGCTATGATGATGATGACTCCAGTAAAGCTAGAATTGTAATATGTTAATGGTAAAAAATGATCCCAAGATATGTTGTATATAAGTTTGTTTGTCGGTAGCCTGGAGGTAGAGTCTCGGCCTCTTGAACAAGGGGTCCGTGGTTCGATCCCAGGTGCCGGCAAACTCCCCTTTCACGACACAAGCTTTTAGCTTACTGTGGAAGGTGTATAAAGTTGTATTTGGGTTTATAACAAAACCCAGATATATCTTTTTAAAAAAAAAAAAAAAAAAAATATATTTAACACCTCTTGGTTAAACATATATTCTTCTTCTCTACGTGTCTTGTCGGGTCCCCCCCGACGTTGATGATCACCTGGGAGAAATCCTTCCTGTTCTGGACAACACGAAACAGCTCCTCCACACCTCTCATCCCCGCCCACTCTTGAATGTTCTGGAGCCAGGAAATCCACCTTCTTCCAACCTTCTTCCCTCTACGTCCCTCCCTCAATCTTCCCTTCTATGACCAGTTAGATAGCGTATTTTTCTCCTCTCATTATGTGACCAAAATATGAAGTTTTACACAAAACAAAACAAATATAATAATTCCATACGACCAATTGTCGGTTGACGAATTAAACTGGCTTTTGGCATGTAGGTACTCATTCTATATTATTACCACCTACTTCTAAAATTTATAAAACAAAAAAATCATGAACTATTCTGAATATAAAATAACATTTCATTTCTTATTAAAATACTAATTAAGCAAATTCGTCGAAAACACTGGAATGTATATTTGAAAAAATATTTGATATCCTAAGAAGATATTCCCTAGATCAGTAGCTCCCAATCCCTGGTCCGCGGATCTCGAAAATCTGGCGACAGAGAGGACGAGGGGTAGAAATTTATTGTGCATGGGAAATCATGACTAAATTCTGAGAATTTGAGACCTTGATTCTCAGAAAAAGAAAAAGGTTCTCAGCGATCTGCGGTAAGATTATCAATCGTTGACCGGTCCATAGCAATTAAAAGGTTGAAGAGCACTGACCAACATAGATCTCTTGAAGTCATCCACATAATACAATGACACCAAATTGCTTTGTTATGATTCACAGTATTCAAATAACAAGAAAAAGATACAGATCTCTATTTGAACAATTTTTTTTATTACAGTATAGAATATCATTTTCATTGCAAAGTTATCACCCGTGTCATTAGTTTATTGCCCGGTACAAAATATGATAGTGTTGATGATAAATTTCATAATATCCTATAAAAAAACTCGTATATTTGCCCACAAATATTTCAGTTGTTCATTTGTTATTTTAATTTGTTTGTGGATATGTTTGCGAAACAGATTCTAGTTTAAAATTTATCTATTACAATGCTCCAAATATAAAATATGAAACCATTCTTTTTTGTTGTAGATCGCTGATTTATTACTTCGGAAATTGTTACATTTAGAACAGCATTTTATCCATCTTTTTGGTGGTTTTCCATAAACTCGAGGTAGTTGATATCTCTTTTATAGCGATTTGGGCGATTCTGTTGTCAGCCATCCTATGTACACAATATGTACATGGTTTCTCGAGAATCGTCTACTTTTTCCACTACATCTATGTTTGCATGGAAAACCTACTTAATTATATTCTCTTGCATTTTTTTTAACAAAAATATATCTGGGTTTTGTTAAAAACTCAAATACAACCTTATAGATCTTTCACAGTAAGCTAAAAGCTTCTGTCGTGAATGGGGAGTTTTTCGGCATCTGGGATCGAACACGGGATCTCTTGTTAACGAGGCCGAGACTTTTACCTGTGTTTTACCTGTAAAATCTTCTGCCATTTGGATAATACGAAATGAAATTTCAAAACAAAATAGGCTTAACAAAATTTCTTTATCAACTTTTATGTAAGGTATCAAGAGCTTAATGTGATCACAAAGCTTCAAATCAGACACAAAGTATCATATTTTTAACAGTTGAGAAGAGCATGTATCTCAAATATATCTTATTTTTTATGTAATAATATCTGGCAAATGTGATATGATTAAAATAGTGAATATAATAAATACTAATGCATATACACATAATTATATTTTTAAGAAAGCATTTTTCTAATATTATTTGAAGTCTCATAATGAACATTCCATGATTGTTTTTGAAGTTATTTTGTAGAAGTAATAATGTAGAAAAATATTTTGCGGGACTATGTAAGTTAAAGAATTTTAATAAAATTTTCATCACCATTGACCATTGTTTTTGCTCCCAACATATCTTAAATTTTATTTTTTACTGAAGAGATGAAAGACACATCCACGTTTCTAAAATGATATTTCGAGTATTTGAAATTATAAAAATTCTTTCTTAATTAATAAGATCGCCTTCTTCTCGTTTGACTACCTAAAGTAATACATAGACTATCAATATGATAGATATTTGTTGGCGGCGTTAGAACAGCGTAACAAAAAAAAATCGTTTACTTTATAAACGTAATTATTTAGGCTAAATATAAATATTTGGATTACTTATAAACCAGCTTTAGACAAATCGTAAATATCGGGACACTTTTCAAGTTTCCTACAATAGGAGTTTACATAATCTGCTAGATAAGCAGATGAGGCGTCTGTTACTAAAACTGCGTTTAACAGATTTGATAACCTTAAATAATTCTCAATGAATTCTACTTTACTTTTCTTTTCAGATTTAGATACTAATAGAACAATTATTATTCATGAACAATCGGCAACGTCGGGTGAAAAATCTAATCATATATTTATAAACCAACTACGATATTAAAATTACCAACAAAATCTCAGGAATCATTCACAATACATAGCGGATAACGATCGAGTTCTCAGAAAAAACAAGAATTTAAATTTGAAGATTAACCGTATACACCGTTGGATTTGTTAAACCGTTTTAATTTCATTATAAAGGTGAATCTTTTTTTGGAAAAACCTTATAGGTATCGTGTAAGTTTATATTTCATGTTGTTTTTGCCTTGTTATTTTACAGCTATGTGAATGACAATAATTGATGATGAAATTATATAAAAGTTTACTTACATATAACATGCGCTTGCATGTTTTTACATGCAGCTGGTCTGCTGGCTACACCGTTTATGGAATATACAGTGATGGTATTGTATTAGTACTTATATTAATAAAATATGATATCTCTCTCATCGTTTTCCTCATGTCTGAGGATGGTCGTAGCAGTAGACCCTATCAGTGACTCTCTACACTTGTGTTTGTCCTGGGTTATGTACAGAATGTCCAAAAAAGAAGATCCAATTGTTTGCTGAATCATGTCGCTGCATCTAGTTCTTCACCCTTCGACACTAGCTACAACAGGTAGAAAGTTATAGAGGACAGGGGCCACTCGAGAAGATTATGAGCCAAGGACAGGCCACTTTATGAAAATTAACACTAAAAGTTTTTTATTTCTAGAAAAATGCTCACACATTAAAATTTCTACTTCTCCGTCACCAAATTTTCAAAATGGTATAAGAATTTGAAATATTTCAAAAACTCCTCGGTTTTCTCAAAGAATATATGGTATCCATTTGGTACTTTTACCGAAAATCCATCCATTGTCACTGGTATTGTCAATTTTTTATATTATATAATTCGCTGGCTGGCCGCAGACACATACCGGCAAAGGGCCGCATGTGGCCCGCGGGCCTCGGTTTGTGCATCGCTGTTCTACAATCATGAAATAGGTACATTTTATATTATAATATATGATATAGGTACGTTGGGCAAAATCACCCTCTGTTGGGTGGAACGCCCACAAAAAAAAAAAAAAAAAAAATATAGGTACATTTTATATGATCAATTTGAAGTTTTTTTTTCATATTAACAATAAGGTACTTATTCATTTATATCTACCAAATATAACATTTGTAGGAACTTTTATGTTAGTAATTTGCATCCAAACCCAGAACAATTTGTAAAAGGTCGTTCTACATTTGCCCTGGTCAGGAATCGAACCTGGGACCTCGCGACTCAAAGGCAGGAACGTTACCATAGCACCACGCCGGCCGATTTAATTAATTTGACGCTAACGTTGTGGTAGTTTCTAAACATTATTACGAATGTTAAAGAACTTTACTAATACCACTTAAATAAATTTATTACGTGCGACCAAGGTTTCAACAAGTATCCGGTCATTCTTAAACGCATATTGAAACAGTCGGTCGTGCGTAGTAGGTATAATTTTTTAGTGATATTTGCAAAAATTTACTCCAAACATTGGTAATAACGATTTAATTTAATCTGACAAATAAATAAAATACTTAATATGTCTCCAACATTTTTCTGCCAGCTTCCGAGTGTCCTGATAGATAAATACAATAATAATTAACCGGTGTATCGCATACAATAGACACACATACACAATATCTGAATACTGCAATATTTTTAATTCAATTAAATTTATTGTTTTTCCCTTTGTAAATTATTGATACTGTATTCGTAAAACATCACGTTATAGACATTTATAATCTTCAGGGAGGCTAAAAAGGCCACTTTATATGAATCATAATAGGAATTGTTAAACGATTTTTCGGTTACATTTCACCAAATATGAATTGTAGAGGAATTGCTCAATGTGGGCATTTTAGGCCCCCAGTTCAGCGATGAGGAATGCCACTAATCCTTAATGTCTCAACTTTTATCAGGACGAAAAGGACAACTTTCATATTTGTTACTAGTGGTTCGTCTGCTGGCTACCCTACGTATAGGAAATACCGTGATGGTATGAATGATTTTTTTATAGTTTAATTTGAACTTTCACCAAGTATCAGTGGTCAACAATGTTAACTTATTTCATTTTCAACAATATTCATATTTTTAATACACCTACCTACTCGCCCATAGATACATATATTTGTGTCCCATCTTTGTCAAGAGAAGTGCTATCCATCTCTCTTTTTAATAGACACAATGTACGTACCTACCTTTAATTATGTTTGAACCAAAAATTTTAACCACATGCATACAAAGCCAGTTTTTGATGTTTCTTCTTTAATTATTATAATCCTGTTATACTCATGTACATACATTTTACCAAAAATATAAATTTCATAAAATATTTGTACATGTTACTCATTAAAATTAAAAGATTTCATCAAAAAGTTTACATTACATTATATAAAACGTCGTTTAATTATCATAATTCCATTCCCTCTACAACAGACAAGTAGGTTCAACTTACTTATGGTCCAAAACACGTGAGTGTCATTATTTCTCTTTTATCTTAACCGCAAGTAACGAAAAGTATTCAAATTTTAACAGGATTTGTTGTAACTATTTTTTTACAAGCAAAGACAGATCCAGAAGATAACCGAAGGCAGAATACCGAGATATTAAAAATAAAAAAATTTACAGACAGGATTGTTAAAAAAAAAAACACTAACCGAGATCTGGGTGAGCGAAATTCTGAAGTCATCTTGCAACTCCAAGTAATGCCCAAGATCGAAATGCTTCGAGACTAATTGTTTTACTGGCGAAAGTTCATCGAGGACTGCATGGTCATCGAATGGAAACACTCCAGACGCTTTTACATAAACAGATCGCTTGTATCATGTAATACCTCTCTTCCTGGTAGTGAATTATTGGTTATTTCAGCTAGCCAGTCTTAGTAGAGCATTGAGGCAACTCAGAGATTCGTAGAGTTTGGTTGGCTGTTTCAATGAGAACCAAGATGTACGCATTAGAAAATGTTCGTTTATTGTTTCATTGCACAGGTTACAGATATTACACACATTTACACATTTTATTCTACTATAAATTTGAAAGGCACAATTGTATCAAATAACTCGAAGCCACTCAGTCCCTCGGTTCCCAGTGACACGCCGAAGCGTGCGCAAGGCCCGGTGTCCGAAGCAAAGTGGAGAGACATGAAGTTGTCGCAAATGGCTTTGTAGGTAGAAGAGAAGAAATATGCGACACACTATTATAATTACGGGATTATAATTGTACAAAAAAACTACGTTTCAATTTTTAACTACGACAATCATCAAATTTTACTGAGAATATTGTTTGCAGTAGCAGGAAGAGAAAAGTGTTCGGGAGATAGCATACGCAAGCAGCGACAAACTAAGCTACATTGCTGAAATGAAATACTATTAAACTGACAACTTACCAGAAAACCCACCTAAAAATGAAAAGAAAACGCCGCAAGAAAGATCTTTTTCAGAACAAACAGATCACTGACACAACAAAATAGAAAATGGAGAATAGTTAAACTTATAATATAACTATCTTGTACCTAACTATCGTGTTTTGGTTAAAGTGTAACTTTTTTTGTATTTACATAGTTTTACGCAAAAACATTTTTAATGTACCTACGTTTTCTTTACACGAACAAGTTCAAAGGGTGAGTGGCAAAGTTCAGTGGCAGAATTCTAAACATTATCCGATATGGACAACCTGAGGAACGACGTACACCAGGAAGACCTCCAAAACGATCGAACGACTGCTAGGCCAGCACATCGCAAGAGGACCTTCCTGAATCAATAGACCTTTAAGTCCATCAAAAGACCAAGAAGAAAAAGATTTTATATAATTATTATGCAGAAAATTTGTCGTACATATGTCCACAACACGCAGTACAAAATCGAAAGATAGAATGAAATATGCTTTCATTCAAACAAATAATTATGTCAGAGGGAAAAAAATGAGTAAGTAGACTTGCCGTAGGTATATTTTTATTAAATTTCTTGATAATTCCCGTATATATTTGTTCACTTCATCATACACATAAATCTAGGTACGATATTTTAATCCGTTCTACTCGCTGACGTTTCATATGACAATTATATTTTTTCACAAAGATAATACCTTTATTTTACATAAAATTTTCTCTTGTCGAAAGTTCTCACAAAAAAGTATTATTCATTTCAAACACGTTCTAACGTTGTCATGGTAGTATCAACTTTTTACTTTTGTCATTTTTATAGATTAATACCATCGTTTTTAAAAAAGGAAAAAGTTTTATTTTATCTATTTCAAGCTCCTGAATATGTACTTTGAAATAGATTATGTGTGTGTTATTTCGTGATATTGCCTGCTTATTCTAGTGTAATTGTTCAAACATCCCATTAATTCACTTTGTCTTTCAACAATCCCACTCCATTCAGAGCGTTTCTGCACCAATTGAAGCACCTCTTCCCACGTTCCATCTCCAGCGTTCTGATGCCCTTGTCACGGGAACATTGTATTGTGATTGTTCATTCAAAAGCTCTTCGAAATAAATTTAAAAAAAAATAGTCAACAAACTGGATTTGAATGTCAAAATTAAATATTTTTTTCTCAAGTTCTATCCAGTGTGAATAAATCTCTTAGTACCAACAACACCAGTAAATGAATTGCTATAGAATTTTACTGATACAACCTCAGCATAAAAGGGCTAGAAAAGCTCATTTTTTTTTTTAATATTCTAATGGAAAACTGTTTAAGAATTATGAATATAGATTATAAATGGATTATTTAAATATCACAACATCTTCATATCTGACGGTATCACGTGAATTTTTATCAAAATATCTAATATTTTATTAGGTATATTCTGTTGCAAATTGTATCCATCATATCAATATGCACATGGGCAACATTTTTTTTTAATATTTGTTGCATTTTTCAGAGCACCGGTATTGGTGACACTAAAAAAACTAATACTTTAGGCAACAGAGAGCCACTAAAACTAATGTTAAAAGCATTCAAATGTAAATCGTGACTTTCATGAGTATATATTGTATATAGTTTCATGTGAATTCGTCGATGAAAAATACTATACTACACTATACCCTCACGCCGTATCCCAGGTGGGGTAGGCAGAGAGAACGGAACGCCATGTCGCTCTATCCTTACATACTTCTTTCGCTTCCTCTACATTCATCCAGTTTCTCATACATGCACGCCGATTCCTCTTACTTAACACGCGACCGTCCTTGAGAATTTGATCCACGTGGTTAAGCCACGTAGTTCTTGGACGTCCGCGCTTTCTCACGCCCTCTCTTTCAGATAAATACACCCTCTTCGTCAATCTTACACCATCCATTCGCTCCACATGACCAAACCATCTCAATTTATTTACACGCATTCTATCAACAACACTCCTCTTGCATCCACTCATTCTTCTAATATCCTAATTTTTACTCTATCACGCAATGTTTTACCTACCATTCTTCTCAGTGATCGCATCTCCACTGCATTTATTCCACTCTCGTCCTTCTTCAGCCATGTCCAAGTTTCGCTTGCATACATCAGTGTCGGTACGAGGATGGCATTGTGCACCAACATTTTGGCCATGTTCGAGACATTGCTAACAATAGATCGAAAATAGATGAAAAATCACACCAAATTTAATTCCTCTAATAAATTGTATTTTAGGTATGCATATAATGTGTTTTTATACAACAATTCTAGCAAATTATAATATAATTATAATTTGCTGTTTATGTATACATGTTATGTATACATGTAATGTCTCGATTTAAGCGATAAGGCATGCCATCAATTCTGAATGACTTACTTTTTAAGATCACCTGTAGGTATATTTATACATGTAGCGAGCTCAGAGAATGCCCTCCTTGTCTTTAGTGATATAGATAAAGATATAATTCATTCATGTCATTTAATAAACATGCAAGTCGTTTTCTACATGGTTATTAAAAAACAAAAACATGGTGGCACCTCTCATCCCTGAAATGAAGATGTTGAATGTCTTTAGCTCGATGTTTTCCGAATACTTGCGTTTTACAGGACACTTGAACACTAATATTAAAGAGTGGAAGACCTTTTCGTTGCCGGAAACTCCACGGGAAAGAAGAAATAGATAGGTTTATATATTACATAAAATTATTGATTTTCAACAGCAATCCGTTCTACTTTATCACGACAATGATGGCGCCGAAAGACCTGATCAGAATGTAAAAATGCATTATTCCGTATTTTGTATTCTGTTTGTTAAATTAAGGTAGGGCTTTATGTGACAGGCAATAAATCATATGCTCAATTTATTTCCTGGGAACATTTTTCAACATCTGAATGTTTTACATTTACGATTTTATTTACTCTGGTAATATTCCAAAACAGAGAAACGAATCACTACAGAGTATTTCATAGCAATTTAGTGACAAATGGGTGAATTTTTCATATTATTTCGTCTTTAAACTACACATGCCAATCAAATATTTCAATAGGCGCATCACAAATCTGAATTGATAATTATGTGTGTGAGGCACGATGTCGTAACATTCGCACCATGACAATTAATAACAAACAGAAGCGTAGAAAAACTACAACAGACCTCAGAAAATGTGTTGGTGTCGACTGAATAAAAACAGCATATGCTTATGCAGAAAGCTTTTAAGCAGGTTTAAGAAAATTTTACATTCACTCAGGACTTTTGTTTTGGACCTCATATCAATGACATAAACAACAAAGCTTCTAAAGTCCATGGTTTGGTGCTAAGACATTTTCGTGAGCCAAATACTATTGGGTTGCTATATGATTCTTTGGCTCGCAGCGTCTTAGAATTGGCTTCTGTGATATGGAACCCTTGTGAAACTAGATATTGTCTAATGTAGGAGAAAGTCCAGAAAAGGTGTTTTAGAATTATCTACCTCTGTACATTTGGGTACTATCCTTATTTCTTCCCATCTGATTTCATACTGGGTTGTCTGGGATATGATATGTTGCTTCACCGTCGAGATGTACATAGGTATATTGTACGAGGCATTTTTCAAGCTCGTAAGTGGCTTTATAAGTAGTAATCCAATGATTTTGAATGAGTTATGTATCTACGTCCCAATATCAAACACTCGTTCTCAACAGTATGTACTTTTTTACCCCCTTGATAGCAGAACATACGTAATACCAAACTCTCTTTTCGAAAGAGCTATAGAATTGTTTAATGATTTGAATATTTATGCCAATATTTTCAACATAATATACAATGACTTTATCGCCAGGATAGAGATTCTCTTTTGATTCTGTTTCTTTTTGATGATGTTTTTTTTTGACTTGGCATTTCTTTGTTTTTTTAATGTTTTTTTTTTGTAATTTTTCTGCTGAAATCGCCTGGGCCAAATGCTGCTATGGTCTCAGTGCAGGGTGATATTTTTAAAATAATAATAAAAATACTTGACTGATATTGTCTGCACAATTCATGGAAGCGATTTATTGAACAATGAGAAGGTTTTTAACTATTCAAATTCTTTCATTTACTCAGCTCTTAATAAAAAAATCCCGTTTTGTGTCTATAAAAATAGTGTGAAGCAATTTTTTTAATATTTCATAAATTTTGTAATCTTTTATAATATTTATGAAGAGGATGATCCAAACAAATATTAAATATGATATTTATACTTCACTTAATGATATATTCTAATTTCATATATAACGTAAAGAATTGAATTTTAAGGTTCTCCTTAAGAAGCATTAGGTAATATGTTTATTTTACCACTGTATGTATGTGTTTCCACAATCCTTTTAAGATAAAGAGGATATATTTTAGCACCTCCTAACTGGATAGAGTTTTCTGTCTAATCCGCTTTTGCCATCTAAGTATTATAAAACTTGAGGTTTCATTTAAAAAAACAAAACACACTCGCTTCAAAATTTAACAGTTACATAAACAACATTAAATAATACGAAAATAGGTTTACCGAGAACTGAGTGTAAGTACGAAATGGAGATAAGGAGACCATGCCATGGAAACTGTAACATTGTCAGCCCTTCTCAATAAGGTTACTGCATGAATGTGGAGAAAGGAAGTGTGCACTATTTGGCGTTCCGTTTTCTCTGCCAACCCTACTTGGGACACGGCGTGAGGGTATAGTATACTAAGGTTACTATCACGATAGATATCTGTTTATTTCCTCTACAATTTAAAACCTACATAGTACTTTATTTATAAGTTAATCATGGTAGATAAACCACGTGAAAGATTCTGAATAGACCAAGGTTGGGAGTGGCAAAGTGCAAAAAACGATGTGGGACTTCCTGAATAGAGAGGAGACCATCTGTGTCTGTGAGGTGTAGATTGGTTCCTATTTGTTGCGGTGCCACCTAATGCAAACTGCCTATGTTGAGGTTGATTTAATGATTGGAGTACTCACATATTGGAGTAGTCCATGAATGATGAATGTATGGCAGCCAAAGTAGGATTTTTAACACCTATTGAAAAACTAGCAAATGATGTAGGTTAGCCGAAATCATAATAAAAAAAAATTTGAATCAGTAGTGGTATATCGTTCTCTGTAATCTTTTTGTTCTTATATTGTGCATTTTTCGTCTCCTCTTTTTATTGTTCGTTATGTTCCATTTAAGCTAAAACCTCTAGTAAATATCCACCTTTGTCAAACAGAGAAACAATCTAATCTTAATTTAAATCTCGTTCAATCCCTATTCGCATTTTTCGTTGTTTACATTTTGAATATGAAATCAGAATATCTTGAATACTTTCCCAGATTGAAGATTGAATAAAAAGATCAGTTCTATGAAAAATGACAAATGATGCTGAAGTTTTTTTACGTTACATATTTTTTTATTTTGCAATACACTTGTGATATACATATTTACGTTTCAAAAGTTACAAAATTTGTATTGAGTTTATTTTCAGTACCTGCTCATGCACTAAAATTAATAATAACAATAATAAACCTTTGTTTTTGCTTGTAGGCAATATCATTCAACTAAACAAAAATTATCTAATTACTTAATTTTAATTATTACTGGTATATCAGCACAGCGAGATTTCATGGCACTATCCTGTCCATATAAGTATTAAAACTAAAAGTTTTGAGAAAAAAATGCACAACTTTCTAATGGCAGATGTAATCACTAAACAATAAAAAAGGAAATACATATTAAATAGTTAGAAAAGGTTACATTCTACAATAGTTCAGAGATAAGATGGACCTTAATGATTGGATTACAAAATTATTATTTATTTATTGCTAGGTGTAAGAAAGAATTGCGAAAGATCATGTATTAACAATGATAAATAATATAAAAGTCGCTTTTTTATCGGCATTCCACCCAACATAAATGAGTGATTTAGCTAAAAGTCATTTCAAACACTATAAATGTGAGGGAAAATATATACTTACTCTATTTTAAATACCCATTGGTTCATAGCAATGCGATTTATATTCTTTTTTACTCCCGCTTATTTGTCTGGCGTTATCTAATTACAGCAAACCCTCTAGTCCCAGATATTTTATGAAGCTGAGGAGTTTGTAGGGATCTAGAGTAGTGAAAGATTCCATTTCTACCCAGAACTTAGATTCTTGCAAACTCAACATTCCTTCGAAAGTTTTCTCTCTCAATCACAAAATTCTGAAACACTGAGAGTAATTTTATATGAACAGTGTCATCACTTCCTAAGACATTCCTATCGTTATCATATCAACATAGGAATAGTGTCAGTATCCATGGTGAAAGAACTTTGTCCTACCGTTTTAGCTATCTATCATAAAATATTAAATTAATGGAACCAAAACAAAAACGATTATTTATGACCATCTATCATATTGAGTGGAAAAATCAACTTTGTAAAATAAATCAAACAACTTAGGGAAAAATAATTATACAGAGCATTTTTCCAATGAACCAGAAAAAAACAAAGAAATAATTGCAAAGTGAGTAACTCATCAATAACTTTTCTTTTTTTTTTTAGTTAAAATTTCATTAAGAAAAACGCTGTTTGTCTTTTTTGCTATTTCACTTTAGAAATAAATTTAAGGAAAATTGATTCCTTAAAGCGTTCACGTACTTTTTTACAACAACTTAATTATAAAATTTAAATATACAAACATAAATGTATCTGTTTATAACGGGATTCGGATATTTTATTGCTCGAAAAGGAAGGAAATATTATTATTTAAGTTCATTTTACAACAATACCATAATCTTTGTCAAGTAATTTGCAACGTGAATCATATTAATTAGTAATAAACTGTCAAATTTATGACCAGATCGTGGCATCTTTATGGAGCAAGCATTACAATTGGTAAACGAGTTTTTCTTGAAAAGATTTTAATGGACTTTAAATTCCAAAGAACTACACGCTTAATTTTATTGTTTAGATGAAAAATTACCAACAACATTATTGTATCCAAATTAGTAGTATAGGACAATCAATGGTTCATCGCACTTTAAATATGAAATATACATATACGTGGTGGAATAATGTTTTTCATGTTGGATTTGATTTTGTGTCTACCTTTTAAAATACTATCTTGGAATTTTAATCCGGAAAACTGGGTTCGAATTTAGCCTCTATCATACACAATCACATAAACATATAGGTATATATCTTCTTCTTCTTTAAGTGGCCTGTCGAGTCCCCCCAACGTTGGCGATCATCTCGGCGAACCTGACCCTGCCTGCGCCAAGTGATTTTTTTTGGAATCTTCTTCTTCTTCTTCCTCGTAATGTAGATCATCGATCTGTTAGGTCAGAAGTTGTTGCCTCTTGTGATGCTGAAGACCAGCTGTCTTTCCATCTTTTTGGTGGTCTTCCTCGGGGACGTGAACCGACTGGTGTTTCTTTAGCAGCCATATGTACGATTCTGTTTTCAGCCATCCGATCTACATGGTCTCTCCAGAATCGTCTCCTTTTCCTACTCCATCTTACGATATCCTCCGTGTTGCATATGTTCCTTATCTCAGTATTTCTTATTCTGTCTCTGAGAGTTTTGCCCGCAATAGCACGTAATGTTTTCATCTCTGATGTTCTTAGTAGATTTTTTGTTCGTACCGTGTCTGCTCTTGTTTCTACACCATATGTCATAATTGGTCTAACACAGGTTTTATATATTCGGACTTTACTATCAGTTAGCATGTGTTTATTTCTCCATATGGTACTCTTTAGGCATCCGGCTACAACTGAGGCTTTATTGGTCTGCTCTCTCACTTCGTTGTACAGGTCACTATTGTTAGAAATTTCAACCCCTAGATATTTGAATGATGCAACTTGTTCAATAGGTTTATCATCAATAACTAATTTGCATCTTAAAGGGTGTCTTGAAATCACCAAACATTTTGTTTTATCAATGGACACATTCATATTGTACTTCTTGGACGTGAGATGGAATCTGTACAGTAGACGCTGTAGATCATTTTCTGTTTCAGCCATCAAGGCTGCATCATCAGCATAGCAAAGTACATTGACCACACCGTTGCCCATTTTATATCCGAGGCCCAAAGATGCTACTTCCTCAATTATTTTGTCCATTATCAGGTTAAACAAAAAGGGGCTCAGACTATCTCCCTGTCTTATTCCTACTGCAGCCTTAATTGGTTTTGACAATTCGCTCCCCACTTTAATTTGAGTTTTACTGTTTCTATTAATATCCTTTAGAACTTCTATGATAGATAGTGGTATGTTGTATTCTTGCAGAATTGCTATAATGTCAGTGAGCAACACCCTGTCGAATGCTTTTGTGATATCAACGAAGCACACGTAGACCGGCTTATTAGTTTTTGGAATAATATTACTTTTTTATTTATGGGCTAAATCGCCTACGCAAGCAAACGTCGAGAATCAACAGAATTCATAATGACCTCAGCAGATGTGAAAATGTCGTCCATGTACATAATTCTACGGACGGGATAAAGAGGGATAGATGCTGCGGTGCATTGATGATGTTAATATTAAATTACTTTAAAATTTATAAAAAAAAATTGTGGATGTTAATATTATATTACTTTAAAATTTATAAAAAAAAATTGTGTACACAAATGTCTAAAATCAGACCATCAATTGTGTTGATGTTAAACACAAATTATCCGTGTCCAATGATAATGATTTTATGCATAATATATCTCTGTTTTATAGCACTTTAATCATTGACATCAATAAAAATCACCCATTATTTTAATTTGTTTTTATTTTTCTAGTAATAATTTATTGATATAATATAACCGTTATTAGTTTAACAATCATCTAAATCTTCTTATTCGTATATGTTAATTTAAATCAAAATAATTGAGAGGTTTCAAAATATTTGCCACCCACTAAGTCAAATTATTTACATACGTGGAATCTTGCAAGCTTATCGGTAGATACAAGACATTATTATCGATTTTATTGTCATATATGTAAACTTAAGATATTCAAATAAGATATGTTTTATATACGGCATAGAAAATACAACGTCATCTTCTTTGATAGTACATACCTGCACTAAAGCTCCACCATTCTGAAAAACGACCCCTCTTGTTGCTTGTTGTCTCGTTGGTTCATCTCACTTCTGTCATGTAGCTTCATCAGAGATCATCTTAAAAGAGATATATTGAATATAATATTATTGAAGAGTAGTTACTTGTGTTCACATTGTGGAAATATATTTTAAATAATTTAAACGTTAATTAGAAGTTTTAATAATATTATATGAAAATTTAAACAGTTTTTTTTATAAATTTTAAAGTAATTTAATATAAACTTCGACATTGTAACGCAACATCTATCTTCACCTAGTGGATCTCCTCTTTATCCCTGCGTAGAATTATGTACATGGACGACATTTTCACATCTGCTGAGGTCATTATGAATTCTGTTGATTCTCGACTTTTGCTTGCGTAAGCGATTTAATCCATAAATAAAAGAGTGATATTTTTCCAAAAATGAAACATTTTTGGACAATCTCTTTTCTCAATTCTTTATCACAGTAAAATTCAATATTGAAATCACTCATTCAAATTATGATGCTTACCAGTCCTCACAATATTGATGATTATTCCAATCATTCTATGTTTAAAAACCATCCACTCGTCTCCCAATGATCGGAGTATTGAAAATTATGATCAGAAAAAGTAGCTCATGCTTGTTGTTTAAGAAATCATTAAAATAAAAATAATAATAGGCTAAATGTATGTAATATAATAGCATCAATAAAAGAAATATTTTGAAGCACAGCAAATAAAATCATGTTGAAGTACCCGTATTATGGAATTAGAAAACTTGCAAGTCCTTGTTCAGCTTATTATGTGAAGGATAATAATGTAATTTGAAACACAAGGCATGTTAAAATTTTGGAACAACGATATTTACATGAAACATAATGGCATTCATGACAATTTCATACTAAGTTATAGATACCGACGTATATTACTCAAGTCTTTTCTTTTTTTTACTGTTATATTTTCATCTCAAAACTTTGTTTTCCTTTCAAAAGTATACCGATATATACATCTTTAAACAAGAATATTTTGGAAATTTTATTTTGTCGTTCTCAACTTTGTGAAAGTTCATTATTATATATTATATTATAAAATTATCAAAATTATAAAAAAAAATTAAACACAAGCACTGTTTACTTTCACTATTTTGTAATCAATTTCACTATTTTCAATATAGTGAGAGTAAATAGTGTTTGTGTTTAAATTATTTTTATAATTATAATACCTATTTTGTTTTAACTCGTTTAATTAGTCAGTATTCGCTCGTCCTTTAGTTACATTACAGCCGGCATTAAATTTCAGAATCGGTATGACCTTGAAGTACTTGAGAGTACTGAGAAATGCCAACTGGTCTCAGACTCTGTGAAAGGAAATTCCTGCTCTACTCCTCTATACAAAAGGAGGTGGTCGATGCCATTAAATATGACATAGTAGACAAGGACCGACTGTCAGCCCGGTATAAGCTAACAACCAACTCTTCTTAACTGAAGATGCTGGAAGGGGCACTCTCTTGTCCGAAGAAGCTAAAATCTTCTTAAAGGCGGATGAACCTTCGAGGTCAACGGCATGAGGATGTGGAATGCAAGGGAAGCTACCACATTAAAGGCTCTCGTAGCATCCCAAAGTAACAACGAGGTATGAAAATGACTAGATCTTTAGTAAAATTTTCCGGAGTCAAAATCGTCCCCCAATCGGATCTCCGGGTGGGGACTGCTCGAGACCTTGTCATTAAGCAGAATACACACAAGAGAGAGGAGGTGAGAAGAAACCGAAACAGCACAGAAGGAAGATACGCAACCTGGAACGTCAGAACTTTGCTGCAAAATGGTAAGTTAGACAATCTTAAGAATGATTTTTTTATTATTGTAAGTATATTTGCGTTTCTATTTTTATGGTTTATACCTACATATTTTTAACCATGTATAAGGCTGACGCCGTATATTGTACTTCTTCTTCTTCTTCTTGTGCCGCTCTTATCGGAGGTTGGCGACCATCTGTTGATACTCTTCACGATCCTGGGTCAGTCTGATGAGGGTTGCTGCATCCGGTATTCCAAACCACTGCCGAAGATTATTTCATAAAATATAAACATGCACATATACATTCGCTTAAAAAAACACTTAAGATGAGATATTTTCCTATTCCATTTAAAGAGTTTAACTTGTGTATGGGATAGAATGAACTGCATTAAACGAACAGGCTCACAGCACATTTCCTCACGGTGTAATTTGATTAATATACATACCTATGGAGAATGTCACGAAAAGAAAACCGAAAAAAAAATATTTTTTTATATTTCTGTTACTATTTACACTAGTCTTACAAAGAAATAATATTTTTTTTAAACTGATAGATGATGTTACTGATAGAAAGCACTTAATTCTCTTTTCCATCTGTTCACAATACAAATGTTTGATATTATGTCTTTGTGTTTTGTTAAATCTTCTTTCTTTATCCTTTAATATATTGTACCAGATAAGTTTCATTACCCTTCTTGAATAATCCACATACATATCTTCATTTTATTCTTAATATACGAGTTCGTTTATAAGTACATACATATTTAGGGTATAGTTTATCCTTCATTCTTGACCACTTGAATGTCTGCAATTAAATGAAGCTTGAAGGAAAGAAAATTTGACGCAGAGTAAACACGGGTCAAACCTTCTTGAAAAAAGAGGAACAGGAGGGATGGTAATCGATAGAAATTTGATAGGAGATGAAAATGAGAAAGAAGAAAAAGTGTGTTTCAACAATAGTTTCAACAAGACGACAGGAAAAATAAAACCAACTATCCAAGTATAAATGTACCATCCTCATTGAACAATAAATACTAATGATTTCTAGACGCTTGGCAAATCCTGATTCTCGTCGGACATTAGCGGTTCTCACTCTTTTGTTTGAAATTCCAAAAAAAAACAAATTTCAAAAGAGAAAGATTACTTATTTTATATTTATTTATTATTATAAACAAAAAACACTGTTTAATTTTCACTTATAATTTTTATTGCCTCGAACGTTTCCGTCTACACTGATGACATTTTCAAGAAGATGCTTAAAGATTCTTGAAAATGTCTATCAGTGTAGACGAAAACGTTCCAAGCAATAAAAATTTATAGTGAAAATTCAACAGTGTTTTTTTGTAATTAATTAATTTAAAAAAATAACAATGAATTTTCACAGTATTAACACCAATAAATACAATTATTTTTTTAGGTTTGCATCTTGAAAGTCTGTTTTAAATAGTAAATCAAATACAAGTAATAAGGATTTTAACTTAAAAATAAGTATCTTTTATTCTAAAGAGGCTTCAGATTAAAAAGCTAGTATCGAATATTCTGGATCCCTGAAAGACATTGCGTCCAAATAGAAATTGTAAATGAATACAAGATGTAACAAATAGTACCCATTTAATATTACGTACTTTTCTTTGAAACTATTATTGCCTCTTATTTCTCATTGTTCTTTTACCCAGAACATATTTCATTAAACAATTTATGAGAATTATCGGCATTATATTACAATGTATTATGATGTATGTATGAAAATGTATTAGGGACTTTCCTATAACAAAGGATTGTTTTATTTCTCTCTTTATCCCACGCTCCTGACATAATCTAGTATTATTTTATTTCAAGTGCTCCCAGTTGTATTTTATTCTATCTATATCTTTAATAATATTATATTATGAACCGCTTATTGGTGAACCGTATACTTTTCATTTGAGATTCTATCTGCGATACCTGCCCATTATTATTTTAGATTTATTCTCAAAGTCTTGCAAATTACAATTATTATTCAAGTATAATTATAACTTACCTTATTTTATTTTTATTAGGATTTTTAGTGACTGAGTCAAATCGCGTAAGATCATTGAGAAAAAATGTGATCCACAACTTCGGAATGGATGATTTCGTATTTTTATATAGCTATAAAAAGCGCAAATTGATATTGCCTAAAAATTGAGAGTACTAGATACCTCCACCATTACATAGGCAAGTGAAATCCCAATAGGTATATACATATTATTTAAATAAAGAAATTGGTTGATTGCCTTTTTTAATGAAAAAATATTAGATTTTTTTATATTTTAGTATTTTTTAACATTAACGATAATAATAAACGCTTTATTGTCCAAAATAAGTTTTAAATATTCAAATATGCTTCACCTTTTTCTAATCCAACAATGACAATATTCAAGTTCAATTACTAAAATATTGAACACATTAAAATCGACAGCGTGATAAATTGTCAAAATATTAGGATTATGTTTAGGTACCCTGATATTTAGTCCAGAAAGGATTGAAAATCTCAGGATTTGTGTAGTGACATGACACACAGTTTTCCATAAAGTTCTAAGAAAGATTTCATTTATAGCATTAAACATTTTCTGTTAATATATTTAAAGCGAAAATTCAGAATTAAAAACAGGCCCACTATTATAAAAGCAAAATAAATTTCACTTTATTTAATTTATTTTCTTTATCGGTTAGATCATACTTATACATCTCATTTAAAAAAAAACTATTTTATTTCCACAGTATTTATTTTGTATTCAATTCAGAAAAAAAATGTAGGTATTTTTAACTTCATTTTTCATTTCATTTTTCAGTTCAGGGATGAGGCATACTACCCATTCTGTACGTCTCTTTTATTGTGATATGGTACTTAAGGACAATCCGTGTTTTATTACACATAAATCTTAGAGAGCTAATTTTTAATGGAGATGGTATTATGGTATGGATGAATATATATATTTTTTTAATAATTTTCTCACTTGTATAGATACATCAATTAATTTTACTAGGCTTTGCCCGTACTGAGAAAAAGTTTAAAAATATGAGTATACCTAGTTGTTATGTTGTATAAATTATTTACATACACATATTTATTATGATATATTATGTGTGTAACCAAAATACTACAGTCAGCTTCACTTCGTTCATTCGTTCATACCATCACGGCATTTCCAACAAGTGGGGTGGCCAGCGAATTCACAGCATGTAATAAATATGCCAGTCGTTTTCTCCATGTCAAATAAATTAAGGCGTTCAGGATGGGTGGTATAGCTCCTCACTGAACTGAAGATTGAAAATATCTGAAATGTAATACTCGAAAACTTTCAGAAAAGATTGTATGAAAGTCTTTTACATACCAAAGCCTTTTTCACAATCATTTGAATGCTATATTATTTTTTTTTTTTTTTTTTAAAAAGATATATCTGGGTTTTGTTATAAACCCAAATACAACCTTATACACCTTTCACACTAAGCTAAAAGCTTGTGCCGTGAAAGGGGAGTTTGCCGGCACCTGGGATCGAACCACGGACCTCTTGTTCTGAAGGCCGAGACTCTACCTCCAGGCTACCGACGAACTCTTTACCTTGAATAATATTATTTTCAGTCGTTTGATACAATTCTGTGCTCTTCAATTAACGTTATTTTCATCAAGAACCTCATTAAGTAATTGTAAATTAAAAATATTCACATTCACTGATTAAGGAAACATGATACTCAATAGTGATACAAAATATTCTCAAAGAACATTGTTCAAAGAATATTAAGTATAAAATCTGTATTTTCACATTTACTTCTTTTTAATGGAAAAGCACACAAAGACGGGAGAATAATGAATTTCCACATCAAATATAATAAAATTAAGTTCACTTTGACATATAATTTGTCTGAAAATATTTTGTACTGTGTAGGTGTATAATTATTAAGCCACAACAAAAAGGCAATGCACTTTGAAGTTTTCGATTAATACACACCTACACAAAAACGACACATTAAGATAATAATTTAAGTTTTTTTCCAGCGTCATTATCTTTGGCCCACAACAAGCAATATTTAACTGTTCTTACGCAAATAAAATGTTATTAGTCGTGTTGTTTTTTTCCTTTAAATAAACTGGACAAGAGTGAACACGAAAAGTATAGAAAATACTTATTTCAAGAGGATTATGTTTATATTCGTGTCGGCTAATGTTTAAACTAACGGAAATATTTTACAATATCTTTATTAATTTATTAACATCAATAGCACACTACAGACAATATATACAAGATATATACATAAAAACAAACAATGCGGACAAAACAAATATCAATATATCGCCCTATTTATAAGTGTACACAATTTAAAGGTTTATATATCATGTTAAAAGCCCATAAGGTAGTCACATTACATAAATGAAGAATAGTAAAACAAGGAACTACACTAGACAGTAAAAATAAAATTTAAAAAAGCAATATGAAGAAGAATAACAGTAAAATAATAGTAATATAAAAGTTATTTGTTCTTACAATAGGAATAATAAGTAAAATATATTATAAAAGCATCTTAACTAATACTTTATATTTGTAGATAACGGTCTGATAGACCTCTATTTTTTTATCATGTAGGCAGAACACAGTCTCAATAGATACCTAAGTTGATCAGTACGGTACGCGGATGCTTGAGAATTTATGGGGTTCCCACACACCGCTTAAAGTACATAATATTGTAACAAAATCCTCCATTCAGGGTATTCCTGCACATATTGAGACACACACATTTTCCAATATTTTAATGCCGTAGTCGTAGGGACGATATATCGTAAAAGAAGTTCGCCGAAAACCTTGTACACCACTGTTGGACAAAATTTCATTCCAAGTAGCCAATTCATCTATAGTTTAGTTAATTTGTCAACTTATTGATGAATTCAAATTATTAAACCGTGTACAAAAGAGACATACATATTGAGTTTGCTCATTAAGTCAGCACCTATAAATATATTTTCAATCGCCATATTGTTTCTCAGCGTGTAAATTATATCAGCTATTAATCAGTGTCGCTCTCCATTATTAATATTGGATCAATAATATAAGTTCTGAAAAGGTTAATAATAATGTCGTCAATCTTATTGTCAGTCATCTTCCTCGTCTACTTTATTACCGAAATAACTTCCGGTTGGAAAGCTTTTGTTTGTGTTGATTACGAGTATATTGATATTTAATTTCTTCTGTAAACAGCGTTGTTTACAAATTGTTTGTATCTTCAAAGTTTTTACTTATTTAAAGGTTTTTTATTTTTTGTTTTTAGTCAAATGACAATGGTACAGCTATATTTTTAATACCATCAAATATATCGTTGGATATTTAAAATAATTTCTTCCATATTTATTATTTGAATCTTCAGAGAATTCTATTCAACCATTATCTTCTTTTAATAACAGTTGATAATACGGTCTAATTTCCTCGCAACATTTTTTTACATTGAGATCCACCGTGCTCTCAGATACTGCCGAAGTCTAAAGAATTCACTTTCGGAAAATGAACCGTTGGGAACTTAATAGATAAAAAGAAATTCAACTCATTTTTGAAGATTCGCAAAATAAATTGTTGGGGGCAAAATAAACCCACAAACGCAAAATGTGGAAGGTGTATAAAGTTGTATTTGGGTTTATAACAAAACCCAGATATATCTTTTTAAAAAAAAAAAAAAAAAAAAAAAAAAAAATTGAGTCAAGACCATCGTTTAAATGAAATAAATGTGACATTTCCAAAACAATACGTTTCACACACACAAAGATTTTTATTAGACCACGTTTAAACACTGAATAGGCATGATGTGTGATTTACTTGAATGATATAATATAAGTAGGTACCATATAATATCAGTGATGTATGTTAGTTAAGTCATAGCCCATAGTAGGTTAAGTTTAGTCATATTTTACAATACAACCGTCCAGCATATAGACAATACTATCAACACTGCGTGACACGCATACACAACAACTCTCTCGGCTTATTGTTTTTTTTTAAATTTGGAAGAAATATATTTATCAACTAATTAAAAATATTTTTAATTAGTTGATAAATATAAGAATATATAGATATTTAATGTATATACACATGTGAAAAAAATATTTTCTTAAGAGTATCTATGGGTCATTCCGTGTCAATTCAACACAATTTTGGGAGATTTTCAGACTTGATGTCTCAGATTTTCATGATTTTTTTTATGCAGCAATATATCATAGACTTATGTAAAAATACCAAATTTCAGCTATGTAGCACAATTATTTTTGAAGTTATTAATTTTTAAGGTTTTCATATTTTATGAAAAAATCTCATGTCTTGGCACCTTTGGATGCCTATAGACTGGCAACCAGTGATGATATAAACCTGGGAGAGGTCTCGTTTTAAAGCTGTTGAATGGGGCTTTAATCTGATGTGCCACAGGATAGGGGTCAAGGTTTGAAAAAAAAAAAAAAAATTAAAATTTAATTTTAAAAATTTAATTTTACAAAAAGTGACAATTTTAAAAATTCCAAAAAATTGTCAAAAATTGTTTGTAATGTATTGATACATATGCCAAAATTCTATTATGGGATCTCAATGGGATCAGGAGATACAGGGCTTCAGAAATGCATGCATCGTGATATTGCGTGTTTTGACACCTTTGGATGCCTATAGACTGGCAACCAATGATGATATAAACCTGGGAGTGGTCTTATTTTAAAGCGGTTGAATAGGGCTTTACTATGATATGCCACAAGATAGGGGTTAGATTATAAAAAAAAAAAAAAATTTAAATTTTTCTAAAAATGGCAATTTTAAAATTTAAAAAAATTCTCAAAAAAAGTTTGTTATGTCTTAATACATATAATAAAATTTTATCATGGGATCTCAATGGGATCAGGAGATACAGGGCTTCAGAAATACACGCATCGTAAAATACATGCAATTTCACGATGCATGCATTTCTGAAGCCCTGTATATCCTGATCCCATTGAGATCCCATGATAAAATTTTATTATATGTATTAAGACATTACAAACTTTTTTGAGAATTTTTTTAAATTTTAAAATTGTCATTTTTTGAAAAATTTAAATTAATTTTTTTTTTTATATAATTTAACCCCTATCTTGTGGCATATCATAGTAAAGCCCTATTCAACCGCTTTAAAATAAGACCACTCCCAGGTTTATATCATCATTGGTTGCCAGTCTATAGGCATCCAAAGGTGTCAAAACACGCAATATCACGATGCATGCATTTCTGAAGCCCTGTATCTCCTGATCCCATTGAGATCCCATAATAGAGTTTTGGCATTTGTATCAATACATTACAAACAATTTTTGACAATTTTTTGGAATTTTTAAAATTGTCACTTTTTGTAAAATTAAATTTTTAAAATTTAATTTTAAAATTTAAATTTTTTTTCAAACCGTGACCCCTATCCTGTGGCACATCAGATTAAAGCCCCATTCAACAGCTTTAAAACGAGACCTCTACCAGGTTTATATCATCACTGGTTGCCAGTCTATAGGCATCCAAAGGTGCCAAGCCATGAGATTTTTTCATAAAAATTGAAAACTTTAAAAATTAATAACTTCAAAAATAATTGTGCTACATAGCTGAAATTTGGTATTTTTTCATAAGTCTATGATATATTGCTGCATAAAAAAAATCATGAAAATCTGAGACATCAAGTCTGAATCAGTGTGATGATTTGACACGGAATAACCCCTATGTATTGAATAAATTCTATATATGTCATTTTTTTTAAGATGAAAATGGCATCTTGTATGTTTACAACTTATATGATGTCCAATATGGTAAGGAGGCGAAGCTCTAGCCTTTATGTCACACGTTTCGGGTTCGATTCCATCCCACAAATTTATTTGTCTGGTTTAAATTCTGAAATGATTATTTACTAATGTTGATTTTTTAATAATCTTATGGCCATGCTGTCTATTGTATATGCCACGATGGTTTATATAAATACAAAATATTTTGCTTATTTCCCATTTTCATTGAAAATAAACGCTTGTTAACGAGTGTTAATATAACAACACTATTTAAGTTAGTTAATAAATAAGTAAATATCTACTTCATTATTATTAAACAGTACAATATAAATATACATTCATAATAATATTCTTACACACGTTGTAGAGATTGCGTGAGCGCCACGTAATAGAGAGAGATGGTAGATGATCACAGGTGACTTAATCTGCTTACGTTTTCACCTTCAGGTCGCGGCGAGTGAGAGAGATAGAACCTACCGGTACTTGATTACCTTAAAATCGTCATTGCATTGATCCAAAACATTTTTGTGTCTACATTTTTTTTATGTTATTTTTTCTTCAATCTATTTCTATTCTGTTAGTTTTTTTTTATTTATAAGTTAAACTCTTCATAACAATTTTTGCTATTGAACATAGAATATTACCTTCGTTTATCAAAGTTTATAGATAAATAAAATGTTCTGAGAAAATCAAAGTATGTTTAAGTTTCAATATTTTTTTAAATAATTTTTTGCTAAAATAAATATCCTTAATTAGTTATCTATGTTTTTCTTTTGTAGGGGAAAATTTATATGTTTGTATGACATTTTTTTTGCTATTGAACATAGAATATTACCTTCGTTTATCAAAGTTTATTGACAAATAAATTGTTCTGACAAAATCAAAGTATAATGAAGTTTCAATATTTTTTTTTAATTTTTCCTTGCCAAAATAAATATCTTTGATTAGTTATCATTGTTTTTCTTTTGTGGGGGAAAATTCGTATGTGTGTATTACATATCGAAACATAATATCATTCTGGTAAATGATATATTAGTTTGTAACGACTTAGAAAAATTATGATTTTTGTTTCTAAACCTATAATTTTCCTTCAATTGCTATGATTTCCATTCAAAAAGTATGTAGTGATTGTTTGATAACAATATGAAAAGTAATACTTCATTGTTATAATGATAAATGTTTAACCTGTTATGCTATCGACCCTTTCCATTTCCTGGTTAATATTAGGTATATAAGAATTATTATTTAATACTACTACTTACTTTCCGTGTCCGGAACACCATCAAATTTTGTATCTCCAATGTTAACTAATGTTAATGTTTAATAATAACAGATATAATGACTCCATCATAATCAATCTATCACGTCGAAGCTCTATTGAAGCTTTCAGAGGTAATATTGGTTTTTCTTAGAAGTTGTATTAACAAGCCCTTTACTACATAACCTATTTTATCCTCGTGTCGTGTAATAATATCTTGAAATATAATAAGATCCTCACCTTACTCTGATGACTTTGACCTTTCAATCTAGAAAGATAATGTTCTCTTTATAAGACAAAAATACGGTACTAACAATGGCTTTGTTCCTTGTATTTATTTTGTATAAAATAAACTTATAACATAAGACGCAGAATATATCCTTTCAAGCCTTAGTTACGATATAAACTATATTAATGCCAAGATTCACAATGTTCAAACATACTAAAAAATTGATAGGATTTTTTTTTTCTAAAACATGGGTTTTCCCAGGGAGTGGTAAGAGTGGACAGTTCCTCTTTCCCATACAAGAACGAAGTAAGTAGGTGAAATTAGAATTGAAAAAAAAAACTTCTTTTCTCCTTGTGTCAATCGGATCATTGATTCATTTATTATAAAAATACCTACTTCATAAAACTCTATCTTTCATATAATCAACAAATAAGTACATAACAAAAGAAGAAATTTAAAAACGAATTTACGAACAACAAATACAGGTTCTGACAAATTTTGACATATGCAACATTCATTGATAAAGACCAAAAAAACATTACTTAGTTAAGTTGAAGTACTTAGAATGATACTCATAGAACGAACTAGTTTATCAACAATTTTCATAATTTTGATTATCTAGTTACCAGACACAAGTCAATATTTTAGACGCACTTTAAAATTACGTACAGTTTAAAATTTATTGTAATCATATTCAATGAAAGTTAATACTCACAATAATATAATACATATGTACGTTAGTCAAATTTTACACTAAAATCCCTAAAGATTTGTTCATAATTGCCTCGAAACTATACATCGCTTATACTATGTTAATTAAATACTAAGTGTACTTTGATATTGTGAACTCACTGCAAAGAAGTCATAATGTAGTAACATACCTTTAAAGTTTAACCCTTGAGTGTAAAATTCCGAATTCAAATAATCTGAATTTGGTTCACAAACTCATGAAAAGTAATTTGTTACTGCTATCATACATGCATATTGTTAGCATAAATTAAAAACAAGTTTGACTAAATTGTATGATTAAACACTTCAGTGATCATGTTTTACACGACTTAACGTATGTCACTTCAAAAAGAACAAATTAATATTGTTGTAGGTATTCTATTCTCATGCTTATGCTCGTAATGTCATTATTCTGAATGACGTAACATCAGAAGCTGCACCGAGAGGTGAAATTATATTTATGTTAATATAAATTTTATTATTTCTTATTCAAGATTTCTCAAATGAGTTCCATCATGTAAAATCATAAAACAAAACTCTTCATTACGGTTTATTTTCAAGATATTTATTTGCATTTAATATCTTCAAAATACATTATAAAAAAATATTGTTAAAACCAAATACAAACTTAATTGTTTTCATGAATATGGAGTGTAAGGAAATAAAAATTTAGAAAACATCGCAATATTCTAGTATGTGATGACAAAAAAGATCAAATCATATCATGACTCTATTAATTCGTCACAATATTGTAAAGATAAAAAAACTGAACTAGGAAACATTACATACTTCATGAGCATAATTTATGTAAAGATATATTACAATATATGAAGTAAGAATTGTGTTTCACGGAAATGTACCAAAACAAAATGTTACGCACACCTGTCGTGAAATAATCCGCATTACCTCTTCAACTCCTATGCGATTTGGTATTTTTGTTGATATGTTAAGGTGATATAAGCGCATCCTTCAATTGGCTAATAGTCAGTGAGGCCGAAACATCGCACGTCGTGGACCGTGTCGAGAAAAATAAACAAATAAAAAATACATCTATTTATTAAATGTCATCCTCACATTTGAACAAATCTTCGTCGTGCTGTGATAGAATTAAAAATTCAATAATTTCAATGTGATTTTTCAAATTTTGTAATTTACATTGTTATATTATAAAAAAAAACACATATACACTCGGTGAAAAGGGGTGACATCCCCTACTGAAAGGCGGAGAGATGAGGGTGATGCTTGTGGTGGTAAGTGAAAAATGACATCAACACATTTTATTATCTGTGAGTGACATATTGTTGTACTATACAAAACTTTATCGCTGAGAAACCTTATTAGCGATAAAACTTTTCAAAATTTGATAATGCCCTGAAAAAACCTTCTATGCAGTTTGAACATTTAAAATATTTTTTTTATATATAAATAACTTAAGAGCGTTAAACTAATCGTCAAGTGTTTTCATCCACTTATAATTTGATTATCTGTATCATTCCATAACGAAATAAAAACAAATGTTTTATTCTACTATATGTTTTACTGTCGAGAAAGACGTCTTTCGTCTTGTTAGGAAATTGTCAATAATTGTAGACATGGTTAAATACATTGATAATTGTAGACATGATTGGCATTGACATGGTTAAATACTATTGAACATTGACAATATCCTAACAAGACGAAAAACGCATCTCTCGATAATAAAACATTAATTGGAAGAAAACATTTGTTTTCATTTTCGGCATATTTATTTATTGGTACGTACATTTAATGTCCTTAACAATTATTGTATTGTAATATTTAACTATTCAGCTAAAAAATCGTTAAACTGTGAAAAGTAATATGTAAGAATGTGGAGTTTTATCACCATGAAAAACATTTCAAGCTTTTAGTTGTCTGAGTTTAATTATTTTAAGTTACACATATTTCACTGTTGATCTCCTATATTTACTCAAATATAATGTTACAATAAGAAATAAACCAAATTATGATATTGATTATCTCTACATCACGTCCTTTATATTTTATATTTTTTTTTACTATGTTCCATAAATGTAAGCCAAAAGCAGGAGCATATTTTGAAATGCAAAGACCGGTTTCATCGATAAAGAATGAATAGAACCTACAATAGTTGTACCTTAACAATAAACAGTATTGTATTTATGATATCAACAATTTGCTTAAAAATATTATACGAGCTCCAGTGTTTAAATTTATGGGATTATAAAATTTTTTGAAGTATCAAGCTTTTCATTAACAACTTATCAATATCTTAAGAACAAATTAAACTAGAATTATTTATACTTATAATCCAGACGTATGGGTATCAATTCGATATTTTAGTTATCACTAATGTTAATCAAAAATGTTATACTGTACTTACATATAACCATATACACATCATTTTCAGGCCAAACCTTTAAGTTTGGAGTTTAGTTAGAAAATTCTATAAATTTCAATAGTCTACTTACCACACATTATCGGCAGCCTAAAATATACTAAAGCATGTAATATTTAATTAACAAAATTCATTTTGCAAGCCATATTCACATACCTACTTTGTAAGTTATGATAAATATTTGTTTAGGCAAAAACATGACGGGAGAGCTATGTTCCTACCTACTTAATATAGTCACGTTCATCAACATTTTGTTGAAATTAATAATTGAAAATATTACTACTACAACTACTGTCCTATTACATCATATCTCACGAAAGATACAACCAGCTGTCCACTGCATGCCAAAAAATTATAACATTCAGTATGGGGGGCAAACCGCATCGCTGAATTTTAGATAAAAAATGCCTTATATTGTTTAGCACACCTACATTTAACAGAACCCTCAAAAAATACGTAACAAATTGAAAACCCAATTCTTTGCCGTGTGTTCAAACACTTGTAAAAAAAATTGACTATACTAGAATGAATAGAAAAAAAAACCAATTCAAATTTCATACCCTCTTTCAATTTTTATTTGAAGTCAACATCCTGAGTAAAACCTGCTATGATCAATTTCGAAAATAATTATAATACACAACATATAAAAAAAACTTCTAAGAAAATTATTTATGTACATAATTATGGCCCTTTCTCATTGATTTTTTTACGCAACATACGCTACAGAAACCACGATTTTCCATTTAACATCCTAGATTTTTTTTGTTTTCAATTTCGGTGAACATGGACCCTAATGAACATCCCTTCAGCATCCTTTTTTGATTTTAGCAGGTGAACCATGTTTCAAATAGACGATGTATCCTTTATAGTATGTACTAAAAATTCAAATGAATAGTTGGTTATCAACCTTTAACAAGCATTTGAGTCAAGAATGTTCCTGTCATGACATTGTCAGATGATATATTGAATGTACAATACTTCCAAATTGGAGCGACAGAGACCAATATCATTTTGGTGTTATGGAATAAAACAAAAAACGTTATTTTTTCATTGTTGAAGTTAGTTTAGCGTTACTAATAGATATATAAAGGTCTTAATATTATATGTAGTAATAAACGACGAGACAGCGATTTATAAATTTTGAAAAATGTTATTTTACAAATTGTAGGTATTTTTAGATTCAATATTTGTTATTGAAAGACACGTAATTAAATAAATCCTACTCTTTAGAAAGCACATTTGCAAAACATAAATATTTTAAATACCGAAAGAAAGCAGCATACAAAAAATAATGAGAAGCTTTGATAATAGGCATCCTTATCTTTTTCATGTACAAAGTATTTTTTTTTATTCTAGAAAAATACTTATATTTAGGCATCCATTTTAGGTCCATGTCATTGATTATTTTTTGGCAGCAATTTTAATTACTATACAAGAGTTTTTTTTCCTGATCTTGTCAAAAAAATATCGTCCATCTATTGTGGGAATCACCATCCAGGGAATTCCCACAAGTGGAGAATTAAAATTAAATCTGCAGGATTTATTTATTGTATTTTTGCAAGCAACAAACATTCAACACAACAAATATTACAAAAACAAAATTACACACTATTTAGACCACAAAAGTTTCCCTATATTACCACAGTATAAAAATTCAAAAAGATTGAAACACACAAGGATGAGTATAATACACCATTGCCAAATTTAATCTTTCATATTTTACGAATATCCGCCTTTTCTGCAAGTAATAAATTTTTCAGATATTCAGAAACCTTCAGAAAAGAGAGATAGATTTATTAGTAATGAATTAAGCAAATATATACTAGTATCAGTATATAAATAAATGAATATTTACTTGTTTATCATTACGTAACAATATTTCTGACCATTCACTTGATTCTCTTATCAAGGCTACTATACTAGTTTTTTACAGCGTATTCCACAAGCGGGATAGCCAGCGGACTAAATGCAAATAATAAACATTTAGATTGTTCTCTTGATGGCAGTAAAAAATAAACCATTCAGAATAAGTGGCGTGCCTCATCTTTGGATTGTAGATGTTTATTATTGTCATACACGTGAAGTTTTACGAACACCTACCATTTATAGGATACTCTTATTATATTATAGGATATTATTAGATAATTATTATAGGATACCTTATATAATAGTTAGGTACAGAATAAATGTGAGACCTTTCCTTTACCGGGTATATTTCCCATAACTTTTTATCCCGGACTCCACGGGATAAAAAGTTATGGGAAATTAAAATGTAGATATATATTCAGGCACAGATTTTTTTGTAAAGTAATAAAAAAATACATTTTATTATGTACTAATCTACCAGGTAATAATTTATAATAAATGACCAAAGGATATGCAGAATCATTATACTTGAGCGTCCATCCAAGAGCATTCTTAATGCTGTGTAGATATTAAACGCAGTCAAACATTACTAATTACAAAAGCATTATTTTAATTTCCTTGAGTTCCATGTAATTCCTTCTTTACATAAATTCTCATTAGAACATCTAAAGTCTTGTAATAGGGCATTCGTGATACATAATATTTACTTATATTTTAAACAGGATACAAGGATTACAAGTCATTAATTTTACAAAATATGACCTAATATTATTTGTACACCACAAACGCTTACAATGACACATTGTGCGTAACTCAACCATGCAAAATCAAAATAATTTATTGTAGCAGAAATTAAAACATGTCTTTGTTAAAGCAAAATTAAGACAATTCCCACAAAAAACAATGGGTCTGAATTACACTAAGATTAAAATGCCACCCAAATATCTCAAACAGATAAGTAAATACTAAAAAAGGATGTATTAATATTACCTAAATGTATAACGATTCGTATCAAATTATTATAAATGATGATAACTTTGTTTGTGTGTTCAGAAGTTCAAATCACGTCAGGCTAATGACCACTTCAAATGATTATCATACACCTACTAGTAGGTATTACATTTCCATGGATCCATGGCAAATAATAGGTCTTCCATTTTTTTCAATTGGTGTCCAAGCATTCTGTAAAAGATAGATATTAATAAAATATCACGTATTTTTGACATTTGACGGTGATATGGTATGCCACCCTTACTGAGAGTCTTTTTTAGTGTTGACACAGAGAAAACGACCTGCCAACACGTGTATTATAAGCAATAAGTATACTGGCTACCCCACTTGGGAGAGATGCCGTGATGATCATCATAAATCAATAGTTTTTTTTACACACATAAAATGTGGAAAATAATTACATAGTGTACCGATGACTTATCACGAAACCATCAATTAACAAATTCAAGGCTGCCAGTGAAACGAAAATTATTTTGATTTAGGTACACTCCTATTCTAAGCCGTTGATAACTAGAAAGGAATATATAATCTGTAGATGGTTAGGCTACCCCATTTGTAGAATATGCCATGATGGTATACAGTTGTTATTATAGCCTTGCTTATAAGAACTGCATATTCTGATATCATCGCGATATAAGTAAAAATTTCCCTCTTTCACAATACACGTTCCTATGACAACGATATCAGAGCGCAAGGAATGTCGTGGAAAGAGGTGACACAATTGGCACAGAGACACTCAGAATGGAGGGCGATGATGATGATAAGTAAAAAAAAACTATTAATTTTATGAAATTTATTAATCTCTCTTTTGTTTTCTTTAATATATATTCATTTTGTATTAATGATGCCTCAGAAGACAAGTGCTCAGAAACGTAGCCATCGGAAAATTAAATTAAAAGACCATGCAAACCAGAAATGTAGGATGAATGTATTTTATGCACATTGAATAGAAGAACACCATGAAGGACTGTTTAACAGTGACAAAATAGAAAAGCAAGAATAATTCGATTTTCTCTGCCTACTACATTTGTATTACGGTGATGTTGACAATATTTCTTTATTTTTTTTAAGGCCCAACCTCTCTATATACCTATTCCAAGGATTCAACAATATCTATTCCCCTCTATTACAAATATATACATTTTGTTACATTGACATTCCATTCATTGTGATCTTAACGATAAACGATATAAATCTCGAATCAAGTTTTGTTAGGTACCTATTATTTACATTTTCCCATAACATTGCCATCATCGCTTCTGTGTCAACAAATCCTTGAATAGATAAAACAATAATGTGATGAAATATTCATAATGATCATATTAATTCCTACTGAATAAACGTATGATTCAAACGATTTGCACGTGCTTTTTCCTTAATAACATTATATTGTAAATTTAGAAATATAATCAATGTTTTAATGAGGTGACGCTTAAATTATTTCGTAGAGCTCCCGTTATAAAAGTAGGCTCTTTTCTGTAACCTTACTCACTTATTTCTGTTTTTCAAATTTCGAATACCCTGCAAAAGGCATCAAACGGTTTAAGACGTTCAACATCTTCAGTTCAACGATGAGGTTTGCCACCCATTCTGAAATTCTGAATCCCTCAATTTTTATTGACATGGAGAGAATGGCAAGAGCATATTAATATTACAAACGAATGTTTCGCTGGCTTCCTCACTTCCTGCAGAGGCTGTGATGGGGTGGATGAATGTTTAAATAAAAATATTAAATGATGAACATAGTTACATTTTATTAAACTTAATATTTTTATAATACTCTATATTTTTTATGTAAACAGCATCCCATGTTGAATTACCAAGATAACTAAAGAATAATAAATTATGAATAATTTTAAAACCAAATTGAAAGTACTTAACGATCGACCGGCTTCGCGGTCTCCGAGTTCACATCATCAGGTGCTGATCTATACTTGACATGTCTACATATATACCATTCCTTATGAGAATGTCTGCATAAACATGTATAATCATAGTTTCATGTATTACATCATATGTTATAATAATAATAATATCAACATACACAATTCGTATGTAAATAGTGTCGCTACAAACACTACCGCACGGTTGCGGCGAGTTTCAACGTTAGCCACTTGAGAGTTGAGAGTACTCATTCCATCTACTCATACAAAATATAGCGATCGACCGAAATTACAACTTTGACTACGGTTTTCACTCCGGTTGTTTACTTACTAACTTATGGCTGAACAGCTCTTGCAGGGAATTCTTAACAATCGATCACCCAGCCTTTCGACCTGGAGCAGCGGACTACCAGCAGTTTATGTTATGTAAAAGTCTGTCATGGTTTATTTCTACCCTTCGAGTATACCAGGTGTACCTATCTTGCAGAATGCACTTAGTTGAGTCTTCATCTCCGAACCTTCCGACGTATTTTATTCATGCCAATCTTCGAACTCTGACAACACTTGTGATAAGAGGTTAAAAAAAACTACATTTTAATAGAAACAAAATACTGAATGAATAAGAATGATTCATAAGTTCTGTAAACCTAGTGTGAGTAGGTATTATTTTACTGCAAAGAAAGCGAAGATTATTTCACTACATCAATAAAAAAAAAGTTTTCACTAGATCACAATACAATATCAAGAAATTCGTTTTCTGTTCAATTCTGGTCATCCATAATAAACAATACTTACACGACAGTTACATACTTTACCATCAGTCACTGTAGTAGCTGTGTGAATTCTGTAGATATATTCACACAACACAAAATAATAATATTATAATAACTAGCATGATAACCTTGACCGACAAATTTCCGTTTTGTTCATTCTTCTTATTATAGACGTATAAAAAAATATTTTATTCAAAGAAAACTATTATAATAACTATATATGTTTTCTAATATAATGTACATCTCATAAAGAAACATTATACCATATTTTTGTATGACACTCTCATAAAGTTTAAGTGTTAATTTCAACAGGTTGTTAACAGGTGGTATGAATAAAAACAAATTAATTGCATTTGATGTTAAAAGAATTTCACAGAAACTAATTATTTTCGAACGTTAAATGAGAGATACGACTGTAACATCTATGTATTCCATTATCTTTGATATCGGTTCATCTTCATTACATGCACGTAAAACAGTATCAAATATAAAATAAACGATCTACTCAATTAAGTAATCTATAACGTGAAGTTAGTTACGGTTCATATAATTTTCTTCGTATCAATAAAGTCATCAAACATAATTAATTGGAGAAAATCGCATACATTATCATGCAGGAATTATTCATTGAACACTTTTTTACTCTGTTAAGCTTTCGTTTTACATATTTTCACATCTGCCTCACCTCATCTGTTCACTCCGTTGAAACTTTGTTTTTACGTAAAGTTTAATTTTAAATTAGATAAACATTATTTGGTAAAAAGGTTAAGTATGCTTGGTGAAGAAGATCTTACCTTAATCATGATTAATATAAAAATCTATTAGCATGACTCAGGATAATTTGAAAATTAAAATGTTTACCTTTCACTTCTCAGCAGTGATGATTCAATCAACAAACGTTGAGTTGATAAAGTTCAACCACTTAGTCGGATGAATTCACTTTTGCCTCATAATATAGAAAAAATACACGAATTCAAATAGTATAACGTCATATGATTATTAATAACATTTGCAGCAGGTACTTAGAATAACTAAAAGAACGTAAAATCTGTGATAAAGCTAATAAAAACTAATTAAGAAGAGTAATAAAACTAAGAAATGAACGTAGAAATAAATTTGAAATATTTGAGAGTTAGTAAATTTTAGTAAAAAAAAAATATTTACCTACTTTAAAGTGGAACTCAATTTTGATAACTCTAACTTCCGTTACACATTAGCACATATTTAAATATACAACCGACAATATAATAATAACAATAATACTAATAACACTTTATTGATCAAAATAAATCGTGAGCAATTGGCGAGCTTATTGCCTGAAGGCAATATCGTCCAGCTAATCATTATATATATATAATATATTATAAAAATATAGAGCGTATTTTATCTGTGTGGTTAACCCACTAGAAAATTTTAGAATGCGCTGAAAACCCTTTTGAATGTCGTGGAAAGAGGTGACGCAATTGGCACAGAGACGCTCTGAATGGAGGAGGCTGGTTTCTGCCCTGTGCTCCCGAGAGGAGCGTTGAGGACGATGATGATGAAGCTCCGTTCGCAGGTAAAGTAGGTACCAAAGTCTTCATACATCAAACGTATAAAACCATAATGTTATTTATTTATTTTATTTATTTATTTACATCTTCAACAGGGAAACAAACAGTCATACCTATTATAAATAATGTTGATCAGAATAATACAAAACCATAAGTGGACCAGCAAAGTCCCCTATTATTACCAGTATGCTTATTACAATCATTTTCAATAAACAATAGAGTCAAGCATGTGGGGTTCACAACAATCAGAGTTTTTACAAAAAAAAATAGTACCTACATAAATGTTATGTTATGTTATGTTACATTATATTATTTTACTCTAAAGTTCGAGGCTACCAAAGTTATATAACTACGTATTTTAGTGATCGTCAAATATAAACATGAAACAAAACGGATAGCGAAATTCATTATTTCCTTTTGCCATTAAATTCGGCAATCAAATTATGTCATATAATATTTAATAAACCGAAAATGTAATATATGAGAATATTATTTTAACGATTTCGTTTGATATTTTATAAGTCAAGCAGGAAGGTGTAAACAGCAAAAAAACACGTTATTATTACTTCTTTTTCACTTACAGGCTCCTCTCGGGAGTACAGGATATTACGAGCCTCCTTTGTTTAATAAATTCTGGACTGATTAAAGTCACCTTCCTGCAACACATTCCTAACTCTCTAATGTGTTGTCGTTAGAATGATGTAGGTACTGTGAAAATAATAATCCATCCATAATAAGTAAAAAACTAAACACGATCTTAATCTAGTCTTGATCTTGATCATACGACGCACGAAGGGACTATGGTCAAAAACACCGCGATGCCGCTAACGCGCGGTCGGTTTGCGTGTAATTTTGGCCAATAGTCACGTCGTGCGTCGTATGATCAAGATCAAGACTAGATTAAGATCGTGTTTAGTTTTGTCAAGAGTAACTCTGCTGGTGTATTAGGCTGAGACTCTATCTACAGACTTCCAACGAATTCAATTATTTCTCTACTTTGGTAGACAAATTCTTAAAAAAGAATCTCAAAAAAAGGAAATTAATTTCTTTGAATAATTTATTATAAATAAAAACACTTATTTATAGTATATCCACTGTGACTTTTTATTGGACGCCAGCCGGCTTTCAAGAGCTTCCGCTCTCATCATTTTGAACTGCTTGAGATAAACCATAAAATTCTTGGATTAATCGACTCGTTTTTTTTCTGCGTATAAATTATTATCCTTGTATATTTTGATAATCTTAAGCACACCTAATTTAATCGTCTTAATAGCCATAACTTCCTGTCAATATCAAATCCTGGTTTCGAATTCAGAGATAATGACATTTTTTTTACATGGAAACAGCAACATAATGTTATAATTAGATTTTTCGAACATGAATCAAAATTATTATTAATTTCATATGTTTTTTGATATTATAAAAGTATTCACAAGTACAAATCAACTTAAGTGATTTTTTAGTTGAGCTATGTTGGTTACGAACTAATTTTACGCTTATCCGATGATGGGAGCAATAGCTCTTGAAAGCCAGCTCGCGATTACCGAATTCATGTGATAGTAATTTTTTTTTTATTTAGCTTCAAATATTTATTTATAAGTATTATATTTTATTAAAATTCAAGAGTGTTTCATGGGTGGGCAGTCTATGAAAATCTTGAATTTTTTCACTACTCACATTCCCTAATGCCTATATGTATTGGAGGCTTTGGACAAAAATATATACAAAATGGTTTATTACACATACATACGATAAACATCAAAAAAGTAAATTGTTGGATATTCATTCATATTATATTCTAAGGGTACATTGGTTACGTGATATATCATTTTATATCTACAATTCACAGCACAGAGGAAAAATTTGTCAACAAAATATTACTTCAATATTTATTTCATAAATAGTTAGTTACATTACGATTGGTTTACAAAAAAAAATCATTTACCTCTCTTTACTCCAATGTAGCTATAGATTTTTTCTAATAAAAATATTAATGTTAATATTAGATCAACGAATTATTTATTTAAAACACTTTATAAAATGTTATTTATTTCAAAAACGATAAACACGACACGTCTAAAACAAGTATTGTCAATAATAATATCTAATTAATTACAATCTAGATAAAGTTTTGATATATAATATTCCAGTACAACAAACACGAACGAATACATATCTACATAAATGAATATAATGATGGTGATAAAGATGTATTAAATTAAAATGCCAAACATTGATACTTTAAACAAAAATGTCTTCAAAATAGCAAAATTGCGTCCTTATTTTTTTTTAATGTTATTGAATCAACACTATGTACACAACTCGCCCATTGCACAAAATTAATTTGTCTAGTTTAAATTGCTAATTTTTTATATTTATTTTTTTGTGCAATAAAGATTTTTATTGTTATTATGTACATCTTCATAAACCCACGCAGAAAGCTTATGTTGTAGAAATAAAATAAGTTTGTTCATTCAAACCCTGATAACCGAATAAAAAGTCCAAGATGCTACATCAGATTACGGACATATATACGCACAATTTCTTAGGTTCTTATGTAGATCAATAAAAAGTGAAAGACAGCAAAACTTTTATTAACAGTAATATATTATATACGAATCGATACACAGTTCCCTAGCAACTAGGAGCACAGGCTCCAACAATATATGTTTCACTTACTGTGTGAAAGAGATTCTCCTTTATTCATATACCTGTATAATATTATTCCAAACTACATAATAATTTTTAGTATATAAGGAACTTACATTTGTGATTAGGATTAGTTTGACAAAGACATTGCATGTCGAAACTCGGGTAACTCGTAATAAAGTATATGTAAAACCTTTAATAATATATTATTATTTATTAAAATTTAGTAAAACTTTTTATAATATTTTCGTTATTACAATATTATTATTTTATTAGGTCTACACAAAAAATACCGTCTTCTATATATTTATTCATTTTGATAGATTCTTTTGATAGATTTACACTTGCAGTTCTACATACAAAGTATTAACATAAAAAGGGTAAACCTTTTCTTAGTTTTTTTTTTATAAGATAGTTTTGTCAGAATTATATCATATTCGATAACCGGAAAATGACGTAACCATACTACGTATAGAACAGACAGAATACACACCCATCAGAGCGTAACAAATGCCAGACTAATTAAGACAAATGGACCGAAGTCCACCCTTAGGTGAACCCTTGTCTACCGATTGTTTTTAACTATGAACATTACTAATCAATACCTACGTCTGTACAACTTCAACTACAAAAAAGGGTGGCAAAAAATAAAGAGCGGTTGATTTATTATGTAAGAGTGTTTTATAATCATGCTAATTAATATTGAATTGAACTTCAAATAAAAAATTTCTCCACCGTTATCCCACATCGTTTACAAAAATTCTCCTCGAACCATTATTCAGTGTTTTAAATTGTTTAATCATGAAGATTTTCTGCCCGCTGAAAATTCATTTCATCTCAGATTAAACGGAAATATCACCACGGCTGATCTAAAACGGCATGGCTACTGTAAAATATGTCTTTAGAAGTGTAAATGATTTAATTGGTGGAATTTCATTTTTAATCATAATTATTAAACAAAAAAATATTGAAAATAAAATACTGTATAGACCACTTTTGATTTACTCTAGTTAAAATGCTTTTGTAACTACCGTTAACTCTTCAGTTACTCACAATTAACTTTCTTAGTTTATTATTAGTTATGTTCAAATAACTTCCATCCCATGGGGACCCCGCTTCAATAGAAATCTCGCTTTAACAAAAATGAGTCAAAAATAAAAAGGACAGTGTAAAAATAATAATTTATTTATATAGTATTTTAAATTCGTTATAATTATATAAAATAAATAAACTTTTAACATAATAATTATAATTTATGAAAACTTACAAATTTTGTAAGTAGTACGTCAAGATGTTTCTAATCACGATATCTATTATTTGTTTTATTTTAATATAATAAACTTCTATCGTGTTTGAAAAAACCATAAAAAAGATTGATCAATGGAATATTTAAAATAAAACTTTATTAATTGTTTTGGAAACGAACGAAATTTATAATAAAACCTTCTTTGGAATAAGAGTCAATATCATAAAACAAAAATCACAGTGCATGTCAACAGTAGTATAAATAAAAAATACGAACTTATCAAGTTTCAGCAAAAAACTAATTATAAATTATTAAAAATAAAATGTAAACAAATTAAAAAATATCAAAATATTTCATGTCGCTTTGCAGTTGTATTTTTCAAAGAATTTCAGTCTTAAACACGCTTACTGTTTCTCAACAGAAGCAGTACATGTTTATACTAAATATGATACTTGTTTTCAAAGAATATATTCCATCAAACGATATAAAACACTTTGAAACACAAGATTCCTGTATTCAAAAGGCTTAGGTATCGATTTGTTATTTCGCTTTTCAATTCTCTTATGCATCGTATACGATGACATCATACATTATATTATTCTTTGTATCTACTCGTACATAGTATTATATAGAGACATGTCGTTATGCAAGATTGTTGGATACATAAAATATATGTGTGTATTACATATTACAGTATATCAAATCATTAATATTATGTATTTGATGTTTCCCTATTCAAAGAGATTCCGAATCAATTAAATCACCTCTTCCAATATGAAGTTCAGTTCAAAATCTTCTTTTATCACAACATGTTTTATAAATGTGATGCTGTATCATTTACCACATAAATTCTGTGGTAACAAGGAAAAGTGTGGGAGTTATTTTTGCAGTATTGGGTTATTCCCTCCACAGAAATGTAGATATATGTCATATCTCACAAATAATGGCATCAAGGGTTACCTAGTACTATAGGCTATACCCTTGATGCCATTACTTTGTAAGGTATGACATATACCTACATTTCTGTGGACGGAATAACTTAAAACTGCAAAACTGACTTATGCCCCTTTACCTTGTCACCACAGAATTAGACTTTCACAAAATCTTTCTTGTGCTTGAAATATAAATAAGAAATTTAAGTTGCTTCGAAAAAATATTCAATAAATCTTCCTCAAATACTTTAAAACTTAAAAAATCTAAATAATCGTTGTACACCGGAGCATTTAGGCATCATTATTTCTTCGTTGCCTAATGATAGTTGGCCAAAAAGAGCACTGTTCTTCCGTCCGCAGGGGTTCCGTCGGCCCGGGCGTCCCTCTTTCACAATACACCGTTCCTATGACAACGATATCAGAGCGCAAGGAATGTCGTGGAGAGAGGTGACGCAATTGACACAGAGACGCTCTGAATGGAGGAGGCTGGTTTCTGCCCTGTGCTCCCGAGAGAAGCGTTGAGGGCGATAATGATGATGATTTCTTCGTTACATGCTTTTTATTTATTTCTAAATTCTCTCACTGTAAGCTATATTTCATCCCTCCCATTCCGATCGCCGTAATATCATTGCCATATAAACTTTAGGTTACGAAAGAATTCCCAATATTTTGGGGACTGAAAAGTACCTTAGAAAATGTATTTTTTCATTACAAACAATCCTTCTCGAAACAATTACAAAAAATCAGCATAGTATTTTGTATTCAATTTTAATTAGATTTCACTCCTTTAAAGTACCTATAGATACTTGTAACAAGAGCGGTGACACTAACGTAGGTATGTACATATTTACATACAACAGACGTAAGGTGGTCAGCTATCCTTAACACTTTGATACATTTTCTATTGAAGGATTTGCTTTGAACCCTTTTTTTGCGTTATTTTTAAGAATATTTCTATTTATTTATGCAAGCAGTATGTTTTTTTTTCTATCTTGAGAAAAATATATTCATGGGCATTTTGGGTTGTCTGTTAAATTTGTGAAATGGTATTAAACCAAAAAAGTATATAATGATGAAACCTTCTTAGAATTTTAATAGTTTTTTTTTAAATCTCTCAATATTTCCATCATAACAATATTCTTAAATTTTAAAAATATCCTTTTATAGCCTTTTTATTGAGCAGAATACTTCTTGTAAATACCCGGTTACACACACTCTCAGAAATTGAGAGACTCCTTTTTATATCCATTTAAATAAAAGGTCTTCATTGTTTCTAACCCTCTCATGAAAACCTTTAAACTTCATGTCTATGACTTTCTTCTTATGGAAAAATATTGTTTTTTTTTTTATTTGATTTAAAATATTACAAACTAGCTGATAGCCCGGCTTCACTCGTGCTAAATACATATATATCATCAGTTTTTATAATAATTTCAGCAATCATAAACGAAGGGGTAAAAGATATTTTTGCGAAGTACGTATCACACGTTATGAAGACAATTGTTACTAAATTAGGTGCATAATAATGCATCATCCAGTATTGTATTATCCACTCAATGGATACAAGATTTCATAGAGATCACTGAAGAGTGGGTTGAGGGGTTCAAATCCCGCCCAGGAGAGTACCAAATAACATGACATTATCATATCTATAGTTAGTATATCATGTGTTAAATTAAGGGAAGAATATGTGTCTTTATTCTAATAATAAGGACTATTTTAACTAGATGTAGATTTAAGTATAATACGAGAATAATATATATAGTACCCCTTATTATTTCATAATTGGTTTATCGACGATACAACATATTTTTGTTATAAATTTTATACATAAATAATAAAATTTAACCCCTATAAATTAAACCTCCCTTCTGCTAGCAACGATACAATAACAGCAATTTATTTATTTTTTTAATGTAAATACTTAACAAGCTAAAACAATATTATGAAAATAAAATTATTTTATCTTTATTTATCCTCATTATTCCGCTGAATTTTGTATAATTTTGTATTTATTAACATATTTGTTATTTCATTTACAATCTAAAATATTTTTGATTTTATAAAATATTTTTCATTTGAATATTCTACGTAGGTATATTCGTTATAAGTTAAAAAAAATATGAAAACATTTTCCATTTTTCTAAACACCAGTTCATAAACAACGAGATATTATTTAAACAGTAAGAAAATGGTCATTTAATGAAAAATTAGCGAACCAGGCCATGGAATTTTGAAAAAAAACCTTCAGCAAAATCAGGATGAAAAATTTGATATTATAAAAAACGAATAAAGTGGATCAAATTCCACGCGATCCGTATGGCCGTATGTTGAGTAAGAGGAACCAACGTGTGTGTATGACAAACTGTATGAATGTGGAGGAAGCGAAGGAAGTGTGTAAAAATTAGTCTCTGATTGTGCATGTTGTAGACACTCTTAATTGGGGAACTGGCCAGACCTTATTGTATGTTTATAATTTATGTATTGTGTTGTCAGTTTTCTGAGTAACTCTATGAAATAAAAATAAAATCTGTTTGACGTTCCATTCTCTCTGCCTACCCTACTTGGGAGACGGCGTGAAGGTATAGTATAGTATAGTATAAAAGTGCATAAATCTCACTGTCTATCAACACCATTACGGTGCTTTCCACAAATGAGAGACCACTAGACTAAGTGCATATAATAAACATATCAGTTGTCCTCTCCGTGTTTAGGAAAAATCGAGACATTCAGTGTGGGTATACCTCACCTATGAATTGAAAATGTTAAATCTTATAATTTTTTAAAAGGTTTGAAATTGTAAACCAAAAACTTTTATGAACTACGATCTGTATTTTTATTTGAAAGAAAGATTATTCGGTAAAAGTTTAGAATTTAACAAAGGAAATAATCTTTATACCTTCTTACTTCAAGTTTATTTAAAACGAGGACCATTAAACATGCAATGTTTTAATTCATTAGACCATTTCAACAAAGTCTTTTGTATTATTATAGAGTATCTTATTTGTTCAAAATTAAAGTATTATTATTTTAATCATTTTAATAAAGTTAATATCAGTTTACGATTCATTAATTTAACTCCCTAGGTAGTTAAAACTAGTAACAAAGATCAATATAAAGATTAAAATAAGTAATAAATAAAAAATTTATTTATAACTCAATAGCCGTATTTCCCAAACTATGGGTCGCGACCCACCGGTGGATCGCGAGCGAATATTGAGTGGGCCCTGAGCATTAAGTAGTTCCATGACTCACTACTAGAAAATCATTACCAATATTTATGATCTCTTTTCTCTTATACAGCTAAAAGGTGGGTCCCAAGGATAGATTTTTTTGTGAGATGGGTTGGAGGTCAGTCATCTTTGGGAACCACTGCTCTATAGAGTGATATCATTGAACTAACTTTGTTCTATATTACCTTATTACATTTCATTACTTGGACATTTTAGATTTAATATTTTTTTTATGAAACAGCATATAAGAAAATAATAATAACTTTATTGTACAATATAGAAAATAAACAGCATACATAGACAACTCACACAGATCGAGCTAGCCCCAAACTAAGATATGACTCTTGTATTGTGGGTACTAACACGAAGATACGCATATATGCAATGCATTAAACACATATACCTACATGACGTAACACCCAGACCCAGGAAAATTTGAAAAATGTTATTTTTCAATTTGCCTTGACCGAGAATCGAACCCGGAACCTCATGACTCAATGGCAAGAGCATTACCTCTGAGCCACACACGCCGTCATAAACTTCCTAATATACAAACCATATTTATATTAATATAATGTTCTTTAAATATAATAATAATAATAATAATAATAATAACAGTTTATTAAACACAATATCATTTTACAATAATCGAACAATAACACAATACATTTATTTTACTAATACAATTGCTCCCCAAAATTGAGCGTAGCTCGTGCTTTGGGGAGAATTATTTTATACTATATAAGCAATCAAAATAAAAATAAATAGCAATCAGAAAAAAGACATACACATACAGTCATAATGTTCCGACTAGAAATTCCACTTAACAAGTTTAATCATAGCATATAGATCAAATCAGAAATATACAAGACATCATACCAAAATAAATTAAAAAAAACAAACAAAAATCAAAAAAGAGTCATACCATAATTATTCATGTATTCAGTCTCGTGCAATATATCTTTTGACAAACTTTTTAAATTGCTGTAGGTCAACATTATCAGCACGTCCATGTTCTATATCTAACTGGTTGTACCACTTCACACCTTTGTATGTATAGTGGTGTTGGCCTGTTGTAGTTCTCTTGAAGGGGACTTTAAGAAGTCCTCCTCCACGCGCCCTGAGACTAATACAACATTCCGAGTGGATTCCTAATACAAAATAGTCTTTATGTATTTGTATTAGTGAAGCTTTCTTGTACAATTTATCGAGAGACAGTAATATAATGTGTAATGCATTAAAATAATTATATCCGAAGAAATAAGCATTTTCTTTTTTTGTAGAATATTTATAACCAAATACATTTTACAAGAGCTAAACTGTGAACCTTTATTCAAAATACAATCCAATAATTTCATTTTGTTTCATTTCATTTCAAATCCTTTCCACCGAGACGATTATATTCCTATTAAAAAATAAAGCGTATCATGTGAGATAGTTGCTGAGTGTGGTGTTTTCTAAAACATGATTGTACTATAATATGTAACTATAGATGTTATATATACGTAGGTAGGTACTATACCGTATACCCGGCAATGAATTTGTCTCCCAATACTTTTCGTAAGTTTTTGATTGTCCTGAAAAAAGCAGGTGCTTGAAAAGTTAAAGACATTATTCATCTTAAATTTAGAGACAATGTTTGCCACACGAATGCCTTATTTTTTGTTGGTTTTGTTGTTATGTTTTGTTGTTATTATTTTTTTTTGTAATATTTCTCTCTCTCTCTCTTTTTGGCATTGCACCCTATATATGAGTGATGCTGCTATTATCAAACTTTGTAATATTTTTACCTCGTGAAATCTCCGGTAAACAATCGGCCTCCCACTCTATTCTGTAAGATTTCGTGTGTCCTGTAAAAGGCATTTTTAAGACAAATGTTTTATTTATTCCACAACGGACCGTGGTTCGATCCCAGGTGCCGGCAAATTCCCCTTTCACGACACAAGCTTTTAGCTTACTGTGAAAGGTGTATAAAGTTGTATTTGGGTTTATAACAAAACCCAGATATATCTTTTCTAGAAAAAAATTCCGCATTTGTAAGACATTACCTTTTAAGACATTTAATATCTTAAATTCAGCGATGAATTATTCAACACATCCTGAATGTCATTACCTACTATTATTTTTGCACAAGCAGATGGTTAGTTGACTTCCCCACTAGCGGGTGATGCTGTGATGGGGTGGATGAACGGATCAAAAACTTTTGCAAATGATATTCTACCAGGTATATAAATTTGTATATCTAATATGATTCACATTCAAAACCTTTCAAAGAGGCTATGTGGAATAAATTGACGCAAATCTACCGTATCATACATCTCACCTATGGTGTTTGGTTGCTACCTTGTTGTAAACTTCGAGCATAAACGTATCATAAATAATTTTCGCATACTTCACGTAGTCTATTATTCCGAACACGTCTTACCAGCACATCTAGGTCTCTATGTTTACAATAAGGTAACTTACTACATGTGAACTTTTTGTACAGGCATTTTTTGTTGTACTACAAAGTAATTTGTCATACAAGTTATACGTGGAATTGAATACATAATACAGATTCTCGACTAGAATATATTAAGAGTTGTCTGAGATAGTATGTCTTAAGCCTAGTCTTTCTACTATATTGCACTATACCTACTATTTATATTCTGTTCACGCCATATTTCACGTAAGCTCGGCAGAAAAAATACGGCACACCAATTTTTTGATCTGTCAATTTCTATCGCTACCTCCACATTCAAGCAATTTTTCATACATGCATACATATTTCTCTTAACCGAAATAAATAAAACAAGCGTTATATTCTACTATTGATTTATTCGATGAGAGAGACGTATTTCGTCTTATAATCAAATGACGTATCAAATGACGTATTTCGTCTTATAATTAAATGTCAATCGATTGACAATGTCCTTATAAGACGAAAGACGTCTCTTTCATCGAATAAATCAATAGTAGAATAAAACGCTTGTTTTATTTATTTCGATATGGAATTCTACTACCTAAACACCGACACAGTGAATATTTCTCAAACTCAACACGCGGCCCTCCTGATAATTATGTATAATTTGATCCTCGAAGCTGTCGAAATTTTGCGCTTTCTTACACTCGTATTAGATTAACATACCTTCTTCGTCATTTTATCAACATCCATTCAATCCACGCACACGTGTGCAAGCCATCGCAATTTATTTATGGATGGAAAGTTTTTAAACACGTGAGAAGTCTACACCTTTATTACATACCTACGTATTTATACACGGTTCTCTTAGATTTAGATCGTTCTGTAATGGGCAAGTATTCATAAAATATCATGATATTCTTCACCATCAATCATAAGCAGTGAGGTATCCCGCCCATCCTAAATATATTATTTTTTTACTGATATTGAAGAGGAAACTTGCATTTTTTTTATTACATGCATTAAGTCTGCTGGCTACGTTGTGGTATGAATGAATGCAAGAAAAATATTTATCTCATGGGAACCCTGGTAAAGAATAAATATTATGTTATTTTTTAGTGTCCTTTAACAGGCAGGTACCTATTCGTAAAGTTTACGTTTAAAATATTTGACATCTTCAATTCAGCAATTAGGTATGCCACCCATCCTGAATGTCTTTTGAACTTTCATCGACACAGAGAGAACAATTTGCTTGTTTTTGCGTGTAGTTGCTCCGCGAGCCACCACACTAGTTGGAAATACCGTGATGGTAGAAATGAATATAAATGTTCTTAAATTTTTTCTTTACACGAATAAAACATTTGACATTATTTAAACTTTTTTTGTGATTTCCTCGAAAGTAATATTTTACTACCATAAAAAAACAAGCCATTATGCGGTAAAAAAACATTGCCTAGGATTTAAAATTTTAATAACACAGCATTTTTTGAGAGGTTGGAAATGAAAATATTATGATAAAACCACAAGTTTTTTTAATGAAAAATATGATTTTATTATAAATCATCTCCCTTGCCATTAAATTATGAAAAACATCGTTTATGATGAATCATTGAAAAAAAAACGTAAAAAAAAAATACAACCATTCAAATGTTGTGTGAAATGAAAGCAGTCCCTTCTACTTTTCTCAATCTTTTCTGGAAGCTATTGAGTGTCCTGTAAATGATAGTTGTTCGAAAAAATCACAATAAGTAAAATATTTTCAATTCAGCGCCAGGTACATCACCTTTCCTAAAATCGTATTTTTTATGACACAAAAAGATGACATACACTTTTATATATACCCAGAATTTTCTCCCGGTAATCCTAGTTAACGAAGGCGCATGTGCCAAGTGACATCCTGTTTTGTGTCACTCAGTTAAATCTGTTTCTTATGAAATTATAAAAAAATCAAAATCAGATAAAAATAACTTTTGGTTTGTAGAAAGCACTAGTATCTACAGTATTATATTTATATATTTTAACGAACAACTTAAAATAAGAATTAGGACCGCAAAATCAGATGGTAATTTAGATAATTTCAGATTCAATGCCCTCAACGAACTTTAAAACGTGTAGCTATGTTAAAATAAAATGTTTAATCTTTTCATATACTTTTGATAGATTTTCAAATATTTTTATTAAAATAAATGGTATGAGAGAACTGTTGATATAAAAGGATAGTGATATTTAAAGGATCAAGTGATATTATTCAAATATAAATGAGTCGCAATGCGGGATTTTGTCCCATCTCTTACATTAAATGGTGCAAAAACTTGATATAAGCAAAGCACTGATAGTCTGCCATCACCATGTCATTAAACATTTCCCATAAGTATAGTTTGTTCGTAAATTCACGTAAATTCCCTACACAACAAGCAAGCTATTATTATTATTGCGAAAGCACGAACAAATAAATAAGATCAACATTACTTATGCCATAAATACGAATATCCTTTTGCGTTGTAATATTTTATTGATGCAATGAAAAACCTCTTGGAATTATAATACTCTTATTTGTGTTTTTTTAAGAAATAAGTTACAGTGGCCCTAGTCAAAACACATTAAAGCGTTACGTTTTCGTTCAAACAAGACGAGGTTGCGAGAACGCGTCAATTTTCGTAGCTAAATTACACAAGTAGCTACGGAAATTGACGCGTTCTCGCAACGTCGTTCGCGTTTGAACGAAAACGTAACGCTTAAATGTGTTTTGACTAGGCCTACAGATGTCACTAAAATTGTAAAATTTATTCGTAAAAAACATAATACCTAATTTTCTTAAATAAGTCTTGCATCGTGGTTGAAATCACGCAAATGATCAAACACTACATAACATAGATGGACAATTCATACCGATCGGGCTAGTCCCAAACTAAAATTAATTATTGTGTTGTTTTTTTTATCCAATCAATGATTCATAAATTATCTACCTTATTTTACGTTGTTTATTACCAAACAATTAGCATTTAATCGTCTAGTTATGTGTACAACAAGAGATCAGATGGAAAGCGGTGGTGGAGAATAAAGTAAGTGGCGTATTCCTAAAGAGACATAATATAATATCCAACATTGAAAAGATACAGGCTGAAAAAGAGAATGTCAATAACCGAAAGTTCTGCAAAACTTTGCGAAAATTATAGTTTTCCAATTTCGTTATATATTATTAATTTATTTAAAAATTCCAAGGTGTATTTAACTCCTGGAAATTAGATAATAAGGAAATTAAGTGGCGCTGGTGATACAGAAATTGATACGGTGAAATGTTAGTTGATGTCAAACAATTTGATTACGGTGATTGTCCCAGATAACTAATTTGTAGAACGACTTCTCTCTCGATTAAGAATATTATTTATATTATGAATTTAAAATCTCTGTTTTATTCAAAGACCTTTATTATATACCTACATATAATCTGTGGACTAACTGTTTGTATTTAACATGAGAAACGGCCTTTCCGTGTCAAAAAATAATGACTTTAAGGATTGGTGACATACCTTGTCATTAAACTAAAAGTGGAATATTATTTGATTTTATCGATACTATGGAGCTCCTTTAGTATATATTTTTAAAGCTTGTTTTGTGCTATTATAAAAACAAATTTTGCAAACAGTTTAGTTCTTTACAAATGAAAAAATATTTACCAAAGATCAAGAAAATACATTTTTTTCTGTAGTATTTTTACGGATGGTTTTAACAAAGTAACTTAATTAATCTGAGGCGATTTTCTGAAACGACTTCAGAATTTAGATGAAAACGTTATCCAATTAATTTTAAAAACATGATAATTACCGCTTTACCTGTTTAACAAAGAAATTGAGTTAATTTCATAACATTTCTTAAAACAAAATTTCTTGCGGAAAAAATGTTACAAAGAGTTTTCTGATTTTAAACTAATTACTTTTTTTATGAGATTCTTTCCTTGAAATGTTGTTAGGCAAGTTCCAGTTAAGATATTAAATTTTAATATTTTTATAGACTTTTCAATTAATAAAATAAATACCAAAACAAAATGAGAAAATCAAAAACCAACTTAATAACAGCTTTGTGAGATTTTAAGTAAAACAACAAATGAAGCGAAATACTAATTAATATGATAATGAATTATTACATTTCTGATGTTTTAGAAGATTTATTCTTACAAATTAAATCTTGATGAATACAAAAAATACATAAAACGTCAATGGCAATTATATCATGGCTCATCAAAGTAGGTATCTGAAACAACCAATAAAAACAATAAATAAAATCGTCTCCATGTCAATCAAAGAAATTACATTAAGAATGTATGACACATCTTATTGTTGAATGGAATATGTTAAATGTACAATACTATACTCACGTGATCTTTTACGAATAACTGCCCATTAGGTACATGATATCCATACTGCGAGTGCGGCCTAGACGAGGAGACGCTTGACCATGTTTTCCTGGGGTGCCCTATCAGGGATGCGTATGATATTTCTGTTGATGCTCTTCAAAACGATTGCCAATTCCCCCTGAATATTGAAACATTATTGAGTATGACATCCGATACAGTCCATTTGTCCCTTCTCAAATCAATAAAAGCTAATTTTGTTATTCTATAATCCTCTAACTATCTTCTCTTTGACAATTTAACAACACTTTGAGACGTTATTGGTGGCACAAATCATCCTTGTAGGATGTTATGCCACAAGTGGAAGAAAAAAAAAAAAAAGGTAGGTACATGATACTTGAAAACTAATAAAAAAGAAACCTATATTTTTCTGGAGACCCCACGGGGTATGCTTTTGTATTTTACATATAACGGAATGACAAAAGCCAAAGACATTTTTAAATTTGTTTTGAGAAATCTGTTATTAATAAAATAATCTGCGAATGTGGTCGAGTAATGTTTTGACAACATCACTGTTATATTTCATTTAGCCTTCGTTACTAAATAAATTCGTTTCTCGGCATAAGCACTTAAGTCTGAAATAATCCTTTATATATTTATATTATTAAATCGTTTTCGCTAACCACGTTTGCCCCTTCAGTATCATAGACAAGACAAGATTATTAAATTCTTCCATCTTGCATTGATGAATTGAATATTTTCATTAATTAAACATTTTCGAAATATAATTGTTTCTTGAATCAATTTTAAGAATATGCCCATTTGAATGTATACCTACTAGTGATGTAACGAATATTCGTATTCGCATTCGCATTCGCGAATATTCGCATATTTCAAAGTTTTCGCATTCACATTCGTATTCGTAAAAAAATATTCGAATATTATTTTGGTAATAAAGTATCGGATATTCGGAAAAAGTACCGGATACTTACCCGGTACATTGTAGAAAAAGGTACTGCAAGAAAATATTCTTTAAGAAAACCGAGGAGTTTTGAAATATTTTAAATTCCTAAACCATTTTGAAAATTCGGCGACGGCGGGTAGAAATTTTAATGTTTGAGCAATTTGTAGAAAGCAAGTCAATATTCGCTATTCGCATTCGCATTCGCGAATATCGGCATCAAATATTCGCATTCGCGAATATCCAAAATCACACATTCGTTACATCACTAATACCTACACAAATATTTCAAATTCTTAAAATTAATAATCCTCACTTTATTTTGTCAGAATGCACGAGCGAAATTTGAAATTATTTCATGAATATAAAAGTACTCAAGTATATTTGATATTGACAACATTTTCGTTTTTGCTGCTTATTAAATTCCATGAATTCAAAATTAATTAAACATTATAAACAACGACGAGACTTTATCTATTTTTCTTCCCGTTCGTACTAGTTTTAAAACATTCTTAACAATAAATAATTTCAGTAAATGAAATTTGTTGAATTGTTATTTTCAAGTCGTTAACTTATTGTAAAAATGATTTCTAGTATTTTTTTTCTGAAATCACTTTCAAAAGATTTGAAGTTATTACTCTTCAACAAAAGCTTTAGTAAACAATACTTTCAGAAATATTATTATTCATAGAAAAGAAAAATTTATTGTTATCAACCACAGAAGTAAGAAAACAAATATATAATGATAGAGTAAAATTGTTCGAGTGCAATAAATAGGACTTTCTTCTATTCGTTCCATGAAAGATGGTTTATTCTACCCATTTCACATAATAAGCGTGATCAAGTAACTACCAACATTACACAAAGGTTTCAAACTAACCTTTTCAAAATAATTTTACTCTACATTATTTTCACATTTTTGTTTTAGATGCGGTACGTTGAAATTGAAAATCGAGTTCTCAGATTTAATTTCATTTCCTGTTTATCTCGTTATATTTTGGTGTCTCCTGTAATAGGCTGATTTTCGTGAAATAGTACATTTAGGAACAACATCCTCAATTTAGTGATGAAGAATGCCATCCATGTTCAACATATTATTATTTTTATGGCACAGTTTATATATTAATTACGTGCAGGTATCCCACTATGACTAGCTACTGCATTTGTGGTAGATGCCGTGATGTTATAGATAGAAATTGGTTTGAAATAAATAATATAACTACTGTAAGTTACTGTTACAAAAATGGTGTTTAATGGAATACGGGGCGGTAGATTTTTTTGAATATAAAGAGACTATTTTGCTGTGATTCAAGAAATAAAACCAACAATTCTTCTTCGACAAGCAGCATATGTGATCTCCCGACTTTGGCGGTCACCATATAGAAGGCCTCCGTGACCTGCGAAACTCTGGACAACTTCTTCATCCATCGTATTCCAGTCCAATCTAAAATGTTCCGAATCCGAAAGATTTTTTTCTTTTGGTTTGCACTATATAAAATATTATATTATATTACCAGAACGATATTATATATATCATCTTAATCGCATTGTCTTATTTTTACAGAGGAAAAGAATCTACACTTCTGGAAAGTGATAAAATATCCGATGAATATCATAGTATCATTACTGAATAGCGATACTTAATATTGATGATCTTTTTTGTGTATAAACGAGTTAAGAAAATTTATCTTTCAAACGAAAACTTGAAATCTCAAAACATTTAATTAAAAAGTACCTAAGCAAATAAAATTTATGAAGCACCACTCGTAAATTATAACGAAAAAAAATATATTAAACAAAAAAAAAACATTTATCGCCATTTCCGTTTTCCGACTACACAAAAAATGATGTTATTTAATTGATATTGGAAATAAAATAAATATTCTTTGAATTTTTTTTGTAAATTCATCATTAATCTTCAAATTTTAATTTATACAAACAATGCAGGATATCTACTTTATATAAATAGAAATCGACAAGAATCCAGAAATATTCGACTAAGTTTTCCAAGAAATTGATATAACCTAAGTAATTTATTTATGATTCATATTAAATCGAACAAAATGATATCGAATGTATTTCGATATCAATTGGTGTGAAATCAGGTGGCATATTTATAATAAAAATCCAATTCTATTTTTTTATTTCTGTAACATTTCGTATTACATAAAGAATTTTACAGTAATACAAAACGCTCTACAACCTGTAAATATTTACCTACAACCTATCCCATTTTGTTTATATTACGTAAACAAATAAAAGTAGAGGGTTGTGAAATTTAATAATATATTTTTTATCTATTGTTCTAACGTTTACATGTATTACATATATACTGTGGATGGAAACTTACAAAATTTGAATGATATTTCTTTTTGAAGACAAGTATTTGAATGAAATTTTTATTCTTGAATTTTAAGAGTTGACTGGAAGAAATAAACTCCCCGATAATTTCATCCATTATGCTATCAGCCACGAATATCACTTACGGCATTTCCCATTACAACATAAAATACTTTATAAATTACCGTGAAGGTTCAAATAGACTAAAAAGAAATTGTAATCTCCAAAGGATGTTAATGGTTCAATGGAAAATGGAATAAAATTATCACATTTTATAACAACAATAAAACTAACAATCCGTTAGCATCCTGGTTAATTAAATAAGTCAGATGTTGTGTGGAAAACAAGGAAATCAATATCAGGTTATTAAGGTGATGCCTACTCAAGGATATAATCATAAAATCAATATGTCGATTCCTACCTACATCGGTGTGTTTAATATACATAGTCATTACTATTGTCAGAGTGTAATATGATATCTTACAATTATATTAATGCAAAAACGCAGGTCATTCAGATGATTCTCTCATTATTTTGTTTAAATAACATAAATGATAAACTAAAAAAATATTAACAAAAACAGCGTACATTTAATTCAGTGATGAAATATTTTCACAACATGGCATGCTTAATATCACTAAACGAAAAGTCCAAGTCGTTAGCATCCTTACGGATGAAAAAACTGAATTCCTTTTGCCCAACTATCAATAAAAATACAACCCACCTAAAACTATTATCTTTCCAATTTTACAGAGACTGCACATCTTTTCAGACTGCTTCAGCATATAATCATTTTATGACTATGCAGACACAAAAACACAACCCACCTAAAACTTTTATCTTTCCAATTTTACAGAGACTGCACATCTTTTGAGACTGCTTCAGCATATAATCATTTTATGACTATGCAGACACAAAAATAGAAAAAAAAAAATTTGGTTAAACTTTTTATACCGTTTGTTAACCTCGAAGGATGCTCATAATTATAGTCACGGAAACCAGAAAAGTTAGTAATTAAAAATAATAATTCAAATATAAAAAATAACATTGATAAAAAAAACTGACTATTGATAAAAAAAACACGAGTTAAATCAATAATTATAATCTTTCATCTGCTTATTTTAAGTAACAAATTCCTATGATTGTTTAATTTGAATGTAAAATTATTAGTTATTATTATTACTATATATCAACGCTAGAAAAATTTATGATAATATTTATTATTTTAGATGTAAAATTAATAAGGAGAAACAAAAAGTTGCCAATATAATTATATAATAGGTAAAATTCTATGGGTTGTAAAAGGCGTAGTAAAATTATATGAATCGTAAAATTGAGAAGAAAAAACTTGAAATGCTAATTAATAATATGTCTATAAATAAATGTTATTCAATAAAACATGATATTATTTTTTACAAAGTTCAATAGAAACATTAATAAACAACAAAATAACGGTATAAAATACTAAAATGCAGGGAAAACTAATAAAATTAACTTAATATTTCATTTTTTATAACCTACCTATGTAACATGCCAACTATGTTGTCGTGCCCTCTGTGTGGCTGGTCCGTTGCTGTGGAACAAAATTCCCTATGATTTGCGAACTCTGGAGAGTGTGGAGGTGTTCAAAACGAGGTTAAAAACCCTAATGTTCAGGAGGTGTTATGATTCTTGAATGGGCCCTTGCGGTGGTTTTTCCACAAAACGGCGCATCATGAACAAGTTGTCTAGTTATTATTATTATAAGGCGAAACCCCTTTATCATGTTTTGGTTGTTGCTTATATATAACAAACGCTTCACGCTTTAAGGCATTCGTGGATGTGTGAGTCTCAAGATCGGATCTGCTACGTCGGCCGGGTTCCCCGCCCACTGACGTGGTAGGATCGGAGATGCCAACACTGACATAGTGGTATTAGACTACAGAGAGTTCAAATATTAATAAATTGTCACCTAAACGGATAAATAGGAGTCCTTGAACTCCTGAAATATCCGAGAAATAAAGCTATTTCAACATTCCTAATAAATAAATAAATGTAAATAAACCATTATTGCGTTTTATTAATTGAATTTTTCGTAACAAGTCGTTTACGAAGTTTAATAAGATTTGTTAGTGGCACTGAACCTTTTCAATATTCTTAATAGGGTATCAGAATACATCGCATATTCTAATAATAAAAGAATGAGTAAAATTAAATAAAAACGTTTTGAAATTAATTGTTTCAGATTTTTAAAATTTAAATTAAATTTAAAGTATCGTTTTACATGTTTGCTTTTTTCTATTTTTTAAGTGTATTTATATATTCCTTATGAATCAAAATATTTCTGAAAATAAACAAACTGAAATTCCATATTCGATTATTTGAAATCTCATTTTATTCATTGACATAATAATAAGTAGGTATATAAATAAATGAAGTAAATTGTTAATACAAAAGAGCAACACAAATATTGTATATTTTGACTATCAAAGGAACACCAATATCAGTAGGTACCGTTAAATATAAACCACAGCATGCCAGAATCGGATGAATACGATAAAATAAAGGACTTTGTTCTAAATAAAATCAGAGTAAAGTATTTTTAGATATATGCTTGTCCACAAAGTATCCTATACATACTCATGCATTACGATTCATAATATCCAATTTAAGGTTGAAAAGTTTTCGTTTAATCCTTGCTCACTTTCCTCTATTACGTACTCTTAAGATTATTCCATATATTTTATGATAATCTTCTGATAAGTAGAAGATTATCCTTAGCTAAGAAAATAATCTTGTGTATCAAAATATTTTATTTACTACGACAATTTTCATTATATTGACCCTTATTATACTTATTTGCTCAACAAGCACGTGGGATGTTTTCGATATTGTATTCGTAGGTAATGAATTTAAGTTTTACCACTACTACCACACCATGGCATATCCCACACGTAGGGTATACAGCAGATCGGCCGCATGCAATAAACATGCAAGCTGTTCTCTCCGTATCAACAAATAATTAAGACTATCAGGATGTATGTCAAACCTCATTGCTGAATTTAAGGTGTAAACTATTTTTATTTTTTCGAACACCTGCCTTTTCTAAGACACTGGAAAGTGTTTAAATAAGTTTTAATTTAAGCTTTGTGTTATTACAAACAATATAAGTACCTCAATGTTAAAAAAGCTATAGAAACTTCAATATTCTTAATTAAAACAAATTCATTTACAAAATTAAATACATATACGTATACACTTATAATACGTACAATTTTCTGATCCAGAAACACCCACAATGGGTGCGAGTTACCTGGGAGAGTGTCTATGTATGCAGGTTAACAAACAAACAAACATGCATAATGTAGAAGAACTTCTGTTCATTCAACCCATTTCATAAAACTACTCGTACAATGTGAATCCGTGAAAAATAAATCTGTTGCTTTATATATTATGTACCTACATAGTTATAACTATGTTTGCAATTTTAAGGCAGATTTTCAATACACGTTCATGTACCTGTGTAGACTTTGGAATAAATGTATATTTTGTAGGTATATAAAAGCATTTCTAGCAAATCCAAATATCAACAAAACTTGTGATAAATTCTCATTACTTAATGAGTAATTCACATTGTTTTGAGGTTTATTTAATCAAGTTTATTAGAAAATACGTATAAAATAAATATGTAAAATAAACAATATATCCTGTTTGTGTTATAAACATTTTTCAAAATCATTACATATATTAGAACGTGTACGAGTACCTACATTATACTAGGACGAAGATGAATATTTTTTAATTTTAGATATAGTTTCAATTAAAATAATAATTCTTTATTACAATAACATATTATGTAATGGAAGCTACTATAATAATGAAAACAATCCAATTCAATGACAGATAAAAAAAAATCCAAAAAATAGATATCAACACTGTGTCGATTGAAAAAGAAAAATATTAAAGCTGCTGTACGCAATCACCAGAATGAATATGAATACTATTCGTTAGCGTTTATGGGTATATAGAGGGATCGAATGAAGAGAGAATAACAAAAGCTATTTTTATGGTAGAGAGAGAAAATGATTGAAAACAAAATCATCGAAATATCGAATAGATACATGTAACCAAATGCTATAGAACGTGCATACGTTAATCAGATTGAATAGAAGAGCATGCATGTAGAATTGTATAAGTGCAACGATGGCGAGATATAAATATGATATACCTTTGAAGAATTTTAGATTACCATGTTGAAAAGATTCTATATAACCTCTCGTTATTTGATTTAGATTTTGAGAGTAAATAAAATATTTAATCACATTATTACGTAAAATCATGACGTTATAATATTATTTATGAACATAATAATTAACTACATACTCACCTATAAATATTATGTGTCTGAATTCATCTAAATAATTCATGTACATTTTATGTTGCAATCATAACATCTTGTTAAATAAATTCAATTAAATATTTTCACACATAATGCCCCCTAGCAATATACTCGTACATTGCAAATTTTGAATAGATACGTATACCTATCTCAATCTATCGTTAATCAAACATATTTGATTCCATTCACATGTATAAATTTGTTATTTGTTAGTATGGCAAAGAATGATACTAAATAATACCTTTTATACGAAGATCTACATATCTTTGGAACATGCTCCTAGACCACTAGATTGTAAAAAAAAACTAACTTTTTGATCTTAAATGATTACTGACGATGGGAAAACATATCAAAACATTTCATATGTTTCATTATTATTTTATTTTTTCATCTTCATCCAGATTCATCTTTTTCTAATCGCAGGCAACTTTAATAATCCTTAAGACATTTCTGAGAAAGTAGTAAATACAATGGCTGAGAAATATGCGAGAGTTGACCGGAATGGAATGAGGGTGGAAGAGCTGTTCCGGCTAGCACAGGATAGAGAAACCTACGCCAGGGTGATAGCCAACGTTGGGGGGACCTGAATTGGCACTTTAAGAAGAAGTAAATACAATACTATTACATACACTCTATAAGTTGATAAACTAATTCAAATAATTTATATACCTATATTCGTCGCATTTCTAACCATCCCTCATATTAAACTTTTTCGATACGTGGCCTTTTTGAGTATGTAGATTTTGGAAGCTCGTATTTCTCGAGTAGTGTGAACACATAATTATTATTATAAATCCAAGTATGTACATAATATACATATGTACACATGTATGAAGTATCAATAACATTAAAATGTTAGAATGTTCAAGCATCCATATAGCACGAATTATAATATATAATATAGCTACATACTTCTTACGTATAGTAGTGAAAGTACTAACTCAAATCATGATTAACACTCAATGATGCACGTTGTTTTCATTCTACACTTTGTTAAATGTTTGGCGAAACTTATATGTTACACTATCTACTATAACATTATGTATAATCTATGTGACACAAAAATACAATTACACCTTATAGAAAAACGCATAAAAATATTTCAAATTCGATAAACGTAGGTACCTATACATTTATTAAAAGATCTCCTTTGAAAATATTCTTATTCACATTATACCGATCTTTACAAAAGCAACAAATACCGCAACTCGCATTGCTTTATATGACGCAATTATGAAATGTTTAGCATCGACACAGTAATACAAGAACTTACAAGAATAGCTTATTATATTAAAGATAATTTCCTCACAAGAATCTACCCAATATCAATAAAATACGATACAATAACAATATCCTTTAAATGTTGAGTTCATATGTACTAAACAGAAGATCAAATCAAAGAAATTAAAAATAACATAATAATTTTCAAATCACAGCTCAAGCATTAGTGCCTCTGAGTATTATCACCTACACAAACTCGTGAGTACTTTTAACGTAGACTTGTAGTAGTTGTGTATAATGTTATGTATTCACCATTTAGGTAAGTGTGTCTGTGTATCATACTAATATAAAGTGTTAGCTGCTTGTACGGGCATAGAAAAATCAACAACCTTCACCTTTTTAAAATGATTACTGTGGATTATTTTCATATTTAATATAATCATTTATCACTCATCAGCTGACAGTTCTGTCCTACTATCGACATTTATTATTGTAATATAATGTTGGTGCCTTTATTGTGCTCTATCGCCCATACATGCCCTCTTTCTAATACACACTCTCTTCTTATAATGAAACATTTATAGTAGTTTTGTCTTAAGCCGGATATCTGCCGAGATCCTAAACGGGTAGTCGAATATCGAACAAGTATTCCTATGGGGTACTTTTGTGATTTGTATATTTTTTTATGATCAGTTAATGTAAATGCCTGCAAACAAACTAATCGACTGTTTTAAAATAATAAATTAGTACGTATCATAGACGTAGTAGACATTGTCTCATTTTGTTTATTTTTCTCCTTTCCTTTTTTACTCGTATATATTATATTATCCTCAATAAACATTATTACCGTCCAAAAGGGGCATTGGTGAGAGAAGAAGTATAAAAGATTCCCACGACGGCGATTTCGGCCGGCCGGCCCTTCAGGCCTCCCCAATGACCCACTCGTGAGGACAATTTTGGTTTGAATGTGCGGATAAGTAGGAATTACCGACTCCTAAGATATCCGGGTGTGAGGTGGGTCTCTTTCTTCAATCCAATAGTCTTAGACACTTAGCTCCTCTAGATGTTCGTTGATATCATCCAATAGCCTTTACCTTAGTTTGCATGAAGGTCTTATGCTCGTAAAAAAATTTAATATCATATAAATCCTTTTTGTAATGATTAAATAATAACAAATTTTGACAGGATACCGAGTAGTTTATTCTCTACTCTACTACATTAGTACCTACTGTGATATTTTACGAGTCATCAAATTTAATACACTTATTGCATAGAAAAAGAATTGTTTATCGTGACATTAACATTTCGTTTATAAATTATGTCGTTCAAATATGTTCAACTCAATAATCCGTAACATTAAAAAATTAAACATAATGTATATGTATTGTTGCAGTTTATAATAAACCTACTGATAAATATAGCACAAAGAGATAATAAAACATAATTCTAAAAACATAACATAATAATCAACGCTCTGCAAAGATCCGAAATCTCTGTTACTCGTAAAACACGTTAGCCGTGGTCAAATCATGTTTAGAAAACACCCAATGATAACTATCTAGAAGAAAGATTGGTTTTTTACTCACAAATTTTATCCAACAGATTTTTTTGTCTTGTTTCGTGATGTACCTAACTTATATACCTTTGATGACAAAATTACGACACTTAAAAAGCATTTATAGGATAGGTTTATCAATAGACATAAGTTGACTCTCATTAAGACCATCCTGTTTTCTTGTTTGCACTTCGAAGAGAGACATTAAAAATAGAAAAAAGGAAGAAGATACTTCGATTGTTTTTTTACCCCTTCAAGCCACATCTTTTTTGAGTAGGTAAAACAGGATATGATCTTGTTTATTATAAATATTTCAAAATATGTATACTCAATTATTCTATAATGATGTATAAAATAAGATTTGGTGCAAATTAATCTAAATTCTCTGCATTACAACAAAGTGCTTTCTTGTAATATTTATTAAGAAAATGAAACTATAAATAAAACCATGATATGTACATACGTGAACGACATACAAGTTTCCTCAGTACCTAACCTTTGTATTTGCGAGATTTAGGAAAAGAGTTGGAATTGGCATCAATTGACCAATCGACGAAACGAAAGTATTGCACACTAAAGAAAATCTTCTCTCGTTTCTTAGGATTTATTACACACTCTAGAGTGAAATATTACCCCAATCTATTATTATCCTCCTTTTTAACCAACTGTTACTGATGTAACGAATTTGTAATTGAACATGATTTATCCAACAATCATTTATCTTGCTTAATAATCCTCTAATCTATTAAAGGGCACGTATCGAAAATAAAAGATCTGATGATTTGTATATCAAAAATAACACATTTCAGCCTATTATTTTTTTCTCCTTCGATTACCGTATGTAACAAATTACTCTAAATATTTTTTTTAAAGATATATCTGGGTTTTGTTATAAACCCAAATACAACCTTATACACTTTTCACTGTAAGCTAAAAGCATGTGTCGTGATAGGGGAGTTTGCCGGCACCTGGGATCGAACCGTGGACCCCTTATTCATGAGGCCGAGACTCTACCTACAGGCTAACTATTGTTTATTTTTTATTAATTGAGAGGATAAAAAAATATTTTCTCAAAAATTTACGATGGTAAAATTTTTCTTTTTTGTATGCTTTTAGCGTTTTCTACTTTATGGTGTTATTTTAATTTTACCTTTTTGCCATTATAAAACACCAAAATGTTAACTTAGAATTTTTTTTATTCTTATTAATTACAAGTTATGGTATATTGTTAATATAACGAATATTTATTGTGTTATGAGCCTATTTATGGACCCAAAAAAATATTTTTCAGATACATTTGTTTACATAATAATTTATGTAACTTCATTCTGTCTTTTAGTTAACATTTTTCAATTTTGACAATGAAACAGACACGGATCATTAAAATTACTTGTTGAAACCTAACAAACCTGAAAAAGTTAAAGATGTTTTATGTCTTATACCAGTGTTTCCCAACCTCTTTTATACCATGCCCCACCTTTGCCTTTCTAAAAATTTTATGCCCCTCCCCCCCCTCCTATGTAACATACATAATTTTTAATATTAAAAAAAATATTTTTTAGAAACTTCCTGAGATATTTTGTTCTCGTCAAGCGAAATCATACCTAATAATTATTATTTACTGCAATTTTTTAGAACTAGGCACCGAAATCAAGCATTGCATTTAAATGGCCGGGAGCGAACGAAGTCGAGTCCATTTTCGAATTGCCCCCCTTGACAATCAAATTGCCCCCCTGTGGGGCGTGGGCCCCACGTTGAGAAACACTGTCTTATACCTACGTGATGTTTTACGAATATGTACCTGTTTAAGTGCTTTAAAATCAATATTTGACGACAAATTTGTATTATGAATAGTCAAAGTATTCATTGATATTCTCTGTAATAAATCAATAATTAAAGACAAATAATAATGTTCATTTGTTTTAATCACGGTTGCCAATGAAACGTGCTATTTATAATTTTATCATTCCAGTATTTAAATGTCAAACTATTTTATAATCTTCTGAATATGTGAGTACATTTCGTAATGATATTGAGAATTATTTTCTTATGAAGTTCCTATTAATAATTTAATGCCACTATGAACGAATCATTAATACAAAAGCCTTTTGTAAAACTTAAAATTAATAGTGCTTTGATATAAATTTTGTTTTTTAACCAAAGTTTTGAAAAAGCTTATATCACACACATTAAAATTTATTCGATAAAAGACAAAATAAGTTTTTATTCGGTTAATTAGCAACATGATATCGTTACACACTTTTAAGATGAAAGTAATCAATAACTTAAATATAAATGATAATATTTTAAATTATAAATTATCTATCTATCTTTATCATCAAGGCATCTCCCACAAAAGACGTAGCTAGCAGACTAACTGTTTATAATAAATATACAGGTGATCCCCGTCGTGATAATATGCAAAATATTGATACGAAAGGTCTTTTTCTAGATATTCTACGAATACAGCAAACTCGAAAAATTACAAGAAAATGGGAGGTAAATATATGTCAAAATAAATCATTATTTATCGTCTTCGAATATTTTTCGTATCATGTTGTTGAAATGATCGATCGGTTTTCTATAAAATATTTTTATTCATGGTAGCTTACTGACTAACAAATTTATGAAAATTTATAGATTTTTCCTATAATATGTACATTATTATTTAATTAATATTTATATTTCTTTATTAATCGTACATTATTGTAATAAATAGAACGATTTATGCACGAGCAATTAGAATTATTTATTTTGTACTTATTTGTAAAACTCCACGCGCAGAGATAATTATGCATGAAAAAATATAGTGGTTGTTTTTAGAAAACATATGTAATATTTTATTATTTATTTACTTGGCGGTAACGATGTGGTAGTGGTCTTTACATTCTTAAGAATGTTTGGAGTAAAAACACTTTAATAATACCTACCACTGAATTAGTTGGAATAAATCGCGCCTCTGCGATAAAATAGCCCTCTGTATGTTGATTGCACGATTTTATTCGTTTTTAATATATTTTTGTGTAAATTTGCTTGTAATCAATTTACAGTAATGGATAAATAAATTAAAATATTTTTGGTAATAAAATATATAAAATTTTGCAACAGATGACTAATGAATAATTTTTCACTTCAGTCCAGATGAAATTTGTTGAGCGGAAAAAAAATATTAAAAAAAAACAGTAAAGAGAAAACTTCAAAGAAATTCTAATTTATCACTTTAAAGAATTTTTTAAACAAAAACCTAGTTAATGACTATCTCAAAATTATTTTTGTTCTGATTTATTACCTTAATAATGTTGAACTCTAACGCACAGCTCTTGTAAAAAATATATTTTCTTGGTGTAATCTCAAATATTTTTTTTTTTATTAAAGACAATAAAATATTCATAGAATGTACGTCAAAAAGTTATATTTATTTTATTGAATCATAAAATTAAATTAAAGATTTTGATTTACTGATCGTAAACATCCCTACTTCAGGTTGATACTATCATGCCTACTCATATTATTTTTAATATAAAAATGACTTTGTTTTACCGGAAAAAAAAAAAACGTAGAAATGATGACTTGGAGTCACGGGTTTGCCTTCAAAATAAATTAAAAGATATAATGTTAAGTTTAATAACATAACATAACATAACATAACATACATAGACAACTCACACAGATCGAGCTAGTCCCAAACTAAGATGAATCTTGTATTATGGGTACTAACGCGACGATACACACATATACAATGCACTACACACATATACATGTAACACCCAGACCCAGGACAATTTGAAAAAGGTCATTCTTCACTTTGCCCTGGCCGGGAATCGAACCCGGGACCTCGTGACTCAAAGGCAAGAGCGTTACCTCCACGCCACACCGGCCGACATTATAATAGCCAGGTTTTATTTTTAGCTTCATGGATTTTATATTTACAACATTTACATCATAATATTCTATCTACTTTGCAATATACGCGTTTTTACTGACTACGGTCCTGACATACCTAACGATTATGTACACCAGGGGTTCCCTACCTTTCTGTCGCGCGGGTGCAATCGAAAGCTTTTAATTTGGTATAGGAAATTGAAAGATTTCACGATCTCCTCGGTTTTATCAAAGAAAATTTAATTTGCCAGGTATTAATTTGGTCTCTCCATCTAGTCGGTACCTACTTGAATTCTTCCACGCCTCCCTTCCACAACTCCAGTTATTATTACTCTATCCAAGTTCTCAAGCTCTTTTCGCGCAATGCGCCCGAAATATCCCAAGACGCGATGTTTGTATATACCTAGTTGAAAGTCTTGTAGAAATGTTTAACTCACTGAGATCACTATACTCTTTCTTTCCTGTAAGTTTTCGAGTGTCCTGTAAAAGGCAGGTGTTCGAAAAAATTAAGACATTTTACAGCTTAAATTCAGCGATTAGGTTTGCCACCCATCCTGAATGTCTTGATTTTATATTAGAATGGAGAGAACAGCTTGCATGTTTGTTCTATGCAGCTGATCTGCTAGCTACCCCACTCGTGGGCTATGCCGTGATTGTATAGTAGTAGTAGTAGTAGTACAAGTTCACTGTAGGGGGGTTCACTGCAGATGGCTGAGGATCGCTCTAGGTGGAGACAAATGATCTGTAGAACGAGGCATGATGGTCACGATCCTCAGAATTGAAGGACTGACAGATATAGTGATAAATTAGATTTTTAAGGCTCCTTTTCAACATATAATAATTATCTCACGTACACTTATTTATACCTACTGTTCCTGATATGACATATTTATTGTGTAGTTTTTTGCTGTTTTTAATATGATTGTTAACATGTCAAAGGCTAACGCCGAAGATATATGAAATAAATAAATAATTAAATAAATATTATACTTTTCGCAATTAACTGAACAAAACATTATTTGAACGATTGGTCGCAGGCGCACTCAAATTGGTTTGCGAACCTTTGCGCCTGTGAGCACAGAGTAACGAAACCCTGATGTAAACAAATCATTGATAAGAGCGTTAAAAATGACACACTTTTACATATATAAATAAAATGTTATTCAAGTTAATGTCAATACAGCAATACTCAACTAATACGTAAAGGTCATGAACATACATATTTTTATATCAGTAATCAGGACAAACAATACATTGGTGACCAAATCTCATTGAGGAAATGTATGGGAACTGCAGGGCTACTCTTGATAAAACTAAACACGATCTTAATCTAGTCTTGATCTTGATCATACGACGCACGAAGTGACTATTGGCCAAAAATACAAGCAAACCGATCGCGCGTTAGCGGTAGCGGGGTGTTTTTGACCATAGTCCCTTCGTGCGTCGTATGATCAAGATCAAGACTAGATTAAGATCGTGTTTAGTTTTTTCAAGAGTAACCCTGCAGATATGTTCCTAACACTTTAATAATATTGACAATTAAGCACGAATGTTTGTAAGTTATTTTATATATAAGAATAAGTAACGTCTTTGAACCTATTAAAAATTTAATAATTTGATATTTTTATACTATACTATACTTTATACTATACTCACACAAAATGTTTATAAATACAATATAGCTGTCACTACTTTCGAATTCAAAATAATCCAAAAAAAATAACTTCGAAAGTATTTACCTTTCGGTATTAGGTAGGTACATATCGGTGCTAAAAGCTTCTCAGTAATAAAAAATATAACCTATTTGCAGAAAATATCTTTATACCATTTCAACCGTCCTGGAGATTGTCAAGTAATATTAAATCAACGTCCAGAAAATATCTAGCCCTGGAAATAATGGAATTATTATTAATTACATATTTCCGTTTGTTATTTCGTATATTACTTCAATTCGCTTTTCTGTATGTTTGCATGTGATTGTTAACACGAGTTTTTTCTGTATCGTTTTTTCATTACAACAATAATTATTATTAAAATGAGTGTAATGAATCGCAAATATTACACTTAAATATAATTTTTCTACAATAATCTATCTTTTAAAAATTGATTTTTTGAATTGCCTTCCTTATCATTCCATTTCATTACAATATTAATAATAATATTACCATCAATGTTTTGTGTGAGTAACAATACTGTACCGTCTTACAAAAGCTACACCCAAATGGTTTCCTTTGTCTTATTAAAGGTCGCTATTGCTAAAAATATTACATGCAATTTGTATTCAGGCCTATGTATTTACCGTCATTATTTTAGAATATCATAAAATTTATCATTTCTACCATGAATATTGAATTTAACGAAAAGGTACACAATTTAACGTAAGGTACATAATTATTATAAAAGGCAGGCGCGTAGAATATTGACCTACCAATATTATATTTTACGGAGTTTGGACACAAGAGGTTAAACCAATCAAGATACCTTAAATGATCACTCAAGCCAGACAAGATCCAATCATCATTTCATTCACTTTTAATTTGCACAATTTTATTGCATTTCCAAAGAAGAGTATAATTGTGAACTAATTTTATGAATCTTGAAGATCTTGAGGAGAATATATGGACAAGTGAAAGAATGGGAACAGTATGGCGCATCCGGCAACACAATGAACTGTATGATATAATTATGTATATCAGGCCCCTGGCATTTCAACCCATATGACACATCTCAGATTGAGATGGCCGGGCATGTACAGAGAATGCCGAACACGCGCGTCCCTAAACGACTTATGACTGGAAACCCAGGCGGTAGGTGAAAAGTGGGAAGACCCAGACTGAGATGAGAAGACGAAGTCAAAGAGGATGCGGCGCAGATTCTCCAGATGGGAAATTAGAAGTCTACCGCTGAGGACAGGAGGCACTAGAAGCGTATGTTGCGGGAGGCCAAGGTTCGATATGGGCTATAACGCCATCGGAAAGAGAGAAATGTTTTGAATATATTAGCTGGATAGAAGCAGTTATGGACAGGTAATTATATCTAGAAGAACAATCTTTCCTCGTTTTATGTATCTTATTTTAATTTACATAATTATACACAAAGGTTGATAGACACTTATAAAGACATATTTATTTAAATTCATTAATGAAAATCATAAAAATGGATTTTTATTCAATCTATGTTGAAATACACTTTACGTATAACGAATGAAGTAGACTTAACGAATCCAACTAGTTAATAAAAGGGTTATGTAATAAAACTTCACCGAAAGAACATATAATGACTAAGTATATATTATGTCATGTACGAGACAAGAAAAAAATTAAAGAAACATGAAACAAAAGGATACACAAAAGTATATTTTCTCGTGACAACAAAGAGAGTCTTCTAACATTGGGACCCGCCTCTAAAAGATTGTTTCCAACTGAATACCTATATCATGTGGGATATTCAAGCAGATGTATATTTCTTTGAAAACATCTTCAAATACTAGGAGAGTATGCATTTTGAGTTCAAGGTTTTGCATTCTACATTCACGTGTGAGTATTGTTCTGAGATACCTAGTATGGGTACCCCATGTTGGATACTACCAAGTATAGTTAGATAGAGTTGTAGATAAACTTTCTAGGTGTGATTCCAGAGACATCTATTTACATTATTTTTATTATATTTTTTTTTGTTCTGCATCATTGCTGTTAGCTTTGATGCGAACCTGGATTTCGCTAGCGTCACTGAACTAATTTTCTCTCTGAGCGGGTGAGTCGTCAGGAATGTTTATCGACGTTATTTTTACAATTGAACCATTGTATGAGGCCATATATGTAAATTCAACACATGAAACTACCAAAATCATAAACTTTTTACAAATGATCTTGACTGTGTTTTGTGGTAATATCAAATATGTTGAACATTTTACGATCATCTGATTTTTACGTGTCGTTAAAAGGTAATAATTTTCGATAGAAGTTGCGCATCCCGTCCCGAAGTTATTTTTATTTGTACTTTCTAGAATGCTACCGATTAAATAATTTATGGCTACATAAAAAGGTTATTTTATTTAACATGTCCAAAATCAGTTTATTATATTGTAAATAAATAAATTAATGTCTTCGAAAATCGTTTCAACTAATAATATGTTTATTTTTTGTTGTTTATTTTGAAGTGTATACATTTTTATTGAAATACTTATTGGTGTCTTTTACTTAATAATAGCAATAATTATTTCAAATTGAAGACTTTAATTTTATGGTATTGTATTATAAATAAAAATCCTTGAAACAAGAAATCGAACACATATCTGAATATTTTTGGCGTATGAAGATATTCTAGATGGACAGATTACAATATATTTTCTTTTTTTTTTTTGATTATATAACCAACTAAGAAATGTCGGCAAAAATCGTCCTCATTTGGATGCATAGTCAATATTTAGAAGTAAAACAAACCCTCTATTTAATTTAACCAAATGAATTATTCAATCAATTTATCCAGCGTTCGTTCAATGATTTGTTGACCAAAAAGAGCACTGTTCTTCCGTTCATGAAGGTTTCAACGTCACGGACCTCCCTCTTTCAAAGTGCATATTTCCCATGATAACGAAATCAGAGTGCTAGGAATATAATGGGAAGAAGTGAATCAATTGGAGCAGAGGCACTCTGAATTGAAGAGGTTGGTTTCTACTCAGTGCTCCCGCGAGAGGAGCGTCGAAGAGTGAGAAGATGAAGACGATGTTTTTTTTTCTAAAATTGATTGTAATTGTATTTAACCTTTTCAAAATCTCATGAAGTCGAAAAGAATACCTTATATAAGTTTATACATATTTTGATTTTTACTTTACGATTTTTTCCTAAAATATTTTAGTCATGATCTGAACTCAAATTGTTTCGTTCATAATTCACAATTCACATAACCCACCAACTTTTAAACTTTGAATGATATATCAAATTAACATAGAATTATTTCTCGTATATTATTATTCCATGATAATATCCTGATTCAGTTCTTTGCTGACAGTTTCTAGAAATTAAAATGATTTATTTGTTCAATGTTTTGGCGCATAATTACTTGATACTGAATATCAACAAAAGCTCAAGAAGAACTTGAGAACAAAACTGAGTTTTATTTAATAATGAAAAAAAAGTCTCAAGGGCTTAGTTTTTTGTTTTATTTACATTGTAATATATGTAATGCAGTATTTTCTCCTTAGCGACTACTGAAAATTCAGAAACGTATGAAGTTTCCAAAAAACTCTTCTTTACATTGTATTTTACATTCCTATTTCGGTAAAACATTTAACTTTCCTTTTAAGCTACTTGTATATTTAGGTTTTATATTTAAATAGTGTAAACCACCGACACAGAGATTGTAGTTCATTCACAATATAATATTAAAATTATTTTATTCCATTTAAACGTTTAATGAATGAAAAGATTTCGTGAATATTATATCAGAGCAATAAACTCATAATTAAATAAAAACTCGTACATATTATTATTATTCACTGTGAACATATATTTTTTTACTATCGCAATATAAATTAGATGAGTTATATTGTAAAATAGATGTGAATGGTTATTATTTGTGTCGAAATATAAAAAGCCTTCAAGTTTTATGCATTCCATTATAAGATATTCAAAATTACAACTTTTATATACTAATCATGGGGTTTCGCCATAAGAAATCAAAGATCTACTAAGTACAAAGCTAAAAACTACGTTACTCTTTCGATACAAATTTCATAATCAATATTGTTTTTCTAACTTTTTCCTTTTACTTGATTTTTTTATTACTTCGCTAAGTGAATGTTTTTATACATGAAAAATCTAACCTTTAGTTAATCTGATAGGTACAATATTTTTTTTTATAATATGCATAAATTTTATCCTACAGTTTGTCAAAACGTTTAATTACTCATTTAAATATTAAATTAGCCATTTTTCATTTTCTTTTGTCAATGGTCATTCCTTGTCTTGATTTTATTTAATCTTTTTGTCGTCTGTATATAGGTATATGTTAAACATATAAGAGGCGCACGTACCTAGTATCATTGTAAATAAATAAATATTTATGAAATACCATCACACATTCTAGAGAATTATTATCTCTAATTCTCTTTCAAGTCTCTTAAACTAATCTTAAAGACAAATTTATCAATTTACGTATAATATTTTAATTGGTACTTACCATTGTGGAGAGCATTCTCATTGAATCTTATTGATATTTATTTAAATGAAAGTTTGATCGAAATAAACACAAAGTGTTTGAGTTTTACTGTATTGAAACTATGTAACTGTATCTATTATTAAATATAAAAATAGTTAAACTCGACCAGTTTGTGTTTGTTACCAAAAATAATTATTGATTTTTATTATTATTTGGATGATTTGTAAAGCGCCGTTTTGTGAAAAAAATCCACCTCAAGGGCGCTCTTTGCTAACTAAGGGTGTGCCTGGATTATTCCTTGAGATTTCTTGAATAGATAAGTCTTCAGTTGGTTCTTGAAACGAGATATTATGTCCTGCGTTTCTGTGATTATTTTTGGAAGCCTGTTCCAGATTACAGGTGCAGATATGCAACAGCACGCTCCGCGTACACTGGTTTTGATACAGTACTGGTCACCTCCAATTTAGTTGTAATATCTTGACAAGACCTAAGTGTTGTTTGTCTATGACTTAACTCCTGTCTAAGTGCCTTAAATACTGTCAAACACACTTTAAATTCGACTCTCTCCGGACATCTGAGCCAGTGAAGAGATTGAAGGGTGGCAGATATGTGTGAAGAGCAATTCAGTTGATAAATGAAACGTGCAGCCACATAAAAAACGGACTGAATCCTCTGGATCTTTTACAATATAAACGTCACGTCGATCGATATACGAAAATCGTTGCTGTTTCATAGCATGACAATGATAATATTATCATAGGATCAGAACATTTATAATAATAAGTATTCTGTAAAAATCTATGATTTATCAAATACAATATTGTGAATAATTTATGAAATACACTTTCTTATACCAATTTTCATGTACGATTTATTATTTTTGTATGTACATACAGACAAATGTTGTATTTTAATACATTACGATACCTTCTTTCTGTAGTATGTACAAGTATTTTCCCCGTGATCTTATTTCAACATTTCCTGCACATTTGTAAATTGTTTAAATAATTGTCTAAACCGGATTATGGGACAAATTCTCGGTACAAAAGAAAATGATTAAATGTAAACTTGTGTGTGGTTTTTTTGCGGTTTAAATTTCGAATTACTAACAGAATAGAATTTCCCATGAATAACAGATTACTAAGAAGTGAGGATGAATAAAAGATTGATGTCAAATTTCAATAACATCTAATTAAATATATAAAATGTCCATACTGAATTTTTTATTCTTTATGTTTTTAGCCACAAAATATTCTAAAACTACCCATGCAGCAAAAAAAATATCTCTAAACCTATCAATATTATTAATAGTTTTCCTCCAATAAATAAAAGGTTGATGTTGTTCGCTACTTACTGGCGTATTATCATTAATGAGAGCGGCGGCAGACGGCTCCTATTATGTAAGACCAAATAAGCCCACATGGGACATTCAACTCTCATTAATAAGACAACCAAGACTTACTGCTAAGTAAAAATACGTAGGTAAAACAAGATACATGGCAACCCACGCCTGCCAAATAATAAAGCCAATGTATTTAGGTGAGAATATACTGTGAACAAAATACTATCATGAATATTCTACATAATACCTACCTAAGGAAAGAGAATATTAATGAGTATGTATGTTCTTACTATAGTACGCTCAATATATTACGTATCTCAGATGGATATTAGATATTGTCAGGTGTTAAAATTATATTTTGCATTCTCTTAATTGGGGAACTGGCCAGATCTCATTGTATGTTTGTAATTTATGTATTATGTTATCAGTTTTCTGTGAGTGTCTCTATAAAATAAAAATAAATAAATATCTATGAGTGAAGATCGTTATGATTAGATCATGGTTTGAAAATTCTAATAAAATTGATGTTTTTTCCGCCCTTAAAGTTATCAATACTTTTGTTAACCTTAATTTCAATATCGTTTAATAATTATCTGTTAGAGAACATTAGAAATTATAAAAATCTGAATATGTCTTCCCCGTCGAATGAGTGTCAATGCATGGTTCTAAGGACATTGAGCTAATCTTCAGGATTAAATTGAATCGTAGGATCCAGAAAACCAATACATACATTTACAATTTATTAGTGTAAACATATAGGTACCTATTATGCGAGTGAGTATGTATTACGTTGACATTAAGAACTTTCTTAGTTCATTCTATTTATTCACTGTGTCGGTGTCTAGGTTGTTGAATTCCATAGCTAAAAGTAGAATAAAACATTTGTTTTATTTATTTCACTTTCTTAGTTCTTTATAGTTTACCTATTATATTTATTGTTTGGAACCTTCTCTAGAGCTTTTTCGTTGAGGCTAGCAACATGCCCTACCCATGATCACTATAACCTTGCAACTCTTACGACGACGTCCATAACTCCATCTTTTACGTATTTTTATGAACATTTTATTATTGATGTCTTCATAAAGGAAGGAAATGGCATAGAGTATATAGGAAGAACTGTGAAAATCTTCTACGAGGAAAATCGGATTTTTCTATAGCGGGCAGACAAGTATCTCCAAGAAAAAAAAACTTTTTCTTCCGACTGTGCAGTGTTACCAAAGTGTCGATGTTGTAGCCTAGAAGAAAATATGGCCTCGTTAAATGTTACATTACATCATACTCTTTTCCTTCAAATGTATTATTATATTCACTGTGTCGGTGTTTAGGTAGTAGAATTCCATAATGAAAGAAAATAACAAGTGCTTTTAATTTCATTATTATATCATAACATAACATAACATGTATAGACAATTCACACAGACCGAGCTAGTCCCAAACCAAGATATGAATCATATTATGGGTACTAACACGACGATACACATATATACAATGCACTGAACACATATACATACATGTAACACCCAGACCCAGGACAATTTGAAAAATGTCATTCTTCATTTTGCCCTGGCCGGGAATCGAACCCGGGACCTCGTGACTCAAATGCAAGTGCGTTAGCCTCCGCGCCACACCGGTTGTCAAAGAGAACATATTATTATTTTAAACTCTGCTCAAAGTTATGCATTCATTTTCTTACTTTACTACATTAATTTTTGTACATTTGTGCATAGAATATTTTCAATTAATTTATCAAGCATAATCATTTCTTTATATATCTACATTATTATGCCTTGTACGGTTACAGAAAGTAGAATACATATTTATTTTATTTTATTAAGTTAAGGAATATTAAAAAATGTAGTTATTTTTTACAAAATAATATGATCAAGATCACATTTAGATAATGAATAGAACATTGATGCTTCCACAAGATTTTACGGTATTCTTATTGCATTGAATGAAAATATCATTAAAACGTTACAAAATATCCAATTCTGGTCACATAGAATATAATAAAACGAATTGCTAAAATTTGGTCAGCCAATACAACTAAATTGATAGTGTATTGACCTTATTATCATAAAAATATAGTATTAGAATCAGACACCGTTTGCATAATATACGTTAATATCGCACATAAGATTGGTGCATTTTTAAAGTGTAAAAAGCTTAATTATATACTTAAGTACCACGTTTTTTTAATGGTAACAAAATTATTAAAACCGTTTAATACTTTTTTATGGTATGCCTTCAGATAAAGAAGTTATGTCTTTAAAAGTCCTTTTTGTAAAAGAAATCAAATCAGTAAGAATAATGTAAATATAGCGGTTTGTATACCTATTTGTTCATCAGCGGACATATCAATTTAATCGTGGGAGAGTTGTCTTGACATCTAACAGACATTTATAATTATATTTATCTGTCTCATTTGTCCGCCCATAATCAAAGAAAAGTATTTTCCTTATAGCATTTTTTACCTGTGTCATACGGGTTTTTTTTTATGCAAAACCGCTATATTATAATATTGATATAAAAAAAAACATTTTCAATTGTCAAGTACGTATGTTTCGAATATTTTATAATTTATTTAATTCTATATTCATTAATACCTACTCAATTTAACAGTATTATTATTATATTTAATATTCTATTTATTTTTGAAGAGTTTCTGGCAAAGGGCAGGTCTTGTACTCTTCTCTATTTGACTGTCCATTATATGACAAGTATTTGAAAACAATAAGAATAAGACTACAGTGATGAGATATGGCACCCATCCTTAATGTCTTTACTTATATTATCACGGAGTTAATGGCTTGCACGTTAAATAAATGCAATAATTATATTAAACGTGCAGTTTAATATGTGCAAATCTACTATCTATCGTTAAATATCTTTTTATCTATTTTTTTAAAAGAAAAATAAATTCAGCAACGAATGAAAGAAATATAGAAAACCATAACACAAAAGGCGTTATATTTAAATTTAACTTTTCTATCAACAAACAATTAAAATCTTTTAAAACAAGAAAATGCCAACCACTTGCGTTAAAAAAACCTCATGTTTTTTATTCACTTTAAAGAATTATGTGGCCATAAAATATCACACAAAGTTAATAACATCAAATTTTATTGCAATATTATGAACACGGTGAAGTAATACAAATACAACACACTCAAAAAAAGTTCCGATTCAATAAAATATGGCATATAAATGAGAACAAATAATTCTAGATACAAATGCAGTCGTTCTCCTCAGAATAACATTAACGCAAATTAAAAATGACCGCTCGTTAAATTTCTGTTAGAAAATGATAAAAAATTCACAGGTGCACTGGTCAAAGAATCACAATCTTTTCTCAGGATCAGGTAATTTAAATATTTTGCAGAATCATCCACGTCTTAAGAACTAAAGTTGTCAACGTAAAATATATATGTATTTGTATATCATAATATCATACTTATTGTTTTGATGGTTGGTCGATAACCCGATCTGTTTTTACATGTACATTATTAATTGGTACCTACACACACACATATTATATTTGTTTTACTGTTTGAGATACGAAAAGAATTTGACTACGTGCTTTGACTTTTTAAATAGTTTTATATAATGTTATATTGAGAACAAAATAATCTACTTAGCATAATTTGGACGTGTGAACTTCTTCGTACGAATACTTACTATGAGTGCGAATTATTATCAATTCAACATACTTTTGAAATAGGATCTTTGCCACCATATGTAAGCAATGTAAACCCATTGTTATCCTCGTTATAAATATTAGAATCCGTACAAACATACACCGATTAAGGGAGCTGTAAAATTGCATCAGCAAAGTAAAAAGTAAAGTTACACATGTGCACAATCATTTTTTTTATTGACAAAGATATATATTTCAGATATTGTGAAGGCACTCATAAATAAATGTGACTTTTAGTTGCAAATATGCAAGCACAAACTTCAAAAATTTAGTCAATTTTTCTTAACTTACGTGGTTAATACTAAACTTGTAAGTACATAATTACTTTACACAAATCATTCGTTATGGGTGGGGTGCCAAAAAACAGTTACTTTTTAGGCAAACATGGGCTTAGAATTAGTAATAATAGGTAGATAATATTTTAACGATTTATATAGCGCCGTACTGTGATAATATTAGGTACTTCGAGGGCGCTTTACATTATTTAGAATCAACATCCACGCCCATTTTAAAATCACATACTTTCAATTAAAAATTATCGTTAGAAAGATATAAATCAATAAAATACAATATAAATAGTAATAAAATAGTAGGTACACAAATACACCTGAACGTAAAGAATCAATATTACCTATCACATTTATCAACCGACTTAAAAATTAAATCAGCATTGACCAACTAGGTATAAAATTCACTATTGATCCTAACTATCTCATAGTATTTAACTTGTACATCACATATCATAATACAGTAAGTACCAGCATATAATAATGTATTATTTTTAACTTTAAGTACATGCGCAAAACGTCTTGTGAATATTTTACCTATATATGACATCACGTCAGTATGCGAAATTATTTTTACAACTTTATTGATAATAGGTAACGATGATATTGTGACCGAATTTATTATACATATTTGCGCTTTTTCTGTGTTTGCCTGCCACTTATGTATTCATGTTCATCTGTGCTGGTAGCGAATAGGCGCCAATATTGTGCATTTACACATCTTTACGCTCATCTTTCGTAAATTCATATCAAAAATAATTTTCACGTCTTCGAAAAATCGTGCAAAACTATGCAAAATAACAATACATGTGCAAATTTACATAAATAATTTGCGTTTTAATATAGTTGTCTCCTAAAAAAGTTCATAAAACCGCACGTTCTTACTTTGGCATGCGGAATAAGATTTTTTTTAACAATAAGTACAATAATATTACGCTTGTACTTATAAAATGTCTGATCATTATCATTGAATACATTATCGAATTGTCTTCTTAAATCTTTGCATACAATACATTCAGTAGCTATTGAAGTATAATTAAAGTACAATAAAAAAATAATACAGGCATACTTAAAAAACAATAACGGTATATTAGTGTATGCATGGAAAAACCAGATAAGTAATTTGATTACAAACCACGATGAAAATAAAATCAAGGTATAACATTCTGACCCAGTTACCATATCAGAAGTCGTAGTATAATGATTCCTATATAGTAAATTTCGTGAGTTGCATCTTATAATTTGGAGGTTAACTCCCTTTTGCGATACATAAATCTTAGCGCACCTTTAACAACATGTACATAACTATGTATGTTCTCACTGTCTCAAGATCTTTACTTGCTAGATGTTGTTGGAATTAATGCAAACCAAACAAAATAATAGTGTACTGTAAACGTGAATACCGATACTCATGAATACCAGCACTACGTGACATATGGAAACTTTTTTTACGTTTACTCCCGATGCAGCTAAGCTATAAAAATTAGCATTTTAGCATAAAAAGCCAAATCAAATGAATATTCTTAAAAATAGACCGGATTTAATTAATTTTTTTAAGCTCATTAAATTGTATGTGTACCTAATTTGAATGATATTCAATTCAATTGTATGATTTGATATTCTCTTGAAGCTTCTTCTTTCTCTAAACTTTTCATTCCTATCGTCTGGGGTCAACCCTCCTTGTTTCTTATTTCCAAGTACTCCTATCCTGCACCTTATGCCTCGGTCTAATGACTTGTCGTTTCATGTTCAAAGCTCTCTTTGCAATATTATCATGATGGCCATGATATGGAGTACACCGAGGCCACTCCAAACTTCCGAAAATATTTCACCCCATCCGATCTAGTAACGCCACCGGCGCTGGTCCATTTTTTAATTAAAAGCGCGTCGGAAATAATATCCTACATTTTTATATAAAAATATTTATTACATGTAAGAACAAATCTTTTAAGGATAATCTTACGCATGAACTTAACATTGGATCGTTTTACTATAAAAAGAAAGATTTTCTAATAATGTATAATGCATCATCTTTGTGCTTTAAGAATTAAGACATTTGGGATGGGAGTCTTACTAAACTTTGAATTTCTATAAGTGCGACATAAATAGAAATTAAGACAAATGTGAATCATGTACATAATATTAATTGTTAAAACATTTTTTTATGAATGAAAAATTGTTTTTCTCAAAATCAATCAGTAACGTTCTCCAAAATAATGAAATACACGTTGTTACAAAATCATTTATCATTCTTGTTTTATATTCTATTATATTCTATTTGAAGATCGCTATAATATTATGTATTTTGAAAGTTGACTTGCAATGATTGACTTGTTTACCTTAGTGATAGCTTTAATTTATAATACGCTGTAAAAATTAAGTATTAAAATTTATTTCATCGATTGTGTATTGAAAGAGTTCGTGAATTCAATTAAAATAATTTGCCAGTATGTGTTCAAGAGCAAGTTAATTAAATAATAAGTATTATTTTTATATTTATTTAACCTTATCTTCTTCTTTATATGTGTATCTTCTCTACATTGTATGAACAATTCTCACAGATCAAGCTTATCTCACACTATATAATAATGAATATTGTAATTGGGCTACTTTCATATACAATACATAACTGGGAATCGAACCCGGGACCTCGTGACGCAATAGTACTATCAATGTGCCACACTGGTCACCATAATATAATATTAAATATTTTATCACGGATCTCCCAAAAGTTGGGTAGCCAATACAATTTCTTCATAGAACTATCTATTTAAGTAATCCTCTCCAAATTGTAACAAAAGGAAAAATTAGGCGTTTTTTGCAGTTTTAAGATTCAAAGAAAGGAAACATTTTAATGGTTTAAAAAAGGACAACGGAAATAAATAACTAATTATAACAATAAATAAAAAAAAAACTGCCAATAAAAACATCTAATGTGGATATTCCGATAAAGCTCAATTCATAATGTAATAGAAATATTTTAGACAATTTATTATATAGGGTACTCTGTAAATCCCAGAACAATCATAAATGAGTGAATACTCATTGATAATATAATGTAATAATCATATTCAATGTGGAAACTATGTTTGAAATTAAATCTTGATGAGATTCTACATAATGAGAATTACTAGATATTAACAACTATTCAATAGAGTTCTATGGAATCTCAAATCTAATAATTCAATAAAATTAGTCGACGTGAAATATATCGAATCGACTCCAGTTTCACGTATGTAATTATTTCTCGCAGCCGAAATTCTCAACTCAATGTTTGAACAAATGCCAAAGTGATATGTTAACATGAAAAATCCATTATCCAACTACACGCTTGCCATATATCAGTATTCACTTCTAACAATTTAACAATAAAACAATTATTTTTATAGATAAACGTAGGAACCCCTAAGAAGTATTTACTAACAACATTGTATTCCCTGACTCTGTCAATAATTCCAATATCAACATATTGTACCTTTACAGGAATCAAAATGGAGAATACAATTTCTTTTTTTCTTCTTCTGAAAAGAAATGCTTAATTCCCAAATCGAAATTAAGCCTACCACTATAAGTACCAGAAATACTTATTTTTAATTTATTATAGACTTCTGCAGATCATTTTTTTATTATTTCAAAGAATCCAAATTGTCTTCGAACTGTATTTTTATTACTACGTTAAATTAACAGATTATAAGAAAATCACTTTAAAAAAGCAATAATGTTTAAAATAAAAGAATATAATATTTGGTAAATGGATTTCACAATCGTAAATTCTAAATTGCCAAAAAACGTAAATTATGTATTTAGCCTAATGTTTTTTTATAGATTTTATGATCAACGTCGTTAAAAGTTTATGACTTTTACAAAAAAAATAATAAGCGTTCGTTGTCCTTTCCATTCACCCACACGAATTTACATAATATCAAAACATATTGGTTTACAATTCTTAACATTTGATCAGCTGCAGGTAATCTTTCCTTATAAGTAGAACTGCGTTACGTATAACGGGAAATCTATAATCGAATATGTTAGTTTTTATGATATCCATTTGTACATTTACAAGATTGAAACGAGTCGACTTTCTTTTACCCGTATGAGAAAAAATCTAATTTATAGGTGGCACTGGATACCTGACTTGAATACTAATGATTTTCCATCGTCCGATTCAATGTCGGTTGGATGCAATATACCTATCTAATTACACGTAGATCAGTGAACTAAAACTTTTGATATCTCGTCCATACTAAATATAGTAGTGTACTCGTACTGACCTGACTGTACAAAAAAATCAACAAAATAATAAGCATCTGCGTGGCAATAGAGCAAATGAGATCTGTGTTGACATTTTTAACATAAATAGAAAAGTAAAAGATATAAAGAAAATTCTGGCAACAAATTAAATCGTTTTATACTCTATGTATTTTATTGAAGCTATAACTTAGACTAACGACTGCTTGAAATAAAGATCTTTCAACAAGTACCAAGACTTGTTTTACTAAAACTGCCAATAAATTAAGGTAACACGTGAAATCAAGTCATTTACTAATGTGAAATCTTAAGAAATCATTCTATTGTTGAGATATTTCGTAATAAATCTTTCAATTGATTTCTTATACAGTTTTTATTTTACAGATTATAAAATTCATTGACTTGTCAAACAAAATTCCAGCTTCCGTTTTTATATCTTTTTTATCACATTTATAAATTTTGTTTAACGATGGAACGACTTTATAAAAAGTAATGAACTAGTTTTTAAAATCCTTCTGTTCATTCAAATATACATACACATACAAATATATTCAAACTTAAACCTCAAAAGCAATTCTAATAATATGCACAAAGTATTTATGGAACAACTATCATACGCAGTTCGTTGACTTGGAGAAGGCATAAGATCGTGCGGACCAAGACAGATTATGACTCCTACTGTCAGAGTATTGGAATAGCAGCCAGTTAAACCGCGCATTGCCTTCACTCTGCGTGGGGAGTTCCACTTGCATGACGATAAAATATGCCCTCTTGGAATGGTCTGTCCTCACTATAAGAATGAAGTTCTTCTTCAGTTAATATGTGTGCTGAATTCAATAAAACTCGGGTGAATACTTTGACGTATACAGATGATTTGGTGTTGATGGCTGTGGACTGTGAATGATAGTCTTACAAGAGATTGTTTCATGTGTTTGTGATATTTCGAACGGTTCAAAAATTAATGTTGTGTAGACAAAATTGTTAGTGTCATATGGGATGGAAGATGCCATAAGGACATAGAAAAAAGGAATGTGAGTGGTAGGTACAAGAGTGAACGGGAAACTTCAGCGCATTTTCAGTAATGGCAATGTGTTGATCATGGCGAAAATGATGGTGTATAATAGTGTGGTACTGAAACTTATATTTGCAAGCGAATCTTAGAAATAAATGCTGTGAAGATGCTATCACTGAGAAGATTGGTAAGTAAAACGTTGCGTAACAGAGTAAGGAATGAGGATATTAAGAGGATGAGCTGATGCAAGAGGAGTGTTGTGAATACACGATTGACGAAATGTTAAATGGATAAAAATGTTTATGTTTTATGCCTTGTACCTTTTTATAATTTTATTATTTCTATGTTTGACGCTGTAGATCCAAACCCTTTACATTTGCGACTACATATTATATTTTACTTATTTAATTATCTTTCTCACTTGACGAAATCTTAAATGGTTGGATTTATTTTATGCTTTGTGTGATCGTTACTTAATTTTGATTGACTTGTTTTTTGATATAATGTTTGTAATATTCATTGGTTATTATTTTCTACATTTGACGAGTCCAAGTGTCCGCAATATAAGGACCTAAGGACGATATGAAAAAAAAAAAAATATGACGATATGAAAAGGACGGAAAAAAAAGGACGATATGAAAAAAAAAAAAAAAAAATAGAATGCATGTAATTGTTTTCTTTATCTAGTATGCATTATTTCACTTGATTGTTTTATTTTAATTGTGAAGGCCGATGCAGCCGTTTGTTTTGTAAATAAATAAATAAGATACGATGGTTTGGATGGAGCGTATGGATTATGAAAAGATAAAAAAAGAGAATGTATCTGTCCGAAAGGGGCGGTGAGAGAATGCTCAAACGTCCGGAAAATATGCATGTGGCTTGATCACGTGGATCAAATTCTCAAAAACGAATCGAGTAGAAGAAATCGGCGTTAGATTTATGAAAGATCGTGTAAATGAAGAAAAAAGTGATAGAAGTATATAAGGATAGGTCTATATGGCGTTCCATCTTCTCTGTCAACCTCACTTAATACACGACGTGAGGGTATAGATATACAGAACTGATGCCACAGTTTCATATTTGTAAATTCGGTAATGGACAACTTCGATAAAAGTTAGGGAGTGAAACAGCAAATGTTTATTGTTTAAGTGTTGGTTATTTTGGAACAGATTTTATGACAAAATTAAAACTGAGTCACTGGTCTACAATTTAAAAGGCTTTGTCCCATTACGTGTGTTTCAAAAACATTGTTTTAGAATTGTTTAATTGTACATTTAACTCACAAAACAATCAACAGTTCCACTTATATTCTCAAAAACTTTTTCTCGATAGGTATATTCAAATTTAAACACTTCCGTTCGCTCATCTAGTAAGAACATTTTTATAATTAATCGATATAAAACATAGTGTACCTACTTAAGTACTAACATGTCTATTGTATATTTTGTTGTATGAACTATGAACCATATTCCACCACAATAGCTTATTCAAATATTTGTAGGCACTCTCAGTATAAATCACCAAGACGTTACTCTACTAGTAAGGATAACAGACTATCATTTATAATAGTCCACAGTATGACCAAGTGGTATGACTTAATCCGTTACAACGCTTACAATATGCAATATATTATAAACTTATAATGTATGCAATGGATGACACAATAATAATGTATAATATGAAGCAATTTGTAATAAACTACATAAATGTATTTTGTCGGCAACTGGGTAGGTACTTATAATGAAGATGTTTGCTTTCAACACATTATATTACAACAATATTCTACATTATCTTGCCAACAACCAAGGATATAACCTAACTACTTTGAAAATTAGATGAGAGACACTTCGGAATGGTAGTGCAAACCATAAGGGACAAATTACATTATTATCAGCAGTGAGCTAATGCTTTGTTCCATTTTAATTGATTGTGTAAACTTACTCTAGGTGTACTATAATATTTGTCTCACTTAATTTACGTTGAAATATGTTTAATTTAGCAGTACAAACATATGAGTACTCACATACAAACTCATTTCGTACAAAACAATTGATGGTACGACTACCAGGGTAAATACGAAAATTTTTCAGCAATTTGGGTTTTAAATTAAACAAAAAAACTGAATAGACGTAGTCCAATCACAGTAAAAATAGTAACCTTTTTAGTAATCTAATAGTGAGCGATTAAGAGAATTTCTATTTCTATCTACCTATACCCTCACGCCGCGTCTCTTATTCAACACGCAACCATCCTTGAGAATTTGAAAAACTACGTAGTTTATTGGTCGTCCGCACTTTCTCGCACCCCTTCTTTCAGATAAATTATCATCCTTCCTTTGTAAATCATTCTTCCTCAGATAAATCATCATCCTTTTCATCATCTTTCCATTGTCCAATCACTTCATATGTCCAAAGCATCGCATCCAATCTGCCACACTCCTCTCACATCCGTTCATTCTCCTGATACCCTCATTCTTCACTCTATCTCGCAACGTTTAACCAATTATTCTTCTCAGTTAACGGTATCTCCACATCATTTTTTGTTGGCACCAGAATGGTATTGAGCACTAGCATTTTTGTCATGTTCGACACATTGCTATTGCTAACAATGGATCGAACTGCGGCGTTCTCATTCTGGGTACTACCAAATAAGGTGGTGATGTCTTCTTGAAGCCTTGGATGGTAGTTTCGTGAATTAAATTGCATATACTTTGACAATAATAATATATTTGAATGAAGAATAGTTTGAAAAATACTGTAAATATCAGACACTAGCTCATGTTCACTGAAACTAGATTGATTAATTTTTAATCTTATACAGTTATGTTAAATACTGAATGAATATATGTTTTTTTTTTTGCATGACTTATTTGTCTGTTTGTCTAATAACACCAGCAACCAAGGATTAACTGGAGAATAATATTGGTGTAATATTTTAGATTGTTCACAAACATTTAATATCTGTTTCTATGTATTATTATCACGCATACATCTTGTATGTGACATTAAGTCTACCAGAATGCTTTAGGGTATAATATTAAACTGAGATATATATTATTTTTATTACCTAATATTAACAGTTTTTATGATGTCATACCTAGTATAATATCTTTAGTTAGAGAAATTATGACCTTTGAAGTATGTACTAAGTCATAATCGTATTATTGTTCTTAGTAAAATGTTTAAATAAACTACGTACCTATCGCCCTTTAACGTTCCCCCTGTGAACAAGATGACGGCTTGCAGACTATCAGTGAGTAAACGGATAGTTTTATCTTTACCCAGCGTTCTTATCAAACTAAAATACGGATTGTTTCAAGATGGTTTTACATTAACTGCCAGTCACTCGAGCTCCTCCGTGTAAAGAATTTGAGTCAAAAGATATTGTAGATGTAAATAGCATTTATTTCAAATTAGCTTTTCTCTTAAACGAATTTTATTAAAAGATTTCAACTTTCGTTTTACTGTAGATTAAGCAAACACGGGAGAAAGGTCTTTTGACTTCTTAGTTCATTATCAGTTACTCAGATTGATCAATCAATATTTAAAAATACACATTTTACATATCGTCGGTGGATCCATGAAATCTCCCATGTGTCAACTTTTATACAAAAGTAATATTTTGCTATATTGTTTATCTCCCGTAAATTTTTAATGAAGTTTGTCACCAATCCTGAATGACTTTATTTTTAATTAAAAGTGTCGCCCGACGGTACTTGGTGGAAGTTAAAAAGCCCACTTAGAGGATGAGGCCTAGTCCTCTGTGCATTCAATTGTATAACATCTATACTCAACTGATAATTTTATGATACTTTGTTATGATTGTTGTTATAACCAATGTAAAAATTAAAAACAAAATAAATAAACGTACGAACGAACTCAGACCTTTCTTAGATTTTAACTTTTGTAGAATTTAAATGATGTGACTACTCACATAAAGACAGGTCTTGCGAGAAATTCAATATTGCAAAACTGATTGAATGGACATATATTGGCATGACAAACCTGCATATATCATACATGGATACAAATAAAATACTTGAAGATATAAGAAACTTTGAAATTACTTTACATGTTCGGTCACAGTCAAATAAATATAGAATTATATTTCTCTTTGATAATATTATGACATATATGTAACGATATGAATTATTAGATACGTGTATGTTTAATCAAAAACATTCCCTTGAACGTTCAAGGAAGTACGAATATTGTACAATATTATCATGTATTACTTTTAAAATCTGGAAAACCTTTATTGGAATAATGCATTACATATAAATATAGAATTATATTTCTCTTTGATAATATTATGACATATATGTAACGATATGAATTATTACATACGTGTATGTTTAATCAAAAACAATCTCTTGAACGTTCAAGGAAGTACGAATATTGTACTATATATCATGTATTACTTTTAAAATCTGGAAAACCTTTATTGGAATAATGCATTACATATAAAAAAATCTTTGTTTTACTTCGAAAGAGTGGAATGAAACATAAAAATTAATCACGTATACTGTTGTCTAAGATGAACTATTTTGTATGCAATTTTCTTCATTTCTGTACACTTTGTTTTAAAAATACAGTGCTAAACAGAGAATGCTTAAGACAATCTAATAAGAATTACCTTGTAACAAATAACGATATTTTAAACTACTTAAAATTCTTGACGAAATCTCTACATATGATTATTCTTGAATACCTAAATAATGATAAGACTTACCGTTAGTTAAATTTTTTCGAACATTTCTCGTGTAATTTAACATAACTTTTTTATAAAGACTATGAATTTTTCTGGAGCGACACAAGGTTTAATACATTAGTACTGTTTTCAGAGTTAAAAGAAATACTTGTCCACTTGCATGGTATTTTATTCTCTGCAGAACGTATACACTGAGAAAAATACTCACAACGAATCATTGGTACGTACTAGTGATGTAACGAATATTCGTATTCGCATTTGCGAATATTCGCACATTTTAAAGTATTCGCAAAAAATATGCGAATGTTTTTCGAATATTATTTTGGTAATAAAGTATCGGATATTCGGTAAAAGTACCGGATATTTACCCGGTACATTGTAGAAAAAGGAACTGCAAGAAAATATTCTTTAAGAAAACCGAGGTGTTTTGAAATATTTTAAATTCCTATACCATTTTGAAAATTAGGCGACAGGGGGTAGATATTTTAATGTTTGAGCAATTGTAGAAATTTAAGGAAGTCAATATTCGCTATTCGCATTCGCATTCACGAATGTCGGCAACAGATATTCGCATTCGCATTCGCGAATATCCAAAATCACACATTCGTTATATCACTAGTACGTACTATCAGATTGGGAAATTTACCAACAATTTGTTTGCGAAGAGTTAATATTATAGATTCGTACTAATGAATCGTTTGTAAGTACTATCTCTGGTTTAAATCTGCTAGTACGAACCACTGATTCGTTGTGAAATTTTGTTAGTATTTCTCTCAGTGTAGTTTGCTGCAAATGTTCAGTATAATTAAATAACTGTTTCATCTTTCGCAAAGTCTGTTATCATTTATGTTTTCGGGTTTCCTGCGTGGATCTCCGACGCTCTTCTTTCTAAGAGCTTGATCATTGTCAAATCTCGAAGATGACCATTCTCGAAGATCCACGCAACATACCCGAAAACATAGTAGTTCAGTACATTTGGCACTATGTATTGCCTATATTTTAAAATTTACGACGATGCTGAATTTAAATCAGAATTCCCAGTTCAATGAAGAATTCTTCATTAAAAAACTATTTCTATGAGTAAACCTTATTTAACATTATTATTTAAATTTGTTACCTAATTTAACAAAATGTTTGTAAAAGCACGAGTTTGGTTAATGGTTTATTGTCGAAATTTAATACCTACACACGTCATTGTCATCGATAGATCTGTTTTCAACTCTGATAATATTATTAAGGTTAATATTATATTTTGTTATAAATATTCATAATAATTGTTGAAAGACATAGAATAAGTAATAAAGTCGTATTTGTGCTACGATCATTGTTACATCATCCTTAAGACATACTTACAACTATTGTCATTTATTATGTGTGATGAATAACCTGACATTATCATGTAAATTAGTAACATTCGGTAACAACTCAACGACATCAACAAAAATATGATAATGTCTTCTTGGCAAATCTGAAATCGATAGTAATATAAAAAATAATCTTCAAAATAAATTCATCTGTCAAAATCAGCTTTAAATATTCTGAAAATCATTAACAAGAATTCTTCCCCGTAACTGACTAATTTACTTGTATTGCTAACGCTTTCTACTCTATTAGCAAAATTAAATCAACATTGGTAATCTGGAAAAAATATTATGGTAGTAAGCACATCTGATATACATACTTACATTTGTATGAATTAAAATTACGCCTAATGTAGCGGTATGCTGAGAAAATAAAGGTTACATTTTTAAGAATGCTTTCATATATTCTGTATAATATTTTTAAATAAAATTTGATTCAAAATAAATTTAATCTTGAAGCAAAAGATTTTGTAGCGGGCATTAGTTTTCCATTACTTTTTCGGTAAATATATTTCTACCAGATATATAAACAAATAAACATACGTAGTTACATGAAAACGGGTTAAAATATTTGCTTTGAAGTTACCGATTGTTGAAAATTACATTGCAATGGATTGAATGATTGAAAAAATTGGTCATCCCTATCGATCGAAAAAACATTGTATTTAATGTCGTTTGTTAGTACCTACCATAATGTTGTACCAAATCAAATTACCGTAACATTATTGGATGACATTTTGCGGGAAGGAATGAAAAAATATTGAATTTATAAAAAACAAGTTTGGTTGGTTATTTGATTACTTTTTACGACACCAATACAAAACCAATTCAGTAGAAATAGTCGTGATTTGATTTTTTCCAATTTGATTAAATTATTTATAAACTAAGCCAGGAGGCAGTGCTAGTTTAATTAAAAATATATAAATATTTTAGAAAGCAGCTGTATAGCGTCACCTGGTGAGCATTCATTATATATGTGTTGAATGTGTTCACAATACGATGCTGTAACAATAGGTATATTCCAAATGCTAATACTACTGTTGTACATTATATTACAGTAGTTTGGATATCGAGAAAACGTTTCTCTGTAACAATAAATCTTAGACAAACTATTCAAGTCCGTTCGTTTATATGAAGACAATTGTCTTCTTATTCGTAAGACGTAAGCATTTACACAAGATGTGTTCAGAAAAAAATCGGTAATTTTTAAATTTCGCGCGTTTGGAGAGGCCGATTGTCAACTGTTTTTTTATAGTATGTTGGTATACATGCCCCTGAAGTATGTTGAATTTCAGTTATATTCATTGCTTACTTTGTCTGTATCAGCCACTAAAATTAGACATGTTTTAAAAGCTCGGCGATTTTCGTTTGAAAAAAAAATGGATCAAAGTATTTGTATCACATTTTGAGTAAAAAAATGAAATAAAGTATAACAAAACGTGTGAAATTTTATTTTTTTATTTTATATTATATACAGTTATTGCAATACATAGATAGTACAAATAGATAAAAAAAAAAAGTTGGCACATAAACCATAAAAGTTTGCTGACACATTACAAAATGTTAACAAAGACCTATGGTGAGTCTGTCATGAGTAAAATAAGAGTTTACGAGTGGTATAAGCGCTTCCAAGATGGTCGTGAAGAGGACAAACGCCCTGGACGTCCCAGCACATCAACAAGCGATGAAAAAGTAAAAAAAAAATGGGTGTAAAAGATCGCCATATCTTTTACACGCCATATCAATGTTGTTGATGATGTTGGCGTATCGATTGGCCCATGTCATGATTTTTTTCGAAGGTTTTGGGTACGAAATGCGTGGCAACAAAATTTGTTACAAAATAACAAATGGTCCAGCTCACACTTCATTGCTTATTGGTGCATTTTTGGCCAAAAACAATAGTGTAACGATACCCCAGCCTCCATATTCACCAGACAAGAAAACCAGATTTTAAATCTAGTAAGAAGGTACATATAATTATATTATGCAATACATATATATATATATATGTTGTTGATAAGTTTTTCGCGACGAGGTATGTATGTATTGATTATCTTTGCGGACACATCGCGTATTTTTGTTTGGTGGTGAGCTTTCGAATGCGCTCGGGCATCCATTGTCAAACCGACTGACTACTTTTTCTTCCTGAGTCTTTCGCTTCGCCTTAGAACCTGTGAAGATGTAGGGGTGGGGGTAGCAGTAGGGGGGGTAAGATTGGACGGTGTCTCGTTGTTTTGTTTCGTCGTAAATTTGTCTGCGTTGTTGCCATTCATTAGCGTGGGTAAGTTTGCGACGTTGTCATTTTTTTGTGTGGAAGATAACGTGTTCGTCTTAATTTTGTCTATCAAGTGGTGGTAAGTTTTGTGTAATTTATTTGTTTCGTCTCGTTGGTTCAGTGCAAAGTCTCTCTTGGCTATATGAATAGATTCGTACAGGATTCTGTGAGATTCCGTACGAATCTATTCATATAGCCAAGAGAGACTTTGCACTGAACCAACGAGACGAAACAAATAAATTACACAAAACTTACCACCACTTGATAGACAAAATTAAGACGAACACGTTATCTTCCACACAAAAAAATGACAACATCGCAAACTTACCCACGCTAATGAATGGCAACAACGCAGACAAATTTACGACGAAACAAAACAACGAGACACCGTCCAATCTTACCCCCCCTACTGCTACCCCCACCCCTACATCTTCACAGGTTCTAAGGCGAAGCGAAAGACTCAGGAAGAAAAAGTAGTCAGTCGGTTTGACAATGGATGCCCGAGCGTATTCGAAAGCTCACCACCAAACAAAAATACGCGATGTGTCCACAAAGACAATCAATACATATATATATATAAATATATATATATATCTATGAAAGACTGTGTGATCTAATTTTCATTCGAAATGCATGTGCAACATGCATTCCATTAATGAAAGATCATGTAATTTTACGCAGGAGATAATATAAGTTTATATTTATATATATATATATATATGAGATATGAATATTCGATACTGTTGTTATTAAATAGATGCGCTACAAACACGTAACAGTGGAAAAGTCGCGTAGGCACTATTACTCGTATTTCATTGTTATGAATTAACACTAATAATATGACACGCTTATCCAATTCATTACTACTACATATTATATACCTGCTTATTGACTATAAACATTTGTTTGTTGATCAGAGATACTGCGCTAATAAACTAAGAATACGTTGGTTCATTAAATTATTAACATATTTTTATCAGGAAATCGGAAAATGCCATTCCATTGTACAAAAAATATAATAAAATGATGTGACAAAGGCATCTACACGCTTACTGATAATAACATTATTCCTATTTATAACAAGAACTTTTCACAATGTGAGCTAGTTAAGACTGGAAGTTATAAATTCAAAAAGCAGATTTAGAGTCTTATTTTCGGTTTGTTTGTTGTTCCTCGAATGGGTTGAGTGTCGGAATGTGTTCGTTTATATCGTTTTTATTTATAAGGGTGAAAAAAAGTGTTTCAATTTATTTTATATATGTTGTTTATAATGTATGTGTATATACTTAAGGATTTTTTTTATTGAGTAAATTATAAATAATATGTACTGTGAATGTTAAATTAATCTATGAGGGTTTGTTTGCGATATGTATGTATGAGATCGAATGAATGTATCCACAGATGTTGTGTGCATGGTTTGGATGTTTGATTATTTGGATGATTTTTGCTGACTAAACTGATAATATGCATCGAACATCTGTTGTACACTTTTTATATACAATATGAAAAATATTAAAAATACCTACACGTCATAGCCCATGAATTCCTGTGTAAAAAATTATGACATTTAGGAATGCCTATTCGCCCTACAACGCTCCTCCTAGGAACATAGGGCTGAGACCAGCTTTCTCCATTCAGAGCGACTTTGCGCCAATTGAGTCACTTATTCCCGCGACATTCTTAGCATTCTGATGTCGTCATCATAGTAACTGTGCATGGGAATGAAGAACTTCTAGATCGGAGCCCTTGTGGATGAAAAAACAAACTGGAACGAAAGAAGAAGAAACCTTGAAAATAATTCAATTTCAAAATCTATAGACTGCTGCGAAAAAAATAAATAATTAAATTGATATATTATACAAATATATGCAATTCTGAGTCTAAGATTTGTTCTTGAAAAAAGAATAACAGTAAATAGAAACACAAATGTTCGTTTTAAGGTATGTACCCGGTATCTAAACAATGTTATAAATATTACCAATATATGTATTTCCAAATGTGATATCCATGTCAGATGTCTCCCAAACAATGTTGATTGATTTCGAAACAGTACTTCATAATATTATTATTAAGGAGGTCATGGTTCATGTCATTTACATTGATAGATAATAAAGACAAGTATTTGAAGCGTCTAAAATAGGTTTGCCGTAGACTCCGATTGTTCTATCGATAACGATATTTCGGGACTCATTATTAATTATTTTAATTTTTTTTTTTTTTTTATTTTATTTTTTTATTTATTTTATTAAACAATAATTATACAGACATTACAATACATAGACTATTTGATACAACTTAAATCTAAACATCCTCCTTATAGAGACAAGTCTCGTGTAAAGGTCTCGTGTATTAAACATTGAAATTATATAAGTCTTTGCTGTGTTGAGAATGATATTGACCAAAGTTTAACTTATATACTATATAGTGAGCTGTAATCTATTTGATTAGTCTGAAATGAAATTATTCTTCTCCATTCTTCCCTAATTTCTGCTCGTCTCCTTAATTCTATATATGTGTCACAGTTCATGTCCTTTTTCACTTGATACATATAGTTGTCTCTTAATCGGCCTCCACCATTTCTGCCTTCGGTCTTGCTCTCCGCAATGGTGATGAGCCTAGCTGCTGCTGGCCTAGATGCCTTATTATGATATAGAAAGCAAACTTTTCATTATGAAAACATCATTCTAACAGTAAAATCTCTTTAAAAACGAAAGTATTTTTCAATATTGTATTGGGAGAAAAAACACGAGCTTTGAATTTGAAAAAAAAAATATCCCTAATATTCTCGCGTCGTCATGACACATGCACGAGCATCAATTTGTTCAGATAAAAATAAATTATATGGGTTGCAAAAGGTCTAATGGGTTTACACAAACCACAATTCTATAGAATGTTCCATTTGATAGGTGACAATAAATTTCTAGCCTTATAGCCTCCAACTATAATAGTGAAATCCAAATTATCTTCAATAAATTATTATTGTCACCCAGACATTGTAGTACTTACAATGTAATGTAGTCCTTAAGATACATATAAAACATATTGTATTTTCAGATAAAACTTAGTGAATAAATGAATAGTGATTTGGAAGGATACCGGATAACGATATTCGGCAAAATTTACAGTCGAAAAACAGTTTTATGATTTGTATCGTTAATATTGAGAATGAACACATATCTAAATGTACATAAACAAACAAATCAATCTAACACATGTTAAAATAGTAATTTTGAAGCACTTTGGTCAAAGAATAGTCATAGAAAGACGTTGATTTTTTCCTTTTAAAATTATCGATATCTTAACCGAATAAGTCGATTACTAGATAGTTGTCGGAAATCCATTTCATCTCCAAATCCCTGTAATAAAATGTATTAGTTCTATTCCACCATTCTTTCAGTGTGTAAATCCTTCGATTTATAAAGACTTGTCTTGTTCACCTTCTCGAAATGGCATCACAAAACTGACATATAAATTATTATGACTTTGATAAAGATTCTACTTGTAACAATAATAATTTACTTGAATAATGTCAGATCTATATTCTGCAATCTATTTAGTCATAAATACCATTCGTAGACACATTATCACTATTACTATGAGCTTTATGGATCATCAATATTAATATTTATCTTTATTCAGATCAATATAGTTTGTTTTTATTTTATAATTAAGTTAATTGATATAGCTATTGCAATTATCGTTTATTACAAATAATATCTTGTTTGAAACATTTTATTTCTATGTATTCCAATACACTTAATAATAATACATAAAAAATTGATTATGAAAACATTTGAAAATAATATGCAAAAATAAAGTAAACATTATTTTCATGGACACCATTTTTATAAATTTGGCAATTTTAATAGACATTTATTTTCCTTTATTGTTTTTCAACAGTTTTATTAAACCAGTCCATTGACAAAAATCGACATCTTCTGTATTTCTACAACTAATTAACCTATTTAAGTGATGATTGTACGTTCGATATTATGATGTTTTATATCGCAGGAATATAATTTTATAGTTATGCCATTTTCGGCGTAAAATAGCAAAGCATTAACACGTTCAAAGTATTTTAATATGAGCATTTTATGCATAAATTTATTTTGACATCTTTGCCCGAAATTCAGAATTCTTGACTTTAAACACTCGATAAATTTTGGGTTAAAAACCTTTTTTTAAAATCCTTTATTTTCATTATGTAACGTAATAAAAGAAACATGTTGATTCATTTCTACCAACGTCAGCATAATAGTCAATTACCTATTACCATTATTTTTCATGGATATACCTAAAACTTGTATGTCCGACCGTCTTAGAACATAGATGGTAATAAAGTTTCGATTTGCATTTATTAATTATTGTTTATACTACAATAACATCGGATTTGAAAACTTCGTTGTTAAATCTCAAGAAATTTTTAGTCTTCTTCAACTTTTAGTGGCATGTCTGGAACCCGCATCACTCTTCCAATAGAGCTTCCCGTGCCCTTGAGATGGATACTGCATTAAACGAAACATCAAAATCATCATCTCAACGTTGAATATCGCTTGTGGAAACCCCCTCTGTTCTCTGCGAAAGAAACAGCCACTGCTCATCTCCGTCAACTCCGGGATTTCAAAAGTATAATGAAAATAGCAGTTTTGTTTACATAAGTATATTTAATTTCCCAAAATAACGATTTTTAGTTTTCAAAACGACACATGGCATCACCAATTAGCATTACAAAACAAATATTAAAAAAAAAAATTGTAGTTAACTTATTCCTGCATACATCGTCCACGAATCTTATGATTCACTCAATTACGGGCGCTTTAAATTATCGCTTATAAAGTGTATGTAATAGGTCCGCGACCGTTTTCGACACGTAAGCGTTATTATCGAGCTGATTGAAAACCAAAATTAAATAAATTCTTAAATTAAAAAAATTATAAGTAAAAAATACTTAAGAGTTTTAAATTTCTTTATTTATCAGTTACACGTGTTTCGGGTTGCAAGCCCATATTCATACTCAGTATGAATATGGGCTTGCAACCCGAAACACGTGTAACTGATAAATAAAGAAATTTAAAACTCTTAAGTATTTTTTACTTATAATTTTTTTTATTTAAAAATGGAGTTTTACTCATTTAGTGAAAACAAAATCAGTAAATAAATTCTGTTTTTTATTAAATTATGAAAGATTTACAACTGTGACAAATATAAAACGTTGTGAGATAGAGTGAAGAATGAGGATATCAGGAAAATCCGAGTAAATAAATTGCGATGGTTAGGACATGTGCAGCGGGTGCAAGATAAATGAATGATAAAAAAAAAGATATTTTTATCTGAAATAAGAAGTGTGAGAAAGCGTGGATATCTAAGAACTAAGTGGCTTGATCACGTGGATCAAACTCTCAAACCTAGTGAAAGAATATAATAGATAAAAAGATAGGCAGAAAAACTAATATTTAGTTTAGTTTTCCATCCACATTCACAAATATTTTTTTGTTTCATAATTTCATATGATATTTCACATCCCATTATTCACCAAATTGGAACTTGCACCACAAGTAACTTTCAAAAATACTGAATATACCTACTAAAGATAACACATTATAATATTCAACGTAGAAATAGGTACGGTATGTTTATAAATTTTCAATAAGATGATTTAAAAAAGAACATCAATTAGTTGAAATAAGATTAAACATGTTAATTAATATAATATACTAAGTATTATACCTAAAATAAGCAAAATACCAACAGTTAATATACAGTACTGAAATGTTGAATATTTTGCTTTGCGTCTAGACGAAGAAATTTATTGATACGAATTTAAAGTAATGATGATATCAGATGAAATATAATAATAATATTATTATGTAATTAAAATGTATAATTTTATTAGGTGCTCTCCTCACCTCATAATCCAGCAGAGTATGAAGGTCGACTAGTTACGAAACAATTCGCAATTATAATCAGTTCTTTCGCATTAAGTTGTATTAAAATGTAGAGATTAAAGTAATTATTATTATATTCAGTGTTGACATATGTATCATTATGAAAAGATAATCCATAAAGACGCAATACATAAGTCAACGGAACACATAGTAGATACTAGTGATGTAACGAATATTCGCATTCGCATTCGCATTCGCGAATATTCGCATATTTCAAAGTATTCGCATTCGCATTCGCATTCGCAAAAAAATATGCGAATGTTTTGCGAATATTATTTTAGTAATAAAGTATCTGGTCTGTTCCGTGTTGGCCACATTTGTTGTATTGTTTCCTGTGTTCGTTTGCTTGATGATGTTATTATTATTAGGAGAAATATGCATTTGTGGAGATTTAATTTATGTTTGTTTTAAGTATTACAACTGCTATGAGTATAGGGCCCTACAATAATTTTATATTCTATTTAAGGAATATTTATATCATACTACAAGGTGAACCACACTAAAGTATTCTCTCAGAATTTTCGGGGCTTGAAGACTAAGATCGAGGAGTTTAGAGCAAACTTATTTGCAAATAGTTATGATATAATTGTTCTGACGGAAGCTTGGCTAAATTGTGGCATATTTGACAGCGAACTTTTTCAAAACGAATATACAGTTTACCGCAAGGATAGGGATTTCATGTTGAGTGGTAAAAGGGATGGAGGTGGGGTCTTAATTGCTGTGGATCGGACACTAGGATATTCATCCACTCTTGTTTGGGATGATACTGGTGAAAGTTTTTTTTACCAGTATTCGTTTTTCATCGGTAACGCATGAAAAAATGCTCACCGCTACTGGGTGTAGTATATGTATATACCGCCTTCCACATCCTTAGATACTTAACACATCTTTTTTTTAAAGTATATCTGAACGTTTAATCAGCTATTACGGCAAAACGGATATTTGTCTTATTGGAGATTCCAATATCCCAACAATCCAATGGAAAAAAGACCCCGATGTTGATTCAATCTTTGTTCCGTATTCATATTCGTGTCCTGTTGCGCAGTATTTGATAGAATCTATATCTTTTCTCAATATGTTTCAGTCTAACGGAGTTTATAACAGCAATCAAGTTATCTTGGATTTAGTTCTTTCAACTATTCCGTGTTCTGTTACCAGATGTGACTCTCCACTGGTTGGTAAGGATTCACACTATCCTTCACTGTTGATAGATTATGAGTTTGAAATTGCTGAGGATTTGTCTCAAAATATGATCCAGAAATTAATATACTTTAAGTCAAACTTTTCGGAAATAAATTTTGAACTACAAAGTGTTGATTGGGTCAGTGTTTTGGGAAACGGACCGGTGAATAAGATGATTGAATCTTTTTATGGTTATGTTTTGCCAATAATTGAGAAGCATACACCTACATATGAAGAGGGTGTCACCTAATAATTTTCCCAAATGGTTCTCTAATAGAATTCTGTTATTGTTTAAGAGAAGTCTAAGGCTTGGCGTAAGTTGAAGATGAACCGTAATGATTCTGACTACAATTTATTTTTTCAACTAAGAGCTCAGTTGAAGTTGTCGCAGAATCACGATTATAGGTCTTTTATTAATAACACTGAGAAGTCACTTAAGGGCAATGTCAAGTCTTTCTTTTCATTCGTGAATTCCCTTAAAGAATCTAGAGGCTATCCAAGGGTAATGGGTGACGGTGACTTCGAGCGATCCAGAGGGGATTGCAAACTTGTTTTCGACGTTTTTTGGTTCTGTATTTTCACTGAATAATTTGCATGATTCTAATACTAAAGAATTGGAAAATATTTTAACTAACTCATGTTTATCCATGGTTAATATCTTGAAATCTGATATTCATAAACGTTTATTAGGTATAGATGAGACAAAAGGAGTTGGCCCTGATGGTCTAGCACCAATATATTAAAGAGATGTGTAAGTCATTTAACCAAACCATTGTATCTGACATTTATTAGAACACCTTGCTGCAGGAGGCAATCTAGACTATGGGACATGGAAAACCCTAAATCGACTGAGATCTGGTGTAGGAAACTGCCGCGACAATAGAGAACGATTGGGCTTCCTACAGGACGAATCCGGAGCGTGTGACTGTGGTGCAGCACAGACTATGCCACACTTGTTGGAGTGTCCATTGTGCCCTGTCACTTGCACTATGGAGGATATTTTTGACGCATCTCCACCTGCTGCGCGTTTTGCGCAGTACTGGAAATCAGTTTGATGGGTTTTTTCTCTGGGTTTCGACACGATAAATAAATTAGGAGTTTACAAGAAGGATGTTTTCCATGCAAATGGAAGATGGCTAGTATTATTCCTTTGCATAAATCTGGCAGCAAATCGGACGTTCGTAACTACAGACCAATTTTAATTCTAAAACCTATTTCAAAAATATTTGAGGGTATGGTTCGTGAACAAATTACTTTTTTCCTGAAGCCGTATCTTCTTGTAGAGCAGCATGGATTCATGAGTGGAAGATCGACAGTAACAAATCTGATTTTTTTTCTCAGCTATGGACAATCGTATACAGTTGGATGCCATTTATATCGGCTTTCAAAAGGCATTTGATAAAGTAGAACATCGACTTTTTTCAACTAAGGTGGATTGACTCATATATTTCTGATAGATTGATGACAGTTAAACTTAACGGTTACTCATCTGGCAGTGTCAGTGTTACATCTGGTGTCCCTCAGGGGTCTTCTTTGGCTCCTTTACTTTTCACGATATTCATAAACAACATAAAAAAGTGCTTTGACCACTCAGAGCTTCTATTATTTGCGGACGATTTAAAAATATACTGTCAAATTCAATTATTGTTTGACTATGAAATGCTTCACGAGGACTTGGAAAGACTACACGAGTACTGTAAAAGAAATAACTTGCACTTGAATCTGGAGAAGTGTAATCTGATCTCTTTTACCAAAAATAGAAACAAAATTCGATAAATTTACAATATCCATAATCATGATTTAAAAGAAGTAAATAAGATTAGAGATTTAGGTGTGGTGTTTGACTCTGAGCTTCACTTTGATGATCACGTGAACAAAATTATCGAAGAGAGCAATAAAATACTGGGATTTATTCTGAGATCTACAAAGTCATTTAGGTTATATGAATCGTATTTGTACTTGTACTTATCGTTGTTTCGCTCCAAGCTGGAGGACTGTTCCTCTGTATGGAATCCACATTTTAAAAAATATGTCGATCAAGTTGAGAGAACTCAGTCTAAATTCATTCGTTTGGTTAGGAAGAGATTGCATTATCCTGTATTTATTAAAGATTTGCCTAAATTGGAATTGTGAAGAGTTTTGCTGGATGCATGCAACCTGAGAAAAATATGCTTGTCCGAATACGATGTGCCTAATATTTTAGATAGGATTAACTTTAGAATGCTTCCTTTAACAAGATCTTGTTTTCCGTTCTACATTAAAAAAAAACAAAAACGATTGCAGACTCAAGAAACCCTGTTTATAGAATTTTAAAGTGCCAATTACGTCAGGTTTGTGAGAAAGGAGAGTTGAGGGTAGAATAAGATGAAATAAATATTAAAAAAAATGTATATGTTTGATAAAATGTGAAGTGTTTGGGATAGTATTAATTTTTAGACTGTTTTTTAAATTTTTAAATTTTTGATTTTTCTTTTTTAAGAGTTTTTTTGTATTGTTATTGCATACATTAGTGAAGTGTGAATGTGTTTGTGCGAATGAATGTATTAGGTATGTGTGCGAAATTGGGTGAGCAGCGATTTGTAATAGGAATGGGTGATTGGATGTATTGTGAATTAATACCTATATTATGTGTAAGATTTTCTATAATTGTTTTGTGTGTTATTGCTGAAGTATGCACTGTTTCGATGTAAGACTATTGGAATGTTTTTGTCGCTTACATGTTTATATTTATATGTCTTTCATCTGTTGTGTACCATGTAAATGAAGAAACAAATCAGTAATTCGGTGAAAGTACCGGATACTTACCCGGTACATTGTGGAAAAAGGTACTGCAAGAAAATATTCTTTAAGAAAACCGAGGAGTTTTGGAATATTTCAAATTCCTATATCATTTTCAAGTCAATATTCGCATTCGCATTCGCATTCGCGAATGTCGGCATGAAATATTCGCATTCGCATTCGCATTCGCGAATATCCAAAATCAGACATTCGTTACATCACTAGTAGATACAGATCGTTGGTTCGTACGTGGCGCGCTAGCTCGCAATTTAATGACGAAAATTTCTTGCTTCATTTGTCAATTAAATACAACCCAAATTGTTTCATATAACGTAATAATGTATTTGAGGGCTTTAAATGCATGGGTGTTCTAGGATCAATGTGTATCTAAAGCCATAATTTATACAGTTAGGATAGGTTATGCCTGATAATAGAAGCTATTTATAGTCACTGCCCAATAATGTAACTATATAATATTATAATATGACTTCATTTGATCAACATTTTATATCGATCGGTGTTATGATTTTAGTAGATATTAGTATCATACAAAGCGAATTAACGATACAAGGATTTATAAAATTGCTGAAATGAGTGAGATCTATGAATTGTTTTACAAATTTTAAGCTCCCACGTTCGCTTAAAAACTAACTGTAAAATGAATGAAAACGTTAATAACCAATTAAATTTAATCCAAGGTTTATTTAGTCAACACACGTTTTTTAATATGTTTCAACACATTTTATTGATCTAGAAATTATTTTTATTAAATTGGAATCATCTTTGATGTTCTTAATCCTTATTTAATGATTTTTTGCAGAATTGCAAATAAAACATTTAAAAAAAAAAAAAAAAACCGTGAAGAAATCATTTATGAATGTTAAAAGTTGTAAATTTGAATATTTTATGAATTCATTTATTTTGTAGAAGTATTCTGATTCTTAACGAGAATAACTTTCAATGAAATATTTATCTGAGTCTTGTTTCTCAAGAATTAGAGATATATCAAAAACATCAAGCGCCTCAAGAGTTTATATTTTAAATAGTTTACAAAACATTTATCGCTTTATAAATAAGTTTTAATGAAACAGTAAACAAATAAAAAGTACAAGAATCGAATTGAATTTTCCATTTTCTTAAATCGTATTTACAACTTACTACACCAACTTTCTGTTAAAAACTTTGATAATTTCAAGATATTATCTTAAGTAATATCTATAAGACGATAAGAGCTTAATGGAAAATGATAGGAGTAATATGCTTCGATAAGGTTCAATAAATCTTAAAGGGCTATGCTATAGGGCGTCAGTTATATGTAGTTAGAATCAACTGCCTCTTTTGACATTCAACTCAAAGTCACAAAGCATATTTATTAAATAACTAAGATCATATATGTTTGTGAAAACTATTTGATGTGTGAAATGAAATTATGATAAGATGTTTTGTCTTAAAGTAAAATACATTAATACAATTAGAGTTATATTTGAAATAAAGATGCAGCCATTCAAGAAACTTGTGGATTTTCACAAAATAAAGAAACCTTTTTTGAATACTATAAACTTTTTTTTAACATTGTGTATTTTTTTTTTTTTTTAAAGATATATCTGGGTTTTGTTATAAACCCAAATATAACTTTATACACCTTCCACAGTAAGCTAAAAGCTTGTGTCGTGAAAGGGGAGTTTGCCGGCACCTGGAATGTATGAGTATGTGACTAAACACAATGAACTTTTGAATTAAGTATGACTTTCAACTCTTTACCTTTCTTCTTCTTATTTCATTTTACGGCAATGAAGTGAATTATAATACTTTCCTTTCCAAACTGTATAAGTTTAACTAGAAGGTGTAAATAAATCACAAATGTCATTGTGTTGGTATAATTACACTATCAATGTTAAAGTTCCAATGTAATATAAGTATTATATGTTTTCATCTCATTAGCCATCGATTATTATTTAGTATAAATATTTATAAATGAAGTATAATGTTTATTTTATCATGTTTTATTACGGTAGTTGATTGTTATAGGCAAGTAATAATCCACACATAAATATTTGAGTCCGTTCGTATGTATGTATGTATGTATGTATGTATGTATGTATGTATGTCCTTAATGGACATACATACATACATACATCCGGACCGGACCCCTTGTTCACGAGGCCGAGACTCTACCTCCAGGCTACCGACGAACACTTTTAATGGTCAAGTCAAGGGAAGTGATCATCGCTGAATCACTTATCGTGAAAGTATTAATTTTAAGTATTTCTACTTCTCTTAGTACAAAATATAATTATTTTATTGTCTTCTATAAAAGTTAAAATAAGTACAATCTTTTGAAATTGAAGTATGAAAAAAAACATATTGGGAAGGAAGAACTCCAGAACATAGTAATTATAAAAACACGCAGATTCTGTAGCAAACGTTCCGTGATTTTACTAGAAAAACAAATTAGAAATCCACACATAAATATTTGAGTCCGTTCGTATGTATGTATGTATGTCCTTAATGGACTCGGAAATTAGGAAAGACCGAAGTAAAATAATACACTCTATACAAGGTCTCATCTTCTGGGCAGGTTTAAGGCTAAAACATTTTAAATATCTTACGTATTGATAAAGATATTTTAATTTTAATGCGACCATGTCACAAAATTAGCAACAAAATTTTCATTGTATTGAATTAATTTCAAAATGGATGTAACAATAAATACAACAATTCTGAAACTAAATAGGTAATTAGGGTTTATTTTCGTAATAAAATATCATGTTTGCTAATGAGAAAAGCTCTTGAATTACTTGAGTTAAAATTGCATATTTTTGACATATTGGGCTATTTTCATAATGGAAGACATTATGAAACCATAGAAAACTATACTGTAGAATAATAATAGTTTTACTTATAAAATCCATAAATAATGTTGAATTTTCAATGAGTGGGAACCTATTTATTTTCACCTAATATTTTTTACATGCATTATGAAATTTTTTTTTTTTATTATTTTTTTTTTTACAAAGATATATCTGGGTTTTGTTATAAACCCAAATACAACCATACACACCTTTCACAGTAATTTGATAGTAAAATATTCTTGAATATTGAAGGATGCAGATACATCCATTCTTTAAGGTTTTTTGGGAATATAGAGTACATAGGTGACAATTTATTCTTGACTTTTTTTTTATTTTATAGCAAATCTCTCAAATACCCATTTATGTACTGCAAACCAAAAATACAAATTCGAATGTGGACAATTATATTTTAGCATTTATGTGCCTACAATTTTTTTTCACGAAATGAGATATTTACCCTTTTTTCTTATAGAAATTTGGGATGACAATCTTTTGTGTTTTTACATTAAGATGAGGTTTTTAGTAGTTTTTGCACGTAGGTACCCGCCTATTTTTCTAAATAAAATATGACCGTTCGGGGTGTCGAGCTCACATATTTTTCATTTGGAAGAGGTTTTTAGCACTTTTTCCATGTAGGTACCTACCAATATGTGGGATTTCTTAACTTCAAGCTTTTTCATCGGGACGAGGTTTTTAGTACTTTTTCCATGCAGGTACCTACTTATTATTTTTTTACATAAATGTGGGCATGTGAGGTGTCAAACTTCGAGATTTTTCATTGGGAAGAGGTTTTTAGCACTTTTTTCGATGTAGGTACCTACCTATTTTTTTACCTAAGTATTGGCGTGTGAGGTATCAAACTTCAAGATTTTTCATTGAGAAGAGATTTGCAATGCTTTTTTGATGTAGGTACCTACCTATTTATTGTTACTTAAATATGGGCATGTAGGGAGTCAAAAATTAAGTTTTCTCATTGGGAAGAACTTTTTACTTCTTTTATCTACGTAAGTGCTTACTCCATTTTTTTTCAATAAGATTTAGTTGTTTAACCCATGTATTTGCAAGGTTTTCTATTTAATTAAACCCGAGCGATGCCGGGTTACATACGCTTGTAAATGAATAAAGCCAAAATTTCTGTTTTCTTCAAATACAGTGTAACACTTCACATTCATCAAACTCATTTCAAAATGGGAACAATTGCTTAAATTTGTGTATTGTGATCTATTTTGATTTTACTGCCAAAAAATGTCAGAATCTATCCCAAACTTTATAAAGTTCTGTAAGATAATCTTTTATTGTTAACTTTAAGTAAGAAAAATGTTTACCCTAGGAAATAAAACAAAGTTAAAAGGTATTGGATTCTACAACTTAGATACCACGAGAAAAATTTCAACAACAATTTTGTATCTCTTAAAATGAAAACAATGAAGCAGAAATCCGTCCGAATTATATGATATAAAATAAATTTAAATGTTTATTTTTCTAAATTTTTACACATGCAAAAACAATTTATTTTTTGTGTACTCCAAACCATACAAATTTGTCACAATATTTTTATGGTTGAGCAGTTCATGTTTCATCTATTTGAGTATTCCAATTCCTTTTGAAATGCACGACAGATGAAAATATCCAACTTCTGTGCGAACTACAGGGAAAAGATATCAAACAAACAAAACAAATAGTTCACTTCATTTACATATTACCGAATGTAATGAAACTTTTATTTCTTCAAAACATAAATTTATGTTTTAAGAAATCTCTCAATATTTTTTTTTTGTTTTACCGCTACTAGGTACTTATACTGTTACATTATCAAAGCATAATAAACTACATGTGGAGTTGCCAACGTACTTATTTGCATGCAATTTACATGCAAGTTTCCGAAAAATATATATTCGGGATTTTGGTATACCTCATCGTTTAATTAAACATGTTAAATATCTCTACGCAGAGCACATGCAAGTAGAGAGCTCCTGACAAATATCAAGGTTCGTAAAGTCTCATATTTGAGGCACATCCTGCGAGGCGATAAATATCGGCTTCTGCAGTTCATAATAGAAGGCAAGATTGAGGGACGTCGTGGAGTTGGAAGGAGGCAGATGTCGTGGCTGCGGAATATTCGGCAATGGACCGGAATACCACGGATGGGAGAACTGGTCCGCACAGCACGAGACAGAGAGACATTCTCCAGAGTGATAGCCAACGTCGGGGGGACCTGATACGGCACAGATAGAAGAAGAAGAAATATCTTATCGTGATGTTTTACGAACAGCTGCCTTTTACAGGATAGATACTCGAAAACTTACAAAGAAAAGTGGGAGATCTATTCGTTGCTAGAGACTGCTCAGGGGGAGGACATTTTTTATTATATATAAATTGAAACACAAATATTTGCTGCATTATCAAAATTATATTATCGTATTAGATTTAGCCATCAAAAGTTAATTAATTGTTATGAAAGTTTTATTACTGAGTAAAGTTTTTTTCTTTTACGTTGCCTTATTATATTAGGGAGTTTTAATTTACTTTACAGAAAGTTCTTTTTGGTTAAACTCTCTCGTAGTAACGATTGTATAAACTTAGTGGTCTGTTAAATTATATTCAAAACATTTCAGAATGAGAAACTCTGAATAAAAATCATATAATGCTGTAAAGGTGAAAAATACTTAATAGTTTTTAACACAGTTGACCCATATGCAATTTATTCATATTTCAATAATATGAATCTTATTTGAGAATGGTCAATTTACTTTTAAAACATGCCAGAATTTTATGGTCACATTGTCAAAATCTTTAAATATGTACATATTAAAATATATAAAATATGAAGTGTTAAAATTGACAACATTTATTACAAATTTACTAAATTTTACAACATCATGTTTTATTTAAGGAGTAACTTATAAGAAGTTTCGAGAAACTTGTAATAATTTATTTTTTTGTTACTTAAAACTTGGTAGCATACTTACATCAATATATTTTTTTTACAAATTTCTTTACACCGAGCTTTCATCAAATTACCCTTGGCGTTAAATTATTACGCTTTAGCTACTAACTAAGTTACAAATTTACAAGTTGTGAGGATAAACTTCGAAGAGGCTTATAACAGTTTTTTAGGCAACTAATATTCTAGAAATTTTCACCGACTTTTTAAACCTTTCAACACATCAATTTAAACTTTGTACATAATTTATATTTTTTAGTGTAATAATCTACAATCAAAAACTTTATGAAGTAATTCTTAAGCTTATTTTTAAGTCATGGCCCTGACTTTGACATTATCAGAATTAACTTTCTCGTCAACTTAGTTAATACCACAGAATTTATTTTAAACTTCAAATTCTATAATATCACTCATTTCTTTAAAGAAAAATCAAATATCGATGCAAGACACTCAAAAAATATTTTATGAACAAGAATAAATGACTGGAAAAATATCTTTGTAGATTTTTTCTTTGTTTACAGTAGGCACATTTATACACTCTCGATTAGATATATTCATGAATCTTTGATCTTCTGCATCTTTGAAAAAGGTCTTTCTTGACTTTAACATTTGTATGTATTGTAATCTTAGAATCTCGTTAAATTTTACAATCAACCTTTTGTTTTACATTAATGAAGGGTACGAGATAGACTACCTACTCCGGATTTTAAGAAAATCAATTATATTTATTTGATTATAGTTCTTGAAATTATTTCTCACATATAAATTACCTATTATTTTGACCAATTTACAAATCTTTATTAATTATCAGATATTATTTTTCAAAACAATATATAACACAAACTTTTACCTTATAAACAATAACGAGGCTAAAATTGCGCTTTACCCACACAAACAATTCAGTATAGTGAATTGTTGAATACCATATTATGAAATTTTATTTTACAGCAACTTCATTCATGTGATATTTGCACCGAAGCCAATAATGGATACACTATAATGTGTATTGCCATTTATCTATAATACTTCAAATGACAAACATCTTATAATAAAATTGCAGAAGCACAATAAGAACTATAAGTAATGTATGCGGTAATATCATAAACAAAGTACTGTTATTATTCAACAAATATAATCGATGACAAAAGGCTATGATGGAAACTTATTTCAATGCATTTATTATTATTTACAACTTTATTGAATTTAATATTATTTTGTAACTGGAGAAGCAAATTAACTGTTGGTAAACTTACTTCAATCGAAAATGTTTTGTATCTTGCTTGATAAATTGTTACTCAATCTTAATTGACTGCAGATGACAGTACATGGGAAACTTATCGTGTAGATATAATCATAGAGAAGATTGATGAGGCATTCCTCTATTTACATATTCAGAGTATTTGGCAGAACGTTAGACAAACTGATATATAAAGTGGACCATTTGTAACATCTTGTGGGTACTTTTTACAGAGTGTCACATTTTTTGTTTATTTTAAAGTAAATAGCAGTATCACAAAATTTTATTTGTTTACTATCGTAGCTTTTTTTTATCGACGTATCTTATTTAACAAAATTGTACTGTTTATACAGATGTAGGTAGGTACACCTATTCTGAAAAAATAAATGACCCCCCAAAAGCGATGTACCTACAGACTGTCGTTCTGCCAACCACTCTATATAATAATTTCTTTATCCCTCCTAAATGGTAGATGTCTGGCGCATTCACTATGTATGTACATACTCGTACATTTGTATTGTATGGAATATCCTTCTTCTGTTACCGTTTTTCATTTTCTTTTGAAAAAACAAGAAGCGTATTTTTTCTGAAGTTGTGTTGATAAAGATGCAATATATTTCTATGACATTCCTAATAATTATTCTGAAATGACAACCATAAATGTGTAGAGTACAGAACTCAGAAAGCACGATCACTCACGAGTGAATGGTTGACCCTTCAAAATAGGTTTTTTTTTTTTCATTTAATGAAACAGCGCCGCCAGTCGAGAAGTTGAAGTCTTTATATACCATGATAATATGGTTATACGAATTATTTATTTTCTTGTTAATAAACGTATAGGCATATAATAACATCGTGATAGATAATTTAAAAGCACTTCGCAAATTTGTTGCGATAATTTATTTAAATTAATTTTTATTACATGGATGTAATATGTATATACTGTAATGAAAAGGCGGACGGGTGATACAATAATATAATTATAGTCATTACATTATAATGTGTTACTTCACTCAGTAGTGGAAAAGTAATGAGCAGTATATTGTTAATTGATATGAGATTATATACAACAACAAAAGCTTTATACCTTTTTAATCACTTTTTTTATGAAATATCACATATTGTCATATTTATAATGTTGCTGTGTTGTTATGTACTTTGTAAACTTTACGATAGCCCGATGATCAGAGCGTAAGCACTCATTTATTTAAGTATCTGTGAAAGTTCTAAATATACCCAAGTATTTACAGATAATTGCCGGCCGGTGTGGCGTACAGGTAACACTCTTGCCTTTGAGTCACGAGGTCCCGGGTTCGATTCCCGGCCGGGGCATATTGAAGAATCACCTTTTTCAAGTTGTCCTGGATCTGAGTGTTACACGTATATGTGTTCAGTGCATTGTATATAATGTGTATCGTCGCGTTAATACCCATAATACAAGATTCAATCTGAGTTTGGGACTATCTCGATCTGTGTGAATTGTCTATGCATGTTTTGTTGTTATGTTATGTTATTTCATTATTTAAACCTTAAAAGAATATTTTGTGTACCTAATAAATATTAATAATAAACATAATATAGATACGTGTAACATATGAAATTATGCTTTTAAAAATCTAAATATAAATGTGGTGACATTTGCAAAACAATTTGATTAATATTGACGATGTCATTTTTTGAACGTAAGGATTAAATCTCCAATTTATGGGGTTGAATCGAGGGGGTAAATAGGGGAAATATTTCATTTCAGTTTATATTTTTCATCTGATATTTTTTTTTAATATTAAGAAACGGCTAAATTTTTCAAACCATACATGATTATCATCAAAATATAAAAGAAACTTATAAAAATAGCCGAAATATGCAAATGCACATGTATATTTGCATATAATCAGCTTACCAGTTATTTATAATGCCTTCTTGTCTAATATTATTCATGTATTCATTATTATTATATTCACACTCAGAGGTAGGAATGTAGTTCATCTGTTCATTCAATATATAATACATACAGCCTACAATAACAGTTGACTCACTTTTTAAAATCATACTAGCATATCATACTAAAATCATACTAACATATCCAACGTGACGCGACTTTTCATTAATTTATTATTATTATAAACTTAGAGTCCCCGAAATGGAATCGGTTCTTCCAAAACCCACTTGTTCATAAATTTTCAAGTATTCTGTAAAAGATATATATTCATAAAACATCGAGTATCGGTATTCTTTGTTATAAAGACATAATATTATTTTTATTATTTATTTTTTTTAATTCACGACCTAGTCCTTTTACATGTAAATATTAAACATAATTTTCATAATAAACACAAACAGTATTACAATATATGTGGACACACACAATTCGACGATGAAATATACAACTCATCCTGACTGTTTTTACTTTACGTTTACTGTTGAAAAGAAAAGGACAATGTAGTGTAGTATTTTTATCAAATACATTTATTCCAATTATGTAAGATACCTGCAGTATTAATGTAACATAGAAAGACTTTTGTAATGAAACGTTAAGTGCTATTTATTCACTGTGTCGGTGTTTAGGTAGTAGAATTCCATAGCGAAATAAAAAAAAACAAATGTTTTATTCTACTATTTGTTTATTTGACGAGAGAGACGTCTATCATCTTATTAGGACATTTTCAATCATGTTCTCGTCAAATAAACAAATAGTAGAATAAAAAAATAGGTGCTATTCTTTTAATTTTAAAATAGCAATATTTAAAAATTAAACAAATATTATTTAGATATGAAGCCAACTGAATGAACAAAAAATACTTTGTTTTGGTAAATGATGAAATAATAGAATATTTTAAACATTATACCTATTATTTAAAGTATCTTTTTATAATACATCAGGTACGTTTTCACTTTCACCCACAGCATCATCACTTGGCCTAGTAAAGAAAATCATCATTACAAAGTCACACGTTAGCAAATATCACAGTTAGAAGGCAACATGTAAAAAAATCTAGCATTTTCATTTGTAGTATGATATGAAACTGCTTTCATTTTAGTATGTGTGCTGTATATTATATGCCTTACCGATTAAGACTTGACCTCCGGTACTTTCGCGAACAGATGTTTCGTCTACGTGTGAGAGAATACCACTACAGATATTTACTGAGTTGAAAGGTCTTGATAGATCCCTCCGTTACACAGTTAAATATAATAATATTATCAATACAGTACAAGCTTTATCTGTTCTGTTTCATTGAGTAACGCTAGTGAATAAAAAAAAAAAAAATTATTGGCTAATGATCTCCCTTTGTTAATTGATTTGATCGGTAGTGAAGTAAGTTATATTAATCAATAATATTGTTTTGTAGTTTGCGCCAAATTTCAGTATTATAATTATATTGTTACATTTACCAAGAGGATTTCAGTTCTACGGATTTGGTACAACTTCTTCTACCACTTAATCCATCTAGTGTGGTTTAATAGATCTCTGCAATTTTTTGCCTTCTAGCATCTCCTCAGCATGTGTAGTAAACAGGCCTGGGTGCTTGATGTTGTGGCAAACCCAGTTCACTCGTTTTTGGCTAATTTTTAAAGAGTTGCCTTTTTGGCTTACACTTACTGGCAGAAGACAGAGAAGAATCGCAAATAAAAACCAGGCTTGTTGAAAACCAATCGAGTGTATTTTGACACAGAAGAAAGAAGTATTCTCTAATGATGGGTGCATATCTAACCATTGACCATAAAATATAAATTGTTTAATTTATGTTTTCAATAAAATATTATGTCAATTTTACAGCGTATTTTAATCAGCCGTCAAAATGATTGGTCCGTACTATATAACATAACACTATTTAATAATAATGTGATAGCATGAAGAGTCTCGTGCTCTTGACGCGGTCGAAGTTGACGGCCTTCACCAAGTAGATACAGTACATAATATACGATATAATAAAATTATTATACTATATAGGCATCTATCATATAAGACAGCACCAGTCGGTACTGTAGACTTAACTAGTGGGCCAGAAGGTAAAACATACAGACCAGTCCTACAACATGTAAATATTTATGTAAATAATAATATTACACGCAGATTGTGGATATTTATAATAATATGTAGGTATAACTCGTTTGTATTTATGCATCTGAGATAATGGTGCTAATTACTAAAAGTTGAAATAAAATATAACCCTCTACAGCAATACTGATGCGTATTTATTAATTCTTTACTGTACATTTAATTTTGAAATTTCAAAAACATATAAAATGGGTGCCTCCAGATAGTAGTCCCATTCTTATAAGGGTTACGAAGGCATTCACTCGATTATTTCTTCGTAGAATGCTCCTAATTGTTACCGAATGATTGAAGATTGATGATTGATTGACGATCGCATCCTACTATCTGGACGCACCCATTCGGAAACAACATAACAGACGTGGAGCCCTTTCGCCGTACGCGTTTTCCAAATTTATCATGAATACTGATCAAATACGTACTGGAAAAATAAAGTTTAAAGTTTCTTTATTTATATTATTTATTTACTACGTAGACATTCAGGATGGGCGGCGGACCTCATCGCCGAATATAAATTGTAAAACTTGTTTTGGTTTCATTATTATTTCTCTATAAGTATGTCTATCTGTAACATGATGGCGTATCTCATAAGTGGAGTGACCACAGAGATGACTTTCTGCATGTAATAAACATACAAATCGTGTTCTGCGTGTCAATAAAAAATAATTATTTCAGGATGAGTGGTATACCTTATCGCTTAATTTAAGATATTAAATGTCTTGTAAGCACTAGATTCAATATGTCAAATCTGAAGAAGCGAAGCCTTGCAATGTGTATAGATGTAGGTACATAATTATCTGAAAATATAAAATCTTATTGTTCAACATTTATTTAATGAATCACTTCTTTAAATAAACTGATGGTTTCTACATACATATTTATATAATATTATATTGATAACAAGAAAAGCAACATTTCATTGAAAATTTATTAGCAGTCGTTTCGAAATGACTCAGAATCGGATATATTGTCTGACGTCTAGTTTTACATATTATGTATCTATTAAATAATTATAAATTCGTATCATTTTAAAGCAATGAAGGTATTGTTATTTTTGACCTCTGTTTTAATTATGATAATTCACACCTTAACTCCTTAAACACTTACATGTTTTTTTTAAGATATTTTTGATTAACTTTAACAAAAACACGTAACACGTAACATTGGATTACAAATTCAGTAGTATCTATTAGCACTTGTATAACAATTAATTAAATCTTTGACTCTAAGTACCTACTTATTTAAAATTCTATTGTTTGAATTCTTCTTTTTCTATAACAAAAATTTTTGAATATTGATATTATCTTTTACTTCCATTTATGTTTTTTAAGATATTTATATTAACTTTGACTCATTGGATTACAAATTCGGTAAATTCTATTAGCACTTGTGTTACAATCGATTATAATGTTGAACTACCTATTTAACATTCTATTTTCTTAGTTCAATTTATCGACCGATGGTTCTTGGTGGAAGTTCATATAAATATATTTTTTAAATGAAACACGACATATAGTTATTCCACTATTATATCAATAGTGGAATAGGTAACTATATATCGTGTTTCATTTTAAAAAATATTTTATTGCTTGAATTCTTCTTTTTTATAATGAAAATTCTTGACTTGATATTATGTTTCACTTGCGTCTAAATAACATCTCAGAATTTGGTTCGTCATACGATACTGAAGTACAACTATTGTCCTTCCATATCTAAGGTGGCATTCCTGGTAGTCATCAGCTTACTGATGTATTGTTCGCACCAATGCAAGCTATTCTATTACTGTTCATGTGATTTCCGTGATCCATCAAAAACTATTTTCTCTTTCTGATCCAGTGTACCTACAATATTCTCAATTTTAAATATATATTTTATTTCCTATTTAAATATTTCTGGCAATATAAGAATACCATATTTATTACCTACATTAAATTTTTAACACACATCTAAGAGGATTAATAAGAATAATTGAAAACGCAAACTTTTTCATATACCTAATATATACTCGTACATGGATTACCATAACTATTATTTTGATGAAATACGTAAATTTTATATAATTTATATTAATTAATTGACTGACTGACAGCACAAAGATACACCATCCTCAACTATGGATTCAGACAAAAACACCTCTACATTAATCTATATTAATTAATCATTCAATTACACCGACCCGGATCCTTGATATATTATAACCGCACACGTTACCAAAAGAGTAATTGTAGTTATTAACAAATGATCATACAGATTACAATATTATAATAATTAATATAGAAAATTTGACATGTTGGAACAATGCATTATTTATGTACGGATTTTAACGATGATCCTATTTTATCTTCCGATTTGTTTTGTACTGCTCTTTCAAATTATTTTGTGTTTGATCCATAAATTATTTACTTTCTTTATGCACTGCGTATAGTTTAAAATGTACAATTTGAGGAAGTTTAAGTTTGAAATATTATTTCGTAATAAAATTAGTCAACTTACTCATATTAGGATAATTAAAGGGAATGGTTTAGTTAAACGAACATTTTTTTTATATCATACTTACATTAAAAACTAATTCCAAAGTTACTATTGTAGTAATAAGCATTACAATAAGTTACGAAACGCGAAATAAACCTATCCATCATTTTCAAATATTCATGCGCTTAATAATATATTATGGAACCGTGTACTTGCTACCTTATGCAGAGCACGTACTTAAAGCAATATATCACAAAATAATCACATATTATTTTATCTCCACAATATTACAAAAAGAAGAAAAAGGCGTAGATATAAATACAGAGAGTAATACGAGCTCGATATTAAAAGTTTCAGTATAGCGTAACTTATCTAAATAAGTATTTAAAGCCGAATAAAGAATATCTATTCTAAGTACTATACATATTACATATGTATACCTATTAATATATTTATATATACCTAACCACTTTCTCAGTCAAAGTTTGATATCTGTTTCCTAATCCCTTTTCCTACCACCTGTTCTCTTCCCATGTACCTTCTACTTTCTTTAAAGTTTTTTTGTGAACGTTTCATGAAATTATGTAACTTGGTAGAAATCGCGCCTCCACGATAAACTCGCCTTCTGTTTATTAAGTATTTAACCAAGTACTTATTTTCACGAAATAAGTATTTCCTTCCATTTAGCTACATATAACGAAATTTTACTGCATTTAAAAATTTTCACTTTTATCAAACAATGATTCATTACGAAGTTTATTTCGCAGTGGGATATGTTGTAGTTGCCTATTAAGCTACAAAAAAGTTAATAAATATTATTAATTTATAATAAAATGTCATAAAAAGACCTTTTTCATGGTCTTTCTATTGTTACCTTGACCAAATAAGTGTCAACTTCATGATGAAAAATCAAACTATACAATACATAGACACGCCTACAAATTTCTCGAAACCTAATCTTACACGTAATCATAGATGATTATTCCTTTTTTATTCTTTCTTATCATCCGTGGATCATTGGTTTGATATTTGAAATTGTCAAGCTTGTCAAGTTGAAATTATACATATACATACCTAATTATTTATTTCTAATGATTCTAGTATATCCATTTTTTTTCCTTTGTCACAGTTATAAATCAATTTTTTTTTTTAAAAAAGATATATCTGGGTTTTGTTATAAACCCAAATACAACTTTATACACCTTCCACAGTAAGCTAAAAGCTTGTGTCGTGAAAGGGGAGTTTGCCGGCACCTGGGATCGAACCGCGGACCCCTTGTTCAAGAGGCCGAGACTCTACCTCCAGGCTACCGACGAACTCATTAATTAAGTATATGTTATCTATTCCAAAGGTTTGTCCCGTATCTCTCGAATGTTCAACTATTTCACTGTTAATTGTCATATTTTTTCACTGCCTTTTCATGTTCTTTACAACGTTGTTCAATTTTTGTTTCACTTTGTCCTATGTAGGGTGCGTCACAATCTCTGCAATTTATTTTATAAATTCCACTTTTCTGTAGAGTAACACCACTAACCACAATAGCTTGTATTCATATAGGTAACCGAAACACCAATGTATAGGTATATGTATAATTGCATGCACGAAAACATCTAGCTTACACACACTGAATGGTTCTGGATTACTTGTGTACTATTGCTGAACAATCTCCGCATTAAAAGAATATTCAAATAATGACATAATTTATTATTGAGCGAATATGAGTAGCTGTGACTCAGTTATGATCAATTTCTTGAATTTATTACAAGTTGATTAAGATTTTTATTTGCATAAACACACAGAAGGACTGGATATGAGGACATCCACATAAATGAATGTCATGGTCATTTCTAAATTGAAGCTATTTAAAAATACATAACTTATCAAACACACCTTCACTTAAATTTGTGCTGACTATTGTTTATGCCAATACCGATGGATACTTTAGTTCTGTTTCAGCCAGGTTCACCTCAGCCTGGCGTGGGAAAGTCTTTGGGTTGATTTTGCCCGTTGTGGCGTTGGCGCGATAACACACTTGTTTTTACGTTGACTTCCTGTCTTCCTTGGTAGAGAGTAGATTTGGAAGATATGTCCATTTTGAAAGGGTTTAATGTTTTCACACCATTCAGGCACTGGTGACTCTCGGGCTCGCGTTCTCTGATAACACGTCTCTGGACACCTCACCTCGGCCTTATATTATTTACCAATTTGTTATTCTTAAAACTTCAATGATTAGTTAGAAACATCTTATATAGTGACGGACACAAAATCGATTCCTGTTTGCGAGGTTTATCGCATGTTATGAATAACTAATGATGAAATATTCATCCGAAATGCAAACCAACATGCATTCCATGGATGAAAGATCATATGATGTGAGGTGAAAGTTCTACTCCGTTTCACTGCGAACAGTTTTATCCATATTCATATGGATACCTGTTTTTCACAGTACACTCAAAAACGTCGAAGAGAGTGTGAGATCAATTATTTGCTGGGAACTAAAGACAAATATGATAAGCAAATAATATATTTAGTATCACAGACAATTGAATATAAAGCCAACGATTATATGAAGTTATATTATATAAATATATTACCTACATAAATGTCATTATTTTATTTTAATATTAAAAACGTCTCGTTCCTTGATCCCCACATTTTTCATAAAGCCTTGAACTTCATACAAAAATACGAGTTTTTACATCATAAATCTCCTCTTGTACATCGCTGACTAAGTATAACAGCGTGCAACCTCACAATTAACTATTTTATTAAAATCAATTTTAAAATTTTAGGCTGACAATCACTCTGATACGAGTATATTAAAGTTGCAACTTCTCAATTATATATTCCATAAATCGCACTTTAAAAGTACCTAAGTTTAAGTAAAGAAAGTTTATTTATTATTTTTGTAATATTTCGTGATTATATTTTGACAATATATATTTAATTTGGCATTTGAAAATAAAATAAAAATATTGGAGTAACAATTATTTACTAAAGTAGAATCAATTTTTAGAAGTAGGAAACAGAAAAATTTTCCGATGCTTACGAATCAACTTAGGCTGGTTTATGTGTAGGTACTTTACCCATAATAAGTTCACTGATCCGCTATGTTCGACATCTGTTGAGAAAACTTGTCAACCATTTTAATGATTGTGTTCAAGACTGCTTTCATTATTATCGTTGCTTGTCAACCTGAAACACTAGATGACGCCAGAGAACGATACTGTCCTCTTGTTTATATCATTGCTTTGGCCAGTGGTGCATCTGCTAGTTGTGTAGGTGAGGTGGCTGTTGAGTATATTCTCAGTTTGTAAAGTCGGTCTATGGAATTCTGCACAACAATATTTAAATATAAAAAAAACATTAAAATTACTATCAAAAATATTAAAGTAAAAAATCATAATGTCAAGGTAACCAATTTAATTAAAAATATCTATTTATTATGGAAAATGTCATTAACTACATTATTTTTGTATTATTTTTTTTTACTATGTGTCCTGAACATATATATCTTTGCTACTACTACTACTACTACTATACCATCACGGCATATCCCAAAAGTGGAGTAGCCAGCAGATCAGCTGCATGTAAGAAACATGCAAACTGTCCTCTTCGTGCCAATATAAAATCAAGACATTCAGGATGGGTATATATATATATATATATATATCTTTGATATTGTTAAAATGAGTAATCACTTTTTTTAACATGCAGATAATGACTTTTTTTATTACAACGACGATATGTCCATATTATAAACATTTCTAACATACGTATATTTTAAAAATTATATAGGTACACCCCTATTGACGAGGTGATCTGAATAAATTCACAAATAGTAAGTTTAGATGCCTTTATCATAATATTATCGATTTAGGCAGACTCGCGAAAAATACAAAGATACTAAATCAACGTTTATTTAGTATTGGATTTTTCTCACGTCCGGAGATGTAATTTGTAGTGTTCATATAATTTTTATTATTTAGAAATACAATACTAATGAGAACCTATCTTTAAAATACCTATATTTTAATATATTTAACTCAGTAGGTATAAAAAAAATTGTAATAGTATTACATATCGAAGAAATAAAATGTAAACATTATTCTACATCATCAGTGTAACTTCGAGGAAATGCCTTATAAAAGATTACTATACAATAAAAAAACACTGTCTCTCGTAATGGAATTATACAGTGTTTTTAATTTTATAACAATCTTTAATAAATTGTAACATTTGTGATTATAAGCTCTCGTGAATAATTTATTTCAATTAAGTTAATGTTCATTGAACAAAAAAAAACAAATAAGTATTTTGTGTAAATATTTAGTTTTTTGAACAAAAATTTTCATTTATTTTAAGAAGATGTTTCTATATGTTGGAAGTTTTTCTCAGTGTCATTTAATAATCAGACACAAGTTTAAAATATTACCTAAAGATGACATAATTTAGTTGCATCGTTATGGGGATTTACCAATTTTTTCTTACCGCATTTGTAAAAACATTGATTTTATTTTAATATTATTATTCGTACAAACTTGTCATCAAAACCTGAATAAGAAATATTTTTGTAGGTAGGTACATATTTTAGCATGAACTACAAAAAGTTGCATAAAAGATGATAAATACCATATAAATGTAAGAAACTAATAGCTTGATAATTAAAGTGTACTAGTAACAAAATTTGATTTTCAAATGTATCAAATGATTATCTTACATCGGTTATATCATCAGGTTCTGCAGGGTTACTCTTGACGCAATCTAAATACGATCTTAATCTTATCTTGATCTTAATCATAATATGACGCGTTTAGGGACTATCGTCAAAACTACCGCGCTGTAGTCAAAAATACGGTTGCGCTGAGAGCATTGAGTGATTTGAGTCGATTCGCTCGGGATCTTAGGGATCGGCTGTTGGAGATGGGGTGAGGCTAGGATAATGCTATTTTATGGATATATATTATTGTGGCAGCCATTTCTGGTTACAACATTTGTTCATATTGGGGCTCTTTCATCATTCATTCATTGAATCATTTCGTTTGATTATTAATTCATCGGCATGTTAATTAATTAGTTCATATTGGGATTCATTCATCATTCATTCATTTGTATCATTTTATTGAATTCATTAACGTGTTTATTAATTTGTTTGTAATGAAATACATTTGTAATTCATTCATTTCTATCATTGTGTTGAATTTCAATACAAAGATGTATTTGTTATTTTTCTCACATTGGGATCAATTCATTATTTATTAATTTGTATTTTTTTTTTTAAAGATATATCTGGGTTTTTGTTATAAGCCCAAATACAACCTTATACACCTTTCACAGTAAGCTACTAAAAGCTTGTGTCGTGAAAGGGGAGTTTGCCGGCACCTGGTATCGAACCACGGACCCTTGTTCATGAGGCCGAGACTCTACCTCCAGGCTACCGACGAACTCATCATTATGTTAGTTGTTTTCATCCCGCAACACGCCTCGATACAGAGCAACATCGTGAGGCTGCTGAAAGATAATTTTATTCACATTGGTTACATATTATCCCTGTTTTATATGTACGTATATTTCTTGAATAAAGTGTTGTTATTGTTACTTTGTGGTACCAATCAAAAAGTGATAAAAGTGTGATAGTGATACGCGTTATTTTATTCTCGTTCTAGACATGACTAAAGTGATGAATATTGTAGCTAAATGATTTATCGATATTCTAGGACAATATTAGAATATAATAATTTTAACACATTAAATGCCATGGGGGGCACCGGTGGCCCTCATGTGGTTTGCTTCTTTGCGCCATGGGGGTCACCGGTGACCTCAAGCAGGATATGTTTGATTTACATTTACGCACCGCCGTGCACGGTTCTCATATAATTCGTGTATGTAGGTGACCGGCATGGCGCTCACGAGTAATACAACAAAAAAGCTTTTATGAGAATTTTCATTTTTCTTTGATGGCGTTTAATGTCATAATAATAAACTTTACTGCGCAATACATAAATACAAAGTTATAAAAATAATGTGATACAAATAAATGTACAATGGACGAGTTTATCGCAGAAGTATAGAATAGAATAGAACTTATTATTATAATGTTTCTCATTAATAAAATATATTTACTTACTCCTCGGGTGATTTTTCCCACATATACACACATAGATTTGGAAAGAATTACATCACTCATTTTGTTACCTATTCTTACAGTTACTCGACAAAAAGTAAGAGTAAATAAATGTTTTATTCACGTGTCATTATTAGGACTTACAAATTATTTATATGGTTCCATTATACTTGAATAAACTTTTAGTAGTTATGTTGACTGGCTATTCTACATAATTATGTTTGGTAGATCCCGTGATCCGTATTGTTAAAGAAAAAAATGGAAGAATAGTTTGGTGTAGATACATAATATATCATCTACTAAATGTAAATTTATCAACCACTAAGTATGAATTAGGTACATGGGCATTATAAAATCCTTCAATATCCTTTTATTTGTTTCTCCACTAAAATAATTCATCACATAGTACAAGCCTTACTGAAGGTTTTCGATGTCACGGACATAAAAGGGTATCGATTTACGAGAAAAAGATTACGAAATAATGTAAGGGTACAATTTATTGGAAATTGTGACTTACGTAGCGAAAGGGTAAACTTGTGTCTTTTCAGCTATGAGGTTTAAAATGATTTTTTTTTAATCCTTGTGAAATCATATTATAGATCTAGGAAGGAACTCAATTTATGTAGAAAAACACAATTGATATAAGTTTTAGTATTTTTAGTTACGTAGTGACCTGGTTTTGAATTACAAAGACATTGTCAAACTAATTTTATTACATGCCTTGTTAATTAAAATACTTAATCTTAGTTCAATTAAAATATTTTCTTTAAAATATGATTCTGTACAACCTGACTTTTATTTTAGGAAATATTGAGAAAAACAAATGGTCGCAGTTTTGTATATTAATTAGATGAGCCATATTCCAATGATCTCTAGTCTATATAATGCATAGAAGATAATTACAGTAAATTGCATTGGATTTTTCAAAAGATTTAATCAAGAAGAAATTCGTTATATCAATATCAGATAATGGAAAACGGGGTGGATTGGATGCTGTATTCATTATAGGAATCTCATTGAAATTTAAACATCTCCGTATAACACACTTGGAAATATGTAGTTTCTATACAAACATATGTATAAATCTCACATATCAACGAATCCGATGATTGTTCTTTTCATATACATATATAATCAAACAAAATCACCAACAGCAGCCCTACTCCTGACACAATCTAAATACGATCTAATCTTGTTTGCATCTTAAAATGGCTAATTGGTACTGTTGAACACGATCTAAATCAAATCTTTAAGATCGATCTACTTTGATGTCTTAAAAATTCGTTTAAACCACAACATTTGTATGAAATTGGTACTCTTGAAACAAAATTGCCTGGGTCAAATCTTAATAGCAATCTAAATACGATCTAAAACAACAGTCAAAATTAAGACTACTGAATGGTTTATTCTTTTACTTAATATATATACACAAACATAAATACACACATAAGACAAATAGGTAATACATACAGATACTGAATAAGTAAAAAAATATTCGTGGAACACCCGGCCAAGAATTGGTCTCCCACTTTTTTCCGTAAATTTTGAGTATCCTGTAAAAGGCAGGTGTTCGAAAAAATAAAGACATTTTACATCTTAAATTCCGCGGTGAGATTTGCCACCCATCCTGAATGTTTTAATTATTGCTAGCACGGAAAGGAAAGCTTGCATGTTCATTACATGCAAGTGATCTCCTCTCTACCCTAAGTGTGGGATACGACGTGATGGTATAGGTAGATAAATCTCTCTCTCTCTCTATCTATACCATCACGGCATATCCCACAAGTGGGGTAGCCAGCAGACCAGCTGCATATAAAATATGCAAGCTGTCTTCTCCGTGCCAATAAGAAAAGTTAAAGAGGTTTGCGGGTTTGATGCTGCAAGATGTGTGTACTTCGCGTAGTTTCATAGTATAATGTCATATGGTATAATGTTCTGGGGGAAGAGTGCCGAATCAGGCAGAGTCTTTATACTGCAAAAGAGAGCCATAAGGACCATTTTAGGATTGCGCCCGAGAGATTCCTGCCGTGATCACTTTAAAAAACTGGGCATACTCACACTTGCTGGCGCGTATATCCAGGAGTGCCTTATGTATGCTCGAAAAAATATAGAGAACACACCTCTAAACGCAGACTAGGTACCATAGCTATCCAACGCGAAGTGCAGGTAGCATCAGAACCGTAAAATGCAGACTAGCAAAGGTTGCGGATAGTTTCGTGGGTTTAAGTGTGAAGCTGTACAACAAACTGTCACTGCATATCAAAACATTGGAGGATGATCGCTTTAAGGAAGGGGTGAGGAAGTATTTGTTAGAAAAATCATTTTATTCAGTTAACGAAATGCTATTGGAAAAAGATTCTAGTAGCATGGATGCAGAAACATAATGTAGTTGATATCACATCTGACGACATAATCACTGGGCCCTTTACACCCAGGGATTATCGATCACCATTGATATTAATATATTGTTGTACGCCTTGTCTCTTTTAATTAAATTCTTTGAGAATGATTAAAATGTAGTCTGACACCCCCAAGTGCCCATTGCGGCGCCTATGGAGGTCGAAGAGAATAGAATAGAATAGAATATAAAATCAAGACATTCAGGATGGGTGGATAGGTAGGTAGATAAATACTAAAAGAAAATACTAAAATATTTTTTTTCCTTTCGATCTATGTTAATTATCACTAAAATAAAAAAATCTTAAATAGGTATTATATAAAAAAATATAATTTACAAATAGGTAATAGAATACTATTTCCTAGAAAGGTAAAATATCCGCTATTAAGTGAGTATGAGGCCAAGAAATTCATATACTTTTGCACCTCCTTGAATCGCCCGCAAACGAGTGGGTGGCCTTGAGAGGAATAGAATACTTTTGCACCAAATACTATGCGATAAACTCGCCCTCAACATATTGATTATATCTACAGAATTTGAATGCATTTTTCTATAAAATTGTAAGTAGGTAGGTATATACCTATTGTGATCAATGTACGAATAAAAAGTTAAGAATGAATAAAAAATGAATAAAAAAGTTAAGAATGAATTAAAAAATAAAAATCTGTGTTTAAGGATTGGCATTCGATGTGAATGTAATTTTTAAAACCTACAATAGTAATTACATTCACGGCTCTACTAAGTACATTCATATTACATTCATAAAACAATAATATATCTAATATAAATCTTGATGTATGCATCTACAAGATAGATAATATTATATTTCAGTATTGTCTCTTCTACTGTAAAGCATCCGGGATCACATAATAATGATTGTTTACGTAAGCCTAGCTCTATAAAATGATAGAAGGATAAAGATAAACCATCTCACAATACTGTCAGTTTTATGTGTATTGACAACATATTAGATATAGGTAATATTAGGTATCTAGCTAGAACGTATCATTCACATAATATTATCATAACATTATTATCTGTAGACGGTATTTCTAAATTAATCACTTGGATATATTATCTGTTCGTATAAAACGTCTTATTGCTTTTATAACTTGATTGTATATAATGTCATTTATACTTAAATTACATACCTACTACGGTTATTTGAGATAAAAGAACCTATCTATCAAATGAAATGGTCCTTCTATTCATCCTTTCACTCTTTTACAACTTACTTCGGGAACACGTGCTGGTTGACTTACATATTGTGAAAAATACTAAGATATTATGTTAAAGGCTTATGTTAATAAGCAACATTAAAACGAAATACAAAAAAATATAACTTTTTCTGTTATACCTATATATTTTGTCGACCACAGGTTAATAGATAGCTTTTATTAAAAATTAAACAAAACAATCTTACTACCTATCTATCTATGTACTTAGAAATATTATTATAGATATCTTACGGCACCTGCCTTCATAAAAGTAGAAAAACTAAGTCAAGGGTCTGCTTGTGGAATGCGAATAAAGAGGGTTCAAAACAAAAACCCGACAAAATAAGTCCGTGACAAAGAATACATATCCGCTTCATTCTACCATTATTTTCCGCAATCTTTTTAGTGTATGTAAAAGGTAAGTTTACGTAAAATATAACATGTTAGATGTATTTAACATCTTCAATTCAGTGATGACGTATGCCACCTGTTCTAAATGCATTATTTCTTATAGTTAATTCTCTCAGTACTTCACTTGTGGGAGATGGCGAAATAGTGAATAACTTGTATCACATTATTTTTAATCGAATTGACTTGTTAACATATTAACTTCTTCAACAACAATACCATTGAAAGATCCTTAAAACCTCCTTATATTGAAACTATATACTTACGTACGTGTTTCCTCGTTTTACCTAATATAAATCATTTATAATCTGGATTCAAATTTTCTAATAATTTACTAAGGTTCGGAATTATAATATATTTCAGTTTAAACTGACGTCTGTGTGTACTGTTGTCGGCAATCTTATGAAAGCCACATATTTCTAATACAATTATAATCATAAGACATATTATTGTATAACGAACACACCTATTTCCGAAATGTTTTACACTTTTTCATTTTTATTTGAATGCGGTGTCTTTTTAAATTTCCTCGGTAGTATCTCTCTACCCATATTTTGTGGTATGGTCAGATATTTGTATGTACTCTTGAGACGATCTTTATTACGAAATTCATCATAACTCTATACACCAATTCTATCATTTAAATACAATAACAAATTTTGATCTATTACAATCATTTTACTCCAAATTTTGAAGGGACAGACTTTTACATAATATTAAATGTTAAACATTTAAAAAAAAAAAACATTTAACTATGGACAAATTTCCTATTTCACACACATCCCCTAACGAACAATTTTTGCTTTTTTCAGATTATCGCGGCATTGGTGTTTCAAGCCCAAAGTACATTAGCCAGATTCGAACGAGATGAACCTACAAATGGAAACGACATTGTGCTAGCTATCGAAGACAATGACAAGACTCAATATTTAGAACAAAATTTTGACACAAGTGAGTAACTGAAATAATATTCTATCTTCTCTTTCATTCATTTTGGATTCATCTTTCTGCGAAGGTCTCTTCATTAATTTAATATTTTTTCACCTTATCTCTTCTCGGCCTGTTGCCTAAGGTCAATTTGAAAAATACACCTGAATTTATGCACACATATTAACACGTGTGTTTCATACTTTAGCGACTAACATAGGAGTAATTGTTTCACAAGTATCAAGCATACGTGCAATAAATTTAATCCAAGCGTTTTTTCTTCACTATTTTTACCATATCCCACAAGTGGATATGTAGTAAAACTCGCATACTCAAAATTAAACACTGTTATACATTCTGTGTAATTAATAGATACTTTATACTGAATTCGCAATATTGTTTGCATGTTTGAGTGGATTCAGCTACTATCGCATAAGAAAATTCTCTGAGCTAAGAAGTAGCATAACAATTACAGGAGTGTATTAAGCAACAATGCCCCGTACACAATACGTTTAGTGAAGGTTGGCTGGATGAAATAATTATCTTGAATTTTGTACCATGGAGCACTCGGCAGAGAATATTGGTCTCTCACTCTTTTCTCTTGGTCTCTAGTAAAAGGAAGGTGTTCAAAAAATAAAGAAATTTTACATTTTAAATTCAGCAATGAGGTTAAGCCCATCCCATAAACCCATCCTGAATGTTGAATTTTATAGCGGTATGGAGAAGACAGCTTGCATGTTTGTTACATGCAGATGATCTGCTGGCCACCCCACTTGTGAGATATGCCGTGATGGTAATGTAGTACTTAGTCTAATATATTCTAAGAGCTTTGACATGCAAATCTAAATATGTATATATGCACGCAATTAGTCCACTATACTAGGATTTTTTTAAACTGGCGAGCTATGTCATAAAATGTGCGAGCAAGAAAGATCGACTACCTGCTCCCGTCACACTCACATCTCTCTGTGAGTGTGACGGGAGCAGGTAGTCGATCTTTCTTGCTCGCACATTTTATGACATAGTTCGCCAGTTTAAAAAAATCCTAGCATAGTTACCTTATTCGCGAAGATTGTTGCGATGGCACAGATAGATTAAAAGGTTTAATTCGACATACAATAATAATCTAGATTAGTCACCAATGGAAGATTTCACAAGTTGACCAAATTTCCATATTGCAAACAAGACAAGAGTAATTAAGACAATAAATAATACCTAATACATAATCCAGAACAATATAAATAATATAAATAAATTATCAAATAAATATTATACACTTATCAACATAACAAATAACTAATTAATTTAGAAGTAATTTATTTGTTTTATTCTTCGCTGTACATTGGCTACAATATTATCTACAAAATAAAACAATATCATAAAAATATCAGTTGTACAGAGGGCGAGTTCATCGCTAAAATGTGAAGTCTTCCAACTAACCCGAATGTATGTAACCCAATGTACTGGTTGTTGTTGTCGTTTGTTTATTTTCAACAAGTAAATAAACAAAAATGTTACGTCATACAAGTAAGCAAATGATATTATTCCAGGTGCTTACGAATTTGGGTACGAATTGGGTCCAAACGGACAATTTCACCATGAAAACAGAGGACCTGACGGAGTCACCTACGGTTGCTACGGCTACATAGATCCTAATGGTATCCTTAGAGCAACTCATTATGTGGCAGATGGTTCGGGATACAGAGTGGTAGAACCAAATCAACCAGTGGAAGTTTTCCCATCTGCAAAAGAACATTCTGGGTAAGTCCACATTATTATTTTAATATTACACAGAAAAATATTTCTGTATTCTGGATATTATTATACATAAGTACCAGTTTAGGACAGAATCGGAAATTCATGAATTACTAAACGAATATGTTTTATGACTCCATTAGTTATCATATTTGTGTGGTTAAAAATATTCAACCAAATTATACTACTTTTTTGCTTTTATTTAATTAACCTATATAAAATGGGTTCAATTATAATATATATCACGTTATAAGAACTTATATGTATATTACGTTAACGTATCAAAAACGTGTGTAATGAAAGAAATGAATAAATTAGATAGCAGCAATTGCAACTTCACAATCAATTTAAATTTATTTCAGACAACCACATCAAGATGACGAACTTCCCAAAAAACAAGGACATCTTACACCTTGGAAGGAACTGTACTTTCCCAAAAGTTGCGGAATGTTCCCAGGAGGCGCAAAACCAGGCCTACAACCAAAGCCTCCTACTTCCCCAATTGATGGATCTGGACAAGCAAGTAATCCGTCACAAGTAACTAAGCCAGGGAAACCATCTAAACCTGGTTCAAATACACCAAGTGGTGGAGGTGGACAGTACTATCCAGAACAAGCAAACAAACCAGGAATACCTGGCAGACCAGGCCATCCCGGTGGTCCAGGTGGACCAGGATGGCAAGGTGGACCAGGAGGGCCAGGTGGACCAGAAGGGCAAGGTGGATCAGGAGGACCAGAAGGACCAGGTGGACCAGGAGGACCCGGAGGTTCAGGTGATACAAATAGACCCAGTGGTGGAAATGGACAGTACTATCCAGGACAAGTAAACAAACCTGGAATACCTGGTAGACCAGGCCAACCAGGTACACCAGGTGGACCAGGTGGACCAGGAGGACCAGGAGGACCAGGAGGACCAGGAGGGCCAGGAGGACCAGGTGGACTTGGAGGATCAAGTGGACCAGGAGGACCAAATAGACCAGGTGGTTCAGGTGATACAAATAGACCCAGTGGTGGAAGTGGACAGTACTATCCAGAACAAGTAAACAAACCTGGAATACCTGGTAGACCAGGCCAACCAGGTGGACCAGGAGGACCAGGAGGGCCAGGAGGACCAGGTGGACTTGGAGGATCAAGTGGACCAGGAGGACCAAATAGACCAGGTGGTTCAGGTGATTCAAATAGACCCAGTGGTGGAAATGGACAGTACTATCCAGGTCAAGTAAACAAACCAGGAATACCTGGCAGACCAGGCCAACCTGGTGGTCCAGGTGGACCAGGATGGCAAGGTGGACCAGGAGGGCCAGGTGGACCAGGAGGGCAAGGTGGGTCAGGAGGACCAGAAGGACCAGGTGGACCAGGAGGACCCGGAGGTTCAGGTGATACAAATAGACCCAGTGGTGGAAATGGACAGTACTATCCAGAACAAGTAAACAAACCTGGAATACCTGGTAGACCAGGCCAACCAGGTACACCAGGCCAACCAGGTGGACCAGGAGGACCAGGAGGGCCAGGAGGACCAGGTGGACTTGGAGGATCAAGTGGACCAGGAGGACCAAATAGACCAGATGGTTCAGGTGATTCAAATAGACCAAGTGGTGGAAGTGGACAGTACTATCCAGAACAAGCAAATAAACCAGGAATTCCTGGCAGACCAGGCCAACCTGGTGGTCCAGGTAGACCAGGAGGGCCAGGTGGACCAGGAGGGCAAGGTGGATCAGGAGGGCCAGAAGGACCAGGTGGACCAGGAGGACCTGGAGGTTCAGGTGATACAAATAGACCCAGTGGTGGAAATGGACAGTACTATCCAGGACAAGTAAACAAACCTGGAATACCTGGTAGACCAGGCCAACCAGGTGGGCCAGGAGGACCAGGAGGGCCAGGAGGACCAGGTGGACTTGGAGGATCAAGTGGACCAGGAGGACCAAATAGACCAGGTGGTTCAGGTGATTTAAATAGACCAAGTGGTGGAAGTGGACAGTACTATCCAGAACAAGCAAACAAACCAGGAATTCCTGGCAGACCAGGCCAACCCGGTGGTCCAGGTGGACCAGGAGAGCAAGGTGGATCAGGAGGGCCAGAAGGACCAGGTGGACCAGGAGGACCCGGAGGTTCAGGTGAAACAAATAGACCCAGTGGTGGAAATGGACAGTACTATCCAGGACAAGTAAACAAACCTGGAATACCTGGTAGACCAGGTACACCAGGTGGACCAGGAGGACCAGGAGGGCCAGGAGGACCAGGCGGGCCAGGAGGACCAGGTGGACTTGTAGGATCAAGTGGACCTGGAGGACCAAATAGACCAGGTGGTTCAGGTGATTCAAATAGACCCAGTGGTGGAAGTGGACAGTACTATCCAGAACAAGCATACAAACCAGGAATTCCTGGCAGACCAGGCCAACCCGGTGGTCCAGGAGTACCAGGAGGGCCAGGTGGACCAGGAGGACCCGCAGGTTTAGGTGATACAAATAGACCCAGTGGTGGACCCAATGGACAGTACTATCCAGGACAAGTAAACAAACCTGGAATAGCTGGTAGACCAGGCCAACCAGGTACACCAGGTACACCAGGTGGACCAGGTGGACCAGGAGGACCAGGAGGGCCAGGAGGACCGGAAGGGACAGGAGGACCAGGCGGACTTGGAGGTTCAGGTGATACAAATAGACCCAGTGGTGGAAATGGACAGTACTATCCAGAACAAGTAAACAAACCTGGAATACCTGGTAGACCAGGCCAACCAGGTACACCAGGCCAACCAGGTGGACCAGGAGGACCAGGAGGGCCAGGAGGACCAGGTGGACTTGGAGGATCAAGTGGACCAGGAGGACCAAATAGACCAGATGGTTCAGGTGATTCAAATAGACCAAGTGGTGGAAGTGGACAGTACTATCCAGAACAAGCTAACAAACCAGGAATACCTGGTAGACCAGACCAACCAGGTAGCCCAGGAGGACCAGGAGGACCAGGAGGACCGAACGGACTTGGTGGATTAAGTGGACCAGGAGGACCAGGTGGACTAGGAGGTTCAGGTGATACAAATAGACCAAGTGGTGGAAGTGGACAGTACTATCCAGAACATGCAAACAAACCAGGAATACCTGGAAGACCAGGCCAACCAGGTAGCCCAGGAGGACTAGGAGGACCAGGAGGACCAGGTGGACTTGGAGGATCGAGTGGACCAGGAGGACCTAATAAACCAAGTGGTGGAAGTGGACAGTACTATCCAGAACAAGCAGGTATACCGGGAAAACCTGGACAAGGAGGTATTCCAGTGTATCCAGGATACCCTGGACAACAAGGACAACCTGGACATGTAGGTCAACCGGGACAACCAGGTCAACCGGGATATCCAGGACAACATGCACAATCTGGACAACCAGGTCAACCGGGGCTTCCAGGTCAACCCGCACAACCAGTACTACCAGGTCAGTACCCAGGACAACAAGGACAAGCAGGCCAACCGGGACAACCAGGTCAACCGGGACTACCAGGTCAATCAGGACAACCTGGACAGCCTGGCCAAGGAGGTCAACCTGGACATACCGGTCCACCAGGGTATCCAGGACAACAGGTACAACCAGGACAACCGGAATATCCAGGACAACAGGGACAACCAGGCCAACAGGGACAACCAGGACAACCGGGATATCCAGGACAACCGGGACAACCAGGTCAACCGGGACAACCAGGTCAGCCGGGACAACCAGGTCAACCGGAATATCCAGGACAACAGGGACAAGCAGGTCAACCTGGTCTACCAGGTCTACCAGGACAACCAGGACCACCAGGTCAACCGGAATATCCAGGACAACAGGGACAACCGGGACAATCAGGTCAACCGGGATATCCAGGACAACAGGGACAACCAGGCCAACAGGGACAACCAGGTCAACCGGGATATCCAGGACAACCGGGACAACCAGGTCAACCGGAACAACCAGATCAACCGGGATATCCAGGACTACCAGGACAGCCTGGTCAATCAGGATATCCAGGACAACCAGGTCAACCGGGATATCCAGGAAAACCAGGCCAACCGGGACAACCAGGTCAACCGGAATATCCAGGACAACCAGGACAGACTGGTCAATCAGGATATCCAGGATCACCAGGCCATACAGGATATCCAGAACAACAAGGACAACCAGGTAAACCGGGACAACCAGGTCAACCGGAATATCCAGGACAACAGGGACAACCAGGTCAACCGGGATTACCAGGTCAACCGGGACAAACAGGAACACCAGGTCAACCGGGATATCCAGGACAACCAGGACAGCCTGGTCAACCAGGATATCCAGGACAACCAGGCCAACCGGGACAACCAGGTCAACCAGGGTATCCAGGTCAACCAGGCCAACCGGGACAACCAGGTCAACCGGGATATCCAGGACAACCAGCCCAACCGGGACAACCAGATCAACCGGGATATCCAGGACTACCAGGACAGACTGGTCAATCAGGATATCCAGGACAACCAGGTCAACCGGGATATCCAGGACAACCAGGCCAACCGGGACAACCAAGTCAACCGGGATATCCAGGACAACTAGGACAGCTTGGTCAACCGGAATATCCAGGACAACCAGGACAGCCTGGTCAAGGAGGTCAACCAGGACAGCCTGGTCAAGGAGGTCAACCAGGACTACCTGGTCAACCAGGACATCCAGGTCAACCGGGACTTCCAGGACAACCGGGACTTCCAGGACAACCGGGACTTCCAGGACAACCGGGACAACCAGGTCAACCAGGACTACCAGGTCAATATCCAGGACAACAGGGACAACCTGGACAACCAGGTCAACCAGGATATCCAGGTCAACCAGGCCAACCGGGACAACCAGGTCAACCGGGATATCCAGGACAACCAGCCCAACCGGGACAACCAGATCAACCGGGATATCCAGGACTACCAGGACAGCCTGGTCAATCAGGATATCCAGGACAACCAGATCAACCGGGATATCCAGGACAACCAGGCCAACCGGGACAACCAGGTCAACCGGGATATCCAGGACAACCAGGACAGCCTGGTCAACCGGAATATCCAGGACAACCGGGATATCCAGGTCAACCAGGTCAATATCCAGGACAACAGGGACAACCTGGACAACCAGATCAACCGGGACATCCAGGACAACAAGGACAACCAGGCCAACCTGGACAACCAGGTCAACCGGGACTATCAGGTCAACCAGGACAACCTGGACAGACTGGCCAAGGAGGTCAACCAGGACTTCCTGGTCAACCAGGACATCCAGGTCAACCGGGACTTCCAGGACAACCTGGTCATCCGGGGTATCCAGGACAGCAGGGACAACCAGGACTGCCTAGTCAATCAGGACAACCAGGTCAACCGGGACAATCAGGTCAACCAGGATTACCAGGTCAACCGGGACAACCAAATCAACCTGGACAACCAGGTCAATATCCAGGACAACAGGGACAACCTGGACAACCAAGTCAACCGGGATATCCAGGACAACCGGGACAACCAGGTCAACCAGGACTACCAGGTCAACTGGGACAACCAGGACTTCCAGGTCAACCGGGACAACCAGGTCAACCGGGACTTTATCCAGAAAATGCATATCCGATAGGAATTCCAATGGGTGTTCACCCACCAAACTATCGGCCTCCACAACCAGGATCTCAATCATCTATATATCCGAATATGCCACTTTATGTTATACCCTATCCTTTGCCCATCGTTCCTAGTCCAGGTTCGTGTCCATGTTATTTAGTACAAAATCAATCTAGTATCGTAGAAACACCCCAACCCACTCCACCTAACTATAACTACCCTCAACATCAAACTTCTCAAAATTTTCCTAGCTCCCCTTACGGTATTATAGGTTACATTCCCGTGATTTTCTACCCTTATTGTCCCGGATCCGACTCATCTGGACAAATGGTTCAGCCTATTTTCCCATCTGCAATCACTGTACCTTATCCTTGCGCTCAATGTCAACAAAATCATAGTATTTCACCAAAACAGCTGGGTATTTCTAATATAAATAGTTTCCAACATGTATTATCTCAAATAAACGCTGAACCAATTCAAGCCAGTATTAAGTCGCCCAATAGGAAACAAATGAGAAAACGTAAAATTACAACAGAATCTGATGAGTGATTTAATTTAAAATACTCTGTATACCTACTGTAGGATTTTATTAAGATTTATTATTTAATAATTTATTACCGATTTCCCTCGATGATTAACATTACATTTTATTGTTAAATATTGAGGGAAATTTTATAGAATCTGTCCAGTGTGATTATGGTTTATATTATTCTGGACACATTCATGAGATATCTTTTATAAATTTTAGTTTTACTCGATAATATTGTACTTACTAAATAATATTTTATACTGCCATCAATTATTGTACGAACTGAAATGATACTCATTCTGTATTTTTTGAATACCTAATTGTGTTGTACTTAATATTTAAATTATTTATTACTTGACATTTAATTAATGTTCATTAAATGAAAAATATAATTATTGTATTTTTATTCACACCACTTATAAAATCTCAATATAATTATTTTTTTAATCAGTTGAAAAATAGATCACACCTTTGCGATAAACTCGCCTGTTTTTTGGTTTTTTTATTTATTTGAATGCAATTCTCTCTAAAATTGTGTATATTGTGATCAATGTAAATAAAGAATAGATAAATAAATAAATTTAGAGGTACATATATCTCCCCCTATACCATTACATCGTATCCTAGTATAAGATATGACCTCTGCTAAATTGAAGATGTTGTATAATAATTATATTTAATTGTGTAAAAGTAGACATACCTAATTATAGTATGTTGAAATTTTTTTTTCATTCTAATGGATTCATTGGCTAGTAGTCTTCAAATAGGTGATAATTTGCATACAATAGAGGAAAAACATAATATCAAATATACTTAATGGCTGAAACACATTGAGTCCGACCTTCTCCACAGACGACTGAAGCTCGAGAATGCAAAGAGCATTGCCACTGACAGGAAGAGCTGGTCAGAATTGGTTCAAGACCCACGGAGGGCACCCACTGCCGCATATAGGCTCCGTCCACGTTCACGACCTTATGCAGCAAGGGCTCCATAGTAATAATACCTAATGTATCATCCTACAAATATGTAACACTAATAATTGTCTTCCGTTTAATTTTATTACAAAACATCCATCCATATAAGGGCTCAATTGTGCTCATTGCAACATTGTTTGAATGCGTTTAAAGGCTGCACAACTATCTATTATTATTATTTGTCATAAGAGACCATCGTTCATTTCTCTATTCTATTCTATTCTTCTCAAGAACATGCACTCGTTTCCGAGTGATTTAGATTTCTCTATTCAATATTATTTTAATATTATATGTATGTATAGATGGCTGGAATATCCGACTGTATTTGGCAACTAGTCACCATACAGGAAAATAATGATACAAATTGACAAAAATCTCTACATACTAGTTCTTATATTTATTTTATAATCAAAACAAGTGAGATATGAAAATTAAACAAAATTAGTTTGAACATGACTGCGTGACAAACGATTTGACTTATGAAGCATAACGAAAATTTTCGAATTGAATCAATTGCACAGTCGGTCAATTTATCGGCCATTTGATTTACCGAATAGTTGGCCAGTCCCACGCTACTTTGAATTTCAAGGGAACATTTTTTTTTAATTGCATCTTAAACTATTTGTTATGAACAAAAAGGCATCTAGCTAGAAAAAGTAATAAAATTCACAAAAATGTAAAGCATTTTTGGAAAAATTATGTAACCACATGGACACGCTTATCATCGCAGGGTACGTGTCATTTGGAATATGTATTATAAACTGTGGTCATTTCTGCAATATATTAGTATCTATCCATCCAGTAAGTATCCTGTACGAAAATATAATTATATTAGTATCCATCCAGTAAGTATCCTGTACGAAAATATAATTATATTAGTATCCATCCAGTAAGTATCCTGTACGAAAATATAATTATATTAGTATCCATCCAGTAAGTATCCTGTACGAAAATATAATTATATTAGTATCCATCCAGTAAGTATCCTGTACGAAAATATAATTATATTAGTATCCATCCAGTAAGTATCCTGTACGAAAATATAATTATATTAGTATCCATCCAGTAAGTATCCTGTACGAAAATATAATTATATTAGTATCCATCCAGTAAGTATCCTGTACGAAAATATAATTATATTAGTATCCATCCAGTAAGTATCCTGTACGAAAAAATAATTATATTAGTATCCATCCAGTAAGTATCCTGTACGAAAATATAATATTATATTGACCATCCTAATAGTGTCTTATTATTATTCTACACTGTATACCGTTACAATATGAGGGGGGGAATTCCTACAATAGGGTATTTATTTATTCTTTTTGCTCATCATCATTATAATTATAATATTGTTAAAAAAACTATACAAAATTTAAAATACTAGGACGATATGCAGTGGTGAGATTAATTTTATTTTTTTATTAATTCATTCTTTACTGTATATTGATTAATAGCAATTACATGAAAGGTATACATTCAAATTAAATGCAATCAATATACAGAGGGCGAGTTTATAGCAAAGGCGCAATCTCTTCCAACTAACCCAAAAGTATTAACTTAAATTAAGACATATGAGAAAAAAAGCGAAAATTTATAGCCATTTGGAAAAAAAAGAGAAATAAAAAACTCACAAAGTCTGCTGGCTACCCCACTTGTGGGCTATGCCGTGATGGTATAGTATAGTAGTATAGTATAAAAAACTCACAAAGTGAACATATTTAAAATAATATTTGACACACATCCAACACATGGTAAGGATTATGGAATGGAAAGAGGGGCGAAGGAACAGATTAAGAGTTAGAAATAATTAAAAAGATATATCTGGGTTTTTGTTATAAACCCAAATACAACCTCATACACCTTTCACAGTAAGCTACTAAAAGCTTTTGTCGTGAAAGGGGAGTTTGCCGGCACTTGGTATCGAACCACGGACCCCTAGTTCACGAGGCCGAGACTCTACCTCCAGGCTACCAACGAACTCACTGTACATTGGTGCAATATTCCAAACCTGTATAAAGTATCATAAAAATATCAGTTATACAATTCAATGTCCAGAGGGCGAGATTATCGCTAGAATGCGATGTCTTCCCAACTGTATTTTGTTGTATTTCCAACTGCATTAAATGTTGTATTTATCTTGTCAATGACAGAAAAAAACTCCGGTTACAAAAAAATAAAGCATTCATAGTAATGGCACTATACAATGCAATAATATGTTGAAGAAGATGGGTGTATTACGGTGAAGCCAACATTGCATAATGACTTGTACTTTTCCATTGTTCCAACGGGTCATTGTTTTATGCTCGTTACGTAAGTGTACTCTGCAAAGTGGTTCGGAAAATTGCAGTGGGAAACTTTAAGCCTTGGCCGTTTTCTCTGCTATGCGATGCTCGTATCGCACCAGCCACGCTTGTTGAGTAGGTACTTGTGTATGTAGGTACCTGCTATGTATTTACTTTTAAGTGTTTGTAACAAACAAATTAATATATCATGCATTTAACAAGAAAAAATACTGCAAATGAATGCTGAGTATACATAGATTGCAGTACTCATTAACTAAATTAACCTATGTTTTGTAATAAATATTGAATAATAATACCTACTGAACTTATTAACTTACTTGATTCAAGAAAATATCGCAATTCCATGCAATTTCTTAGTGGGTACCTACCAATAATTATATACCTATATCAAGGGCACATAATATAATAACAATATCATTGGTATGATTTATTTATTTTATTCTTCTTGCACATTATCATTCACATAAGGTTGTTCTACTATCATCCTCCAGGACAGTTAGAAGGTTTTTGTCCCTGTAGTCCCTTTATTAGTGATCTCCCATAATTGTAATCCTTGGAAATATTTCCAGTCTCAGATATCGTCAGTCTTCTCACTATACGAGTACATAATATATATTATGTACATGAATTAAAATATTCACAGTAACGATCGTAGTTGAGATACCTACTTGAAATATTATATCCGTTGTAATTTCTTCTAGCATGTATCCTGCAATTGTGTAGTGTAAGATAAAATTATAAGGATTACAGAATGCATAAGTTTAAATATTTGAAATAATTTAGAAAAACTTATTTCCTAAATCATATCAATAATGTGACGTCACACCTTTAAATGATTCAAAATGTAATGTTTGAAAATGAGTATCATTGGTGAGAATTACTGGAAACTTGTGTATGCCAAATAATGTAAACTCGTGATTGCTTTGGTTATAAAGCGTTAAGCGTTAATAATAAAACTGTACAAATAAAAATTCATCCATTATTTTTTTCTATTGATTATAGCTGAAAACTTCTGAACATAGTAATGAGATATGCTTTGTTAAGAAATCAAACAAGAAGAAACAGTGATCACACAATATGTTGACAAAGTAATGTATCACTATGCGTTGATTATACCGATCAATAAAGAACAATAATATATGTGGCTATATTTAATATTGAGTACATTACTAAAGAATCTTTCTTAGTGGGGATAATGATAATATGATGAAGGCAAATGGATTATTAATACATTAAACTGACAATATTATTATTATAGGTACAACTATACTGGGTATTGTTTAACTGACGCGGAAGAGTTTTCCTGGATAATAAAATCCTTATAGACTTCACTGCCTATTTCGTTTCATGATGTACTTACTTTGTATTGATGATTGTCAATATTGATGAATCTGTATTAATATTAATTATGAAATGGATGTAACATTAGTCATTTGTGAAATAGTGTAAGTTCCTTAATTAAAGCTTCTATTAATTTTTTTTAATGAAGGCTGGTTAATAATCTTATTCATATTGAATTTAAAAAGGTGTAAACCATATATTTCATGAATAAATAAATAGCAGTGGCGGGACTAGACTTTTGGTATTGGGCATGCAGTTTGTGTACAACACCTGTCCACAATTATCCAGAATGACCATCTTTTACAATATACCGTTTTAATTACACCAACATTTGAAGAAGATAAATATGTTAGGATGAAAAAGATGACTCAAGATGCAAAGAGGTGGAATGGGACAGAAATATGTTGGGGGTTATACTAAGGTAGGTATCTATGGTAATCATTGAACGGAAGTTTGCAAAAGATTTGCTATCGTTTGGCGGAAGATTAAAATCAATTATTATTTACTTGTAGTTTTTTTAGATATCTTGTTTCGGAAATTATATATTACTCATTGGGCATGCGTTGCTTTTTCGCACGTATGGAAGGCACGCCACTGATAAATAGGTAGTAAAAAGGGGAAAACACGCAATAAAAATTACAATAATGACAATAAATGCCACAACTGGCATTTATTGTCAATAACTGCCACATAGCTAAGATTTTTTTATTTAATTTATTTAAGAAACTTTTTAATTAGCCAACATTCAATTATATTAACTAAGGGCACACCCAGCTCAACTGTAAATCAAATAAACTTTGAATAAAACTGAGCTAAATATTCAGCTGAATACACATTTCATGTAAACAGTGTTAATTTGATAGAAAACTCAAAAACCGTGTTATTGTGTTACCGTGTTATTGTATTGTGTGGTGTAATTGGGTCTGCCCAAGAGGAATAATTAATTAACAGCAATAACTACAGAGGTACCCGATCATGATAGGAAGAATGCTGAAATATTTCCACCCAGATGACCAGTACGTTGCTGCGACAGTTCTAGGATGCAGCACCAAATCAAACATTGATATCTTCGAGAAACTTATTGAGGAAGAATCTTTCCAAAACGTAATCATTATTTTTTATACGTTTTCATAAGAAAGCATCAACTGTTGTATTGAGTTGGTTAAGATTAAAAAAAATAAGATTACAACATGGTATAAACAAGTTATTTTGCACAGAGACGCAATATCTTCCAACTAACCCAAAAGGTTATATCCCTTTTAAATTTTGTTTTAAGAGTAAATTTACTCATAGCCTCAATTTTGTTTATTTATTTCACTGCATCGGTAGTATAATTCCATAATGAATTTGAAAAACATTTTTTTCAAGTATTAAGATTTTAATTGAGAAAGACTATGTGATTTATTCTTGAGAGAGACATCTTTCCTTAAGATTGACAATGTCTTTACAAGCAGAAAAACACACTTGACAAAGCACTCACCTAAACACCAACACAGTGAATAGTTTGTTTTTGAATTTCATCCGTTTATTTTAATTGATTTCTTTCAATATGGCTCCGTATTTAAGATAAAATATAACTTTTTTCTATGTAGGCCGTGCGGCATAAATGTTGCGGATTGATGACTCCAAACACATGCTACAAGAAAAGAGATAAAAAAAACATAAAAAGTTGGCTTGAGAAACTCAAAACCTACGTTGCCGTTGAACTAATCAAAAGCTAACTGCTACATGATAATAATTTTAGCAAAATCTACTTTCTGAACTCGATAACTTTAATTTATTATCGAGAACATTACAGCAAAATAAAATGCATATCGTCGTTGGTTCAATGAAACCTCTTATGTGCTCCAAACCAAATTTTACAGGGGATGCAAAAAACTGTTTAAAAGTCCACAGATCAACAAATGTAATCAAACTTATTATCAAATTCATGTAAAACTTTGACGTTTTTAAATGATTTTGATAATAAGTTTGATTACATTTGTTGATCTGTGGACTTTTAAACAGTTTTTTGCATCCCCTGTAAAATTTGGTTTGGAGCACATAAGAAGTTTCATTGAACCAACGACAATATGTTATAAAGTTTATTACTATGTTTTATAAAGTATAATTAGGGGTTTCTGATGAACGTTGTTAATATTTTAATACCGTTCGCCACAATTGTATTACATAATAATTTCTTTTGCTTTCTACGAAATTCACTATATTAAAAAGCCCATGTTGTATTTCTATAAATGAAGGTGAAAATAAAATGAATAATTTTAAAATCATTTGATTGTTGAAAAAATTAATAGTATCTGCCATTTGAAACATACCTATAAATAAGATATTTATCAGAAAGCATCGAATCAAGTAGAAGATCCATGATGGTACGTAGTATATGAAAAAGAACAGCAGAATTTTCAGCATGCATTGAAAAAACAGAATCGAGATTTTTTTATTTATACGTAGTTTATATGCTGTGCTCTATTGAATTACAAATATTTACAAACCAACATGTATATATCTGGTTTTCTGACTAAATAGAAAAAAATAAAAAGCCCCTTATATTCACATCCTTTTTGTCAGCACTGAACCATTGGTATTTAATATTAAAAAATAAATGAGGGTCAAGTAGACAGCATCGCTCTATTGCATATACATAGGTATAAATGCTTCAACCCTCTATTAACATTTTTTTTATTTCACTTTTATTTAACAAAATAACATTGGATTCTCAATATGGAATATAGAATAAAATAAAAATATGCTAGCTGACTAGCTAGCTGCTAGCCGTCTTCTCTCCACTGATAGAGGCATCTTCAAAACTTTTCCACACTTTCCTATCTCGAGCTTTCCATCTCATTTTTGGGGTCTTCTTACGCTTCTTTTGTCCTCCTACGGCCTCCATTCAAGAATTCTGGAAGTCAATCTGCCACCCTTTCGTCTTACCACATGACATTGGCATTTTTCTTTAGATTTGTCATCCCTAATTAGGAAAGATGTATCGTCAGCGAACATTATTTCAGTCTTATCAGTTGGTAAATACATTAATAGTAAAAACAATATAGAACCTTGAGGAACGCCACGTTTTATTTTTGATGCTGGCAATAGGACACTACCCATTTAGGTCACCTATTTACGATTCTCTAGCTATGGTCGTAAAAAACGATTTCATTGTTTGCATTACCATTTTATTCCAAGTTTTGTACAAAAATGTCATGGTCCACACAACCGAGGACTTTTGAAAGACCACTAAACACATCGGGCCAACAAAATTTTTCACACAATATATCTTCTTTTCAATCGCTTATGAATTATTTTTATTTCTCTGATTTAAATTTACGCTGTGTAATTTAATTGCCAAGTAGCCAATATGTTGCGCAGATAGAGCAAAAAGTAAAAGCATGGTCAAAGGTGTTCTATTGCCTCCATCGCTAATATCTATAAAAGGTATCTATAGGGTATATCACAATTAGGGATTGCAATCCAGCAAAGTGGGATCCCGCAATCCGCAAGTGCGAATCCGCAAACTGAAGATTTTCTGAAAGTCGCCAACTAAAGGTGATACATATTTGCAAAAATACTTAAAGAAGAAACAGGAAAAGAATTATGCTTAATCTTAAGATTGCTGCACTCGCTAAAACAGCTTGCTTGATATGTTAGAAAGATTTTAGTCTCAAAGTTTGCATTGAGAAGGCTCTCATCGACATAGCATCTGACATAAAATTTACGCACAAAATCAAAAACGTGATTGACAGCTTGCAGCCCTTTAAATTGGTCGTAAAGTATTATGCAGAAGAGAGTCTACACTAATAACGGCAGATATAACATTTCGATTTATTTTAGAGAAGCTAGACACAGTTTTAAGAGATGTACTATCCGGGACGCTGCGTGCAAGAGTGAAAGAAAGATGCAGTGAAATTACAGCTATGTTGATTTATTTCGCATCCAAAAAATATGACTAAGAGTTGAAAACGTGCAATTCAATATTTGTAATGCCGAAAAAGAATAAGTTGCGGCAAGAAATGGAAAACATGTTACATCGAGTCATTATAGAAGACGCTTAAAATGCAGAATTTGTAGCTGTAGGTGATGTAATTGCAGATATTTGTCAACAGTCTCTGAATTTGTTTTTATTTAACTTTACAAATGGAATAAGAAATGCAGCAAGACGATGAAGATTACACTAAACAGACAGAAACTGGACAAGAGAAATGCTTCGAAAAAATATTGAAAAAAGAAATGGCAGCATTTAAAAGTGATGGAGTTAAAGAAAAGTATTTGACTTTGTTGCACGACTTTTTATTAGGTATCTAACCAACAATTAGTGTGGGGGCAGAATGAGCCTTTTCGGTCGTTGGCTACATATGTAGTTCCTTAAGAAGTATCTTGGAAGATAACACCATTAATGCTATTTTTTTTAAATCATTTTTCTAAAAAGAGAAGTGACTTTTCATTTGATATTTTAAAATTTGTTCCATAATACTTGATTGATTAGATAATGAATTAGTAAAAAAAATTAAAGACTAATAGTACCTATAGTTAGTTATGTCAAATTCATATATGATAGTAAGTATAGTTATTTATGTTATATTCAATTATGTGCAGTAAGATGTTGTTATTTTTTTGCAATTTTTAATAATCCAGCGGGATCCCGCTGGATTGGAGTCAATCCAGCAAAAATCCCGCGGGATTGAAAACGGTGCGGGATTGCAATCCCTAATCACAATACAACATCATATTCTGCAACAGAACAAAGGCCTGAGTCAAAACACATTTTAGCTAGAGAAGTTAGCAAGACATCGGTTCCACTGCGACTAGTACCTATACAAATTCTTAAAAAGTTACTGTAGGAGTCAGGAACAAAAAGAGAGAACTTACTCAACACAGCAGGATTGCTAAGAATTCCATTTATTTATTTATTTATTTATTTCAATTTTACAGGATACATACAGTTGATACAAAAAATACAATGGTCTATAACATATTTAGCAATAAGCAAACCAGTGAAGATCCCTATATTACCCTCTGGCAACACTGGTGCCCAAGGAAAAAGCGGTGTATTATTGTCTCTCGGTTGAATATTTTTTATTTCGTGAATATTTTAATCAGAAATTCAGTTTTTGACATTATTTATAACTAAAAAATTGTGATAAAGTGATTGGTGATAAGTGTTTGTGATTATACAGTAGGACTGACAAAACTTTCTATTATATTTTTTCTCTTAACGTATTCCCGCCGCTGCTCTGTCAAATCGGCGGCTTACATACATACTTACCTACATTGAACTATAACACATAATACCATCATATTTAAGTTGATTAGGGTTGAGAAAAACCTAAATAATCATTTTCATTCTTGTTTGTTATATTCTGCAATCCTCTCTATTCAGAATGAACAACCATTGTGCGTCCTGCAATAAAGTAACACATACAAACGATTCACTTGTGTGTTTTAAGTGCCATAACCGTTATCACTGTGTATGTGCAAGAATATCTCATGAAAAGATGACGAGACAACGCTTGGCATCGTGGAATTGTTCTCCTTGTAAAAAAGGAATCAAGCAAGATCTCAAGAACTGTAGATTAAAACATGATGATATGCCACTTCCAATGGCCATCGGAATTACTAGCGACGACATCCCGCGCGCCACTTCGAATTCTAACACGCCATCGACAATGAAGACATCAGAGCCCGTAGACAATTTGTACTTAGCGATCGTCTACTGGCGAACTTTTCGACAATCTACCTACACGTACCGTATAATTATGCGTTATTGTTGCAGTTATTGACGAAAATTCGTTTGTAGGCGATCGCCAAGTACAAATTGTCTACGGGCTCTGATGTGAGGCGGGCAACACCTACGAATATAGACAACGATCCTGCTAAAACTAACAGAGAGCCGTTTTCACCACCTTCACTCAGTATGTTCTCAGGTATGTTAAGTGACAGTTTGACTGAATACATAAACAACAAACTTGAGTTTTTCTTCAATAATATAACATCTAAACTTGATGATATGTTGAAGAGGATGAATGAAAAGTATGATGGTCTCTTCGAGTCAATGAGTTTTTGCACGAAAAGGGTGGAAGAATTTGAAGGCGCTATGAAGAGATTTGATGACGTCATGCAAAATTATGAAATTCTCAAAAGTGAATACCAGATTACTCAAACCCGTCTAAATGTTGTGGAACAACAATCCTGTGAATTGGAACAGCGTTTAAATGAAATAGAACAACGAGCAAGACGCTGCAATGTAGAAGTTCAAAACATCACTGAACACAGAGGAGAAAACTTACTTAATGTCGTAACAACATTGGCAAATAAAATAGGGATCCCCATTACCCAAAATGATATTGTTGCTGTCCATAGAGTCTCTCACGGCTCTGCGTCTAGAGATCGTCCAAAAAATATAATTGTTAAATTTTCTCAACAAAAATTGCGGGACGCTTTTTTAGCTGGCGCAAAAGCAAAGCGTGGACTGCTGACAGACGATATTGGGAATTCGGAGAAAAGCCGGAAAATATACATATCGGAACACCTGACATTGAAAAACAAGCTGCTGTTCAGAGATGCTCGAACAAAATCCAAAGCCAGAGGTTGGAAATTTACATGGGTAAAAAATGCGAGGATCTACGTCAGAAGAGATGTAAACGAGCCGGTCTTGACTATAGCTTCACACAGGGACTTAGAAAAAATTATTTAAATTCTTTGAATGTTTATTTTGCTAATATTAATAGTGTCTTCATTCCTATTGACCTTGTCTTTCCCTTCTTTCCTTCTTTCTTTTTGTTTGTAGAGAGACCTAACATACTGCAGCGCCTGGGGGCGATCGCTAGCGGGCTTGGGCGAGCGTGTTATTTCACCTTCAATCTTATACACTACGATCTTTGACAGGCACTTTAAAGGTATTTTATCAGAATTGTAGAGGGTTGAGAAGCAAAACCAGTGTATTTCGTTCCAATGTACAAGCTAGTGGATTTGATGTAATAGTACTTACCGAAACCTGGCTAAATGCCAGTGTCCTTGATGGAGAGCTTTTTGGAGATGACTTTATTGTTTATCGTAAGGACAGAGACCTTCTAACCTCGAATAAATGTGACGGCGGTGGTGTGCTGGTGGCAGTATCGCGCTCTTTTAAATCCCTCCGTGAACCTGGCTGGGAAACTACAGGTGAGAATCTTTTTGTTAGACTTTCTTTGATCGATAGATGCGGTGGGGCGTATCGTACTGCACATAGTATTGTGTTGGGAGTGGTTTATTTTGCCCCGGCTACGCCCCTCAATGAATACGAGCGACATTTTAGTAAAATATCAGACGCGTTTACGGAGGCGTGTCCTGGGACTCGTTTGTGTATCATTGGCGATTACAATATTCCCACTATACAATGGCTAAAAAACGACGTGGGTCATGTGGATGCTGTTGGTATACGGCGGGGTCCTCTTGTCCAAACTCTTCTGGAGGCAATGCGTTTCATGGATATTGAACAGTATAACTCTATTCAAAACAAAAATGCATCAATATTGGACCTGGTTTTGTCTGACATGGCATGCGTTGTGGAGAGGAGTGATTTCCCATTAGTGCCAGAAGATGGGTATCACCCATCACTGTTGGTGGGCATACCGATGGTTGTCGAGGAAAATCGCTTAGGAATAAACTCTGCGATAAAGTATAATTTTCGGAAAGCTAATTTTGAACAAATTAACCTCAAACTTAGTGAAATAAATTGGGTAAAGCTTCTTGATGATATGGATGTGAACAAAGCGGTAGAATTGTTTTACAGTACTTTTTTTCAATCATTGACGATAACACACCCAAAAGGGTTCCCAAGTCTTCCCATTTTCCGCCGTGGTATTCACAATCTACTATAGCTATCGCGAAGCTGAGAACCAAGTTTTGGAAGCTCTGGAAAAGATATCATAACTCATGCGATTACTCCGTATACTCGAGTTATCGAGCTAAATTCAAGGAAGCCCACAAAAGAGATCACACTTTATACCTTAAAAACATTGAAAATTCTATCAGTACTAATATCAAACCTTTCTTTTCTTATGTAAATAATCTGAAAACATCGAACAATTACCCTAGTAATATGTACTTAGATGATGATTCATCATGCGATCCCGAAACTGTTGCCAATCTTTTTTGTAATTTTTTTAAATCCGTTTTTATTAACAGCCAATCTCCTGACTTGAGCAATGGTATTGGTGAATCTGATCAGCCTTCATTACATTTATCTAGTATTACAATATTAAATTCTGAGGTTTACAATAAGTTAATCAACCTTGATACAAACAAAGGACAAGGTCCGGACAGATTATCTCCTTTAGTATTAAAGAGATGCGCCCCCCATATTGCAAAACCGTTACGTATTATTTTTAATAAAAGCATCAAGGAAGGTTGTTTTCCTACTATATGGAAGACTGCTAATATCACTCCCATTTTTAAGGCGGGAAACAAGGCTGACGTGAGAAATTATAGACCCATTTCTATTCTCTCCCCCATATCAAAGATTTTTGAGTCTATAATAAAGATCACTTATCTCATTTTTTGGGACCACAGCTGATTGAGGAACAGCATGGGTTTATGAGGGGTAGGTCGACGGTTACCAATCTCCTTGTGTATTCTGAATTTTTGTTCACCTCTTTGGACGAACGTACACAGGTTGATTCGATATATATGGACTTCAAGAAGGCTTTTGACAGAGTGGACCATTACCTTCTACTCAATAAACTGCATATGTATGGTATACACGGAGATCTCCTTAGATGGGTCAAATCATATCTATCCGATAGGTTGATGACGGTAACAATGAATGGCTATAATTCTGACTACGTGACAATAACGTCTGGAGTTCCGCAGGGCTCAGTACTCGGTCCTCTCTTGTTCACAGTATTTGTAAATGACATAGGTAAATGTATACGCAATTCACAATTTTTGCTATTTGCTGACGACTTGAAAATCTACAGACAAATCCACTGCCTCGATGACGCGTTTAAGTTAGAGGAAGATCTTGGAAGAATTCACAACTATTGTGTGTTAAACAGACTTGAGTTGAACTTAAAAAAGTGCAACTCCATAACGTTCACTAAAAACAAAAATAAAATTTGCCATGACTATAAAATTGATAATGTCAACTTGAGTCGTCTTGATATTGTAAAGGATCTGGGTGTCATGTTTGATAGTAAACTTCACTTTGAGACTCACATCGAGGAACTTTGTGAACAGTCGAATCGTTTGTTGGGCTTTATTTTGAGATCTACCAGCGAATTTAAAAATCCTCAAACAATGTTAACATTGTATACTGCGCTCATCCGTTCGAGACTAGAGTACTGTTCTACCATATGGAATCCATTCTATGACAAATATGTTACGCTTGTAGAACGGTTGCAACGTAAATTTTTACGTATGTACGGACGAAGATATGGCATTGGAACTGATGATGTCTTAATTGATTTATCGCGACGCCGAGAGTTGGCCGATGCGTGTATTTTGCGTAGAATCTGCACCTCAAATATTGATGTCCCACAGCTGTTATCTAAGGTTGGTTTCCGTGTGCCCTCTGTTAGAAGATCAAATCGCCCCCTTCACTTAAGTGGGGTTCGAACTAATGCTGGTTTGAGAAACCCTCTTCATCGGTTAATTGATACTTATAATTCTAAGTTTGGTGACATTGACATGTTCGCCGGTGGCTCGCGCGGTTTTAGGAAGTCAATTTTACAGGTGCTGTGCAGCGATTTGTTATTATCATAGTAATTATATTGGTTGTCTTTTTGGGTCTCTCTACATCTTAATGTTTTTTTTTTCCCCTTATATTTTTGACACTAATTCATGTTTTTTTTTCTGTGGTAGGTAGGTTAAGGTTACTTTATTTAATGACAGTTAATCTGGATTGTTTATAAAAATTTACTAACTAATTATTACTATTGTAAGAACAGATAACTGTTATTCTTCTTTATATTGTTTTTTTTTTATATTATTGTCTAATGTGGTAGCTTTTTTTTATCATTTTACTATTCTTTTATTTAAATCTGACAACCTTATGGGCTTCAAACTTAATATGAATTTTTAATTTGTGTGCACTTATAAATAGGGCGATATATTGATACCATTTTTTTGTTTGCATTGTTTGTTTTTATGCATATATATTGTCTGTAGTGTGCTGTTGATGTGGAATAAATAAATAAATGTGCTCTACAAACATACATAACTAAACACAACAGATAAATCAACAAACAACAATTACAATAGAATAGAGTACATTATGTAAAAAAAAAAATCAATAGAATAATGCTCACAAAGCAATAATCGTAGGATTAAACAATAAAACAATAAGCAATAAAAACAATACAATGAGTCATGAAAAATAAAATTAAAAATATAAAAATATCATATAAAATCTCTCAAAATTTAAAATTCAAAATTTAACATCATTTAAAATTCAATATTAAAATTTGTCATAAGCAAATAGGAATAATAATTATCCAACACATGCAAGAAATAATTACCACCTATAAAACAAAACATGCAATACCACATAGAACAAATACTAAACATAAAAAGGATTGATTTAAACAATACACGACACTAAGGGCAATCGAAACACAACGAACAAAATAGCAATAAAAAAAAATTTAAAAAAATAATGTGAAAATAGAAATCGGAAATTTACAAACAAAAGAACAAACAAAAGACCATACAGCAGGTCACCGTCATCCCTCAAACAAATTTAACACCATCAACTCTAATTAGGTGGAAGCGGAATCAATGAGGTCCTCAACGCATCGGACACAGACAATTTAAAACCTCTCAAACTCATGGCAAACACATCAAGACCCTGGAAAAATGAGTCATAGACAGAGCAAGCTCGCTTCAAGAAAGAATTCTGAACATAGTTTGTAGAGCTTATAGGGAGTCGAAACAAACGTTGTGAACGAACAACACGCGTTGGACAGTTGAATGATATTTCACCCATTAGTCTCGCAGAATCAACCATGCCATTCAGGATCTTAAATAAAAACACCTATGAGCTAAAAAAGTGTTTAACGCATTAAAAATACTTTTTATTTGTTAACAAATTTTCTGTTAGTGAACAGAGTGCTGTAGAGTGCTACCGTCCTAAAAAGGGGCATTAAAAAGATATAATAGTAGCAATATAAAAGATTCGACAGTTTTGGCCGGCCGATCCTTCAAGTCGTCCGTGATGACAATTATGCTTTGAAGGTGAAGATTGCAGATAAATTGGATTCTATGATTCCTAAAATATCTGTCTGTGCAGTTGAACGAATATACCGAGATAATTCACTCTACCATCCCCCTTGAACTGACGCCTGACAACAATGTCAAGCATTTCTCAGTCCGAAGGAAGCCTTATGGTTATATTATTTTTATTGTGAATGAACGCTACAATATTATAATAAAAAAATATATATACGAGCAATAAAGGGAAGTATAATATACTATATTATTACATATTATATTGTTTGAGGGTCACTTAGTGTGTGATGTGGTCATTAATGGTTTATTGTTTTGTTCATGATTGATATTAATTGTTATACCTAATGAATCATAATAATTGTTTATCATAATGGGTTTCATATATTTTTTTATGCAGAATTCTATTATTTAAATTTTTAAAAATATAAAAGAAATTACCATACATTATAAAAAAAAATATGCATCCAGCGTAAAAGTCATTTAGTGAAAGCATGGCCGTACCAAGATCGAAAATGCTATGAAATCAGACAAACAAAGTACATGAAGATGGGATTAGCGTGGAGAAATTGAATCAAAGCGGGCCAACTTATGTACATTAACGTTTTATTTGATAGAACGTTATCTCCACGCAAAATTTCTTGGACCCAATAATGTTCTTCTTCAGTTTCTCTAGTACATGTTTCGCAATATATTTCCGACGAGATCTTGTAGACGATAGTAACAGGCATACATAAGTCCATTTGCAATCGTGTCGATCAGTTAGTGAACTGTGCTGAAATATATACATAAATGTAACACACGAAACTATCTTACAGACAACTTCACTACCGGGGCACTACCAAATAAGGTGACATAGTTCTTTCTGAGCCTTATATGGCAATTTCGTGTATTAAATTTACAGATGTGACCTTAGACAATGATAAACATTGTAAAAATAACATCGATGTGCTAAAATATTTTATCAAGTGTGGTTTTTTCTACTACTTGAAAATACCAGGATTTAGAATTTATTTATTAATGACCATAGTAACTGTTTTATAAACTCTAATAATGATCTCAAGACTTAGACCATGAATTTCGAACAACAAATTACTCTTTTGTTCTGGAGGAGGACCTGGGTCAATTGACCAAATACTGCATTGACAATAAACTTAGTTCAAATTTTAATAAGTATAACTTCATTACTATCACTAAAAACAGAAGAGAATCCACCAAAGTACTAGGTTTTATTCTTAGATCACCAAAAAACTTTGAAAATGTTAACTCTTTGGTCAAATTGTAGGTCTATGTAATTCGCTTAAAGGTGAAATATTGTTCTGTTGTTTGGTGTTCTTACTATAGTAAGTACGTAAGTGGACCGAACTTAACAAACTGCAGAGATAAATACGAAATAAATAAAACCTAGAAACAGAAATCAAAACCAAAATGTTGAAAAGTTTACCTACTAATTGTATTGTTTAAGATTAAACTGTTCCATTGAATGAGAAACGCCGCAATGCAATATTAAAATAACGTAAGTTATTCAGGACAATACTAAACATAGCAAAGAATGACTTTTTGCAGCAGAATATTGTTCTAATATGTTATAATAAATTCAAAACACTTCAACCAGATATATAATATGCTACTCCAACTATAAATGAAAGGTTGAAAACACGACTACAGCAGGGTTACTCTTGACAAAACTAAACACTATTTTAATCTAGTCTTGATCTTGATCATACGACGCACGAAGGGACTACGGACAAAAACACCGCGCTAGTGCTAACGCGCGATCGGTTTGCGTGTATTTTTGGCCAATAGTCACTTCGTGCGTCGTATGATCAAGATCAAGACTAGATTAAGATCGTATTAAGATTGTGTCAAGAGTAGCCCTGATGCGAAGAGTTTGTGGCATTTTAGGGTTCACTTTCAAAAAATGAAGATGATTACACAGTACATATGACGTTGAATGGAGAGCGAGTAAGTGACTAGAGGAATATTGGAAATAAATTCGCATGTTTTTTTCAGTGAGGTGTACGAGCAGGATTTGCATGATCAAAATACACTCAAAAAATGGTTTGTTGCCATGGTTGATTGTATAGTACCTACCTACCTATGTTCTATTTATTTATTATAGTAACATTTTTATTTGTTTTTACTTATTTAAACAATCCCTAAGACCAGCACCTGGTGCTGTCTGGGGTTTAAACTATCCATCAAATATTATTTTTTTGTATTATTCTTGTCTATTCTATTCTATTCTTTTAAAGACTATTCACTCATTTGTGTGTGATTTAATCATTAAATATTGTGACTATTTTGGGCAGTAAAAATTATTATCACATATAAAACACAGAACAAAACTTCGTGCTTTAACTTTGAAACGAAATTATAATTAAAAATATTATCAGTCATACAGTATTATTATTATTACACTATTATTATTATCATACTATGTATGTATGTATATAATTTATCACGGCTTAGAACATTTATATATAAACACAGTAGTACTTTTATATTGTACCCCAATATATGTACGAGGGTTGCTACTTAAGTTTTGAGATACGGCAAAACTAGTGCGAATATGTCAAATCTGACTTTGTCATCGTAAAGTTTGAAACATTTTATGGGAAGCATACTCAGAACGTTTTGTCATACGAGTGATATTTCCATTGTTTACACATACTTGATGAATTGATCGTAAAAAGGTGGAAAGAATACCTAGAACAACTTTACAAAGGAATGAACATACTTGAAGAAAGTAAAGCACTGGAAACAGAATATGACGAAGAAAATAATGGAGATGATATCTTTAGAAGTGAATTTGATAATGCCTTATCAAAATTGAAAGACGGCAAAGCACCTGGTATTGACTTAATTCCATCAGAGCTGCTTAAATGCGCACGAAGCGGCATGCTTGACACATTGTATAAGCTTGTCTGCAAAATATATGACACAGGAGAGATACCTGAAGACTTCGCCAAATGTCTGATACGAGCTCTACCTAAGAAAACAGGCACGACAAAGTGCGAACAACACAGAACATTAAGCATGCTTCTAAGATACTCACCAATGTCACAATAGATCTACTATGGTCGCAGTGACACAAGGGTTACAAGGTCCCTTAACCTTCAAAAAAGAAAAAAAAAAAGATACTCACCAACATTATAATGAAAAGGGCGGAAAATAAAATTAACGAAACACTTCCAGAAGAACAATTTGGATTCCGCAAAGAGACAAGAGATGCAATTCTGAGTCTAAGACTTGTTCTTGAAAAGAGAATAACAGTAAATAGAAACACATATGTAGCATTCATCGACCTAGAAAAAGCATTCGATAAAGTAGAATAACTTTTTAACACTCTTAACCAGATAGGAATGAGTTATTCAGACAGAAGAGCAATCTGGAGCCTATACAAGAATTAAATGGCTGTAATTAAAAGCGGAGAGAACTGCGCAGAAGCGAGGGTAGAACAAGGTGTAAGACAGGGATGCTCAATGTCGCCAGCACTCTTTAACTGCTATATACAGCGAGCTATTGATGAACTGAGAGAAGAAATGATGAACTGGACAGGAGTAAAAATAAATGGGAAAAGGGTCGACATGATTCGATATGTCGATGACATAGTACTGCTCGCAGACTCCGAGATGGAGCTGAACGAAGCCTTAGGAAAAATGGAAAGTATACTGCTGTCAAAGTACAACATGAAAATAAATGAAAACAAAACAAAATGTATGGTCGTGGGAAGGGATGAAGCGACTGCGAACATTGCCATAAATGGAGTGAGCATCAAACAAGTAAGAGAATTCGTGTACTTGGGCAGCAGAATAAACCAGGACGGACGCTCCAAATCAAAAATTGTGAGCAGAATAAACCAGGCACGAATTGCCTTTAACAAAAAATCCAAAATATTGGAATCTCCTAATATTGATTTAAGCGTGAGGAAGAATCTCACTAAAGCCTTTGTGTGGAGAATTTTGCTATATGGGTGCGAGACGTGGACCATCAGCAAGAGTGAAAGCGGACGGTTAGCGGCATTTGAAATGTGGTGCTATAAACGCATGCTGAAGATTCATTGGTCGGAACACGTCAAAAACGAAAAAGTGTTAACCAGGGTTGGCGAAAAAAGGCAACTCCTCAAAAGAATCTGCCAGCAACGAGCTAACTTGATTGGCCACAACATCAGGCACCCAGGACTGCTCATCGCAATCGCATAGGGTAGGACCGAAGGCACAAATGGCAGAGGCCGACCGAGAGACGCCTATATGGACCAACTGAAGAGGTACATGAGTTGTGGCTCATACATGGAGTTGAAGAGACTGGCTGAGAATAGGGAGGAGTGGAGAAGAAAGTCCAAACTCGTTGCAGACCAATCCAATGGATTATATATATATATATATATATAAATATATATATATATATGAGGTGAAGGTTTTACTCCATTTCACTGCGTACAGTCGGGCAGAGACTTGGCTTTGCCTTTATATATATATATATATATATATATGATTTTTTATTTTTAATTTTCGTATTTTACCTGGACTTGGTACCTACGTTCGTTATGATTCTAGAGTAAAGCATGCTTAAACCAGCCAAAAGCCAATTCGTAAGCATTGGAAACACCCATACTCTCTCTCTACCCGTTAAGGGATGTGTATTAAGATCTAAAGTGATCGCAGATGTCTGTTGAAAGATATCATATATATATATATATATATATATATATATATATATATATATATATATATATTCAAATTTAAATTCAAATATTTTTATTGAGATAATAATAAACACATACAAATATACAATAAGCACAATTATACAAATCTTTATATTATCTGTTTTAATTTTTTTTTTACCCTCAAAATTGAGCAGACGTGCTTTGAGGGGTTATAGGGTTTTTACTAATAATCAAACAAATTCGATCGAACTTAATCATTATAGAACATCACACACATAATCCATTTACCATAATTTTACAAAATAAACAAAAACAACAACAACAAAAAACAACGACAAACCTATCATCAACGACACAATCACTTGACCTCATACACATCATTCTTATTGAATTACCTTTTTTATATTCAGTTTAAATGTATTTAAATCATCCGAATACTTAAATTTAGTCTCTTTTTTTAAGCCATTGTACCATCCCACCCCAAGATATGTGTAGTGGTGTTGTCCAGCAGCTGTCCTCTTTGCAGGCACTTTTATTCGGCCTCCTAACCTTGGACACTCACTAATACTCCCCAGCGGGTGCAGTTTTTGAATAAAGTATTCCTTACAAACTTGGTATACTGCCTTCCTCTTATAAAGGCATTCCAAGGAGGGGACCGTAAGCTCTTTAAAAAGTTTCAGGGTCGGGTAGTCAAAAGGCTTTCTAAGAATTATCTTCATAACACTTCTCTGATTGACACCCAGTGAATAGACGCTGTTCTTGTAAGCACCACCCCATGCCAAGATGCCATACTGTATGACCGACTGAACAAGAGAATAGTATATCTTTTAATTGTTTCACTTGCATAATATCTCGGAGTCTGTAAAAAAGCTTTCTCACTCTATTTACAGTAGCCTGTATATGATCCTTCCATTTCATATGAGAGTCTATTAATACCCCGAGATATTTAACCCTGTCAACATTTTTTAGTGTAACACAATTAGTATTTATACATTGAAATTAGTATTTATACTTCGTATATATATATATATATATATGCGAAGTTATTTTTTTTCGTATAAACTGGAATTTTTCACCTACGAAAGTGTTAATATGATGTATTATATACGATAGGTATGATTTTAATCGCAATACATGCATCACTTGCAGGGTAGAGAAGAGAGTATTAGGTGTTCCGATGCTTACGAATCGGCTTTGCAAAGCATCGGCTTCACATCTACTCTGTGTTCAGCCACTCGAGCAGATGTGCGGCGGTTACTAACCGGACGCATCACTCATCTTCACGCTCGATCGCTCCCTCTCGCACAGCCGTCAACCATACACCACCGATCGACGTCACTCAAACACCCCCGAACGCAACGACCCACACCCGTACTCGACATGCTAACATAGCCACTCCCCAGCCTGCGCGACGTAGTACCCGCCTCGCTGCACGCTCTCTTCCCACACCGACCGTTTCACGCTGCGGCCGTGAATCGTAGTAGGTGTACGTCTACAAAATCTCCGATCTCCCTTGCTCATCGACGCCTGCTGCCTTCACGACACCCGCGCCGCCGAAGCCTGCCACCGCCCCTCTACGCCCCAGCTGATGTCAGGTTGAATCCTGCACGAAACGTCGGGCAGAAGCCAACGGTCTTTCTCAAGACCAACTAAAAAAGCCTTTCTCAAGGCTACTGTACGTAGAGTACTCAAAAGCGATACTTATATATGAATAATATGCTCTGCGAAAACACCTTTTCAAACTCTTTTATATATATATATATTCATATATAAGTATCGCTTTTGGGTACTCTACGTACAGTAGCCTTGAGAAAGGCTTTTATAGTTGGTCTTGAGAAAGACCGTTGGCTTCTGCCCGACGTTTCGTGCAGGATTCAACCTGACATCAGCTGGGGCGTAGAGGGGCGGTGGCAGGCTTCGGCGGCGCGGGTGTCGTGAAGGCAGCAGGCGTCGATGAGCTCAATAATATGCTCTGCGAAAACACCTTTTCAAACATATATATATAATAACATCTCTTCGACAAATCCAAACTGCATATTCCGGTGACGGGCCGAGCTTCGTTCCGTATGCAATGGCATGAGCCAAGTCTCTGCCTGAGTGTACGCAGTGAAATGGAGTAAAACCTTCACCTCATACTATCTCCTGCGTAAAATCAAATGATCTTTCATTCATGAGGTGCATGTTGTACATGCATTTCGGATGAAAATTAGATCATACAGTCTTTCAATATATATATATATATATATATGAGGTGAAGGTTTTACTCCATTTCAGCAGTTATGCAGTTTGGATTTGTCGAAGAGATGTTATGTTTCGACATTGGCGCATGTATCTCGTCAGGACCATCTTACATAATGGCCGACACAACATCAAATCCAGCAGGGCTACTCTTGACAAAACTAAACACGATCTTAATCTAGTCTTGATCTTGATCATACGACGCACGAAGTGACTATTGGCCAAAAATACACGCAAACCGATCGCGCGTTAACGGTAACGCGGTGTTTTTAACCATAGTCCCTTCGTGGGTCGTATGATCACGATCAAGACTAGATTAAGATCGTGTTTAGTTTTGTCAAGAGTAAACCTGCAGTATGCGAGGAGCATCGCATATAATGAAAGACTGTATGATCTAATTTTCATCCGAAACGCATGTACAACATGCACCTCACGAATGAAAGATCATTTGATTTCACGCAGGAGATAGTATGAGGTGAAGATTTTACTCCATTTCACTGCGTATAGTCGGGCAGAGACTTGGCTCATGCCTTTGCATACGGAACGAGGCTCGGCCCGTCACCGGAATATGCAGTTTGGACATGTCAGACTTCGTTGCAGGACGAATTTCGTGGAGGTAGTCCAAAATCGGTTGTTGTGTCAGAAAACATCAATGCTGTGCTTGAGCTGATTTTGCAAGATCGAGGTATACTTGAGCATTAGTTCCACTCGCATACATTTAATATTGCATGAACGTTTGGCTGTCTAAAAGATTTTTTCACGTTGGATACCGTATAGTTTGGCAATCGTTCAAAAAAAGGATCCTGTCGATTTTAGCAAACAAATGATGAAAAAAACCAATCGTGGTGCTTCAAAAGACGTCTGTTAGATCATGATAGACGACGAATCATATATCTATGCATATGAGCCCGAAACTAAACAACAATCGCCTGTATGGATCTTTCAAAATGAGCCAAATCCAACAAAAGTGGTTCGCGCACGAAGCACTTCGAAGCAAATGGTCGCCTGTTTTTTCGAAATAACTGGACATATTGCTACCATTCTATTAGGACAATGTAGAACGGTTAATTCTGAATGGAACACCGCAATTTGTTTGCTAGAAGTGTTCGGAAAAATAAGGGAAACAAGTTGCAGAAGACGAATCATTCTTCACCACGATAACGTAAGCTCTCACACATCAGATCAAACAAGGGCATTTTTGAGCATTTAAAACATCGAATTAATGGGTCATCTGCTGCACAATCCTGATTTGGCACTCAATTTATCTTTTTATCCCCGCAGATCAAAAATAAATTGTGAGGTCAACGTTTTTTGACGCCTGAAGAGGCGGTAGATGCGTTCAAATCACGTGTTCTGGAGGTACCTCAATCGAACTGGAAAAACGGCTTCAAAAATGGGTTCAAACGCATGAAAAAGTGGATCGATCTTCGTGGAGAATATTTTGCAAAACAATAAAGCCATTTTCGATTACAAATATTTGTTTATACATATATATATATATCTCAAAACTTAAATAGCAACCCTCGTATGTATAAATTGTAAACATTTTTTGTTCCGGTATCTAGTTGAAAGTTTGCGGACAATCAGCAACATAATTAATTTGTCCAAGATGATTTTTAAGTTCCTAATATATTATAGCGTCCTGCTAACTTTGCCAATCCTGGTGAGTCTTTTTTAAATTTTCGACCAATCCTTTCCAAAAATGTTCTGGGTAAATATGTGTTCTCTGTATAGTGGAACTTATAACTTGTTTTGACAAACTTTAATATTTGCCAACCATACGGCTGATGGATGATTTATTATTGTTTTTATATTTTATGATTGTGTTTGAATTTCATTGGTTTTTTTACTTCTTTTTTTTCCTTAAAGGTAGCATAGGTAGCAAGTCAGTATCAAAATAGAAAATAATCACAATTTACATAAATAATCACAGGTCAATACTAAAAGTTATTGCTCAAACGAATTTGAATTGCATTTTTTTTAATTGTTAGTAAACGCTGTGAATTTCATTCAAGGATTTAACGTTAGGTGTAACCCAAAATAAGTATTGGTCTATTACCGTTGGTGATGTTTGATAACTTCAACTCAAATTAGAGAAATGTGCTCAGATCTTCTCGGTCCATTGAAATAAAATCAAAAAATAAAAGTTTAATAATTAAGGTATTTCATGTTTCTACCAACACCAAATAATAAATTTTTATGATGACAAGTACAATATCATCATCATTCGCATCATGAGCTCGACAGCCCTGGGTGGGCCTTGGCTGAATCCAGTAGTCTTTTCCACTCTCGTCTGTCCTTTGATTTTGTCTTCCGGTTTGTGATTTGCAGTGAAGATACTAAATATTATATAGGTTCTTTGTAAGTATGTATGTTGGATGATTTATTCGGCACCGTTTAATGGAGCATCTATCTCAAGAGCGCGGAAAACTATGTTGGAAGAGCGATGTCTTCAACTTGCTTCTGAACGTTGTTATCGATTGGTTTTTACGGAGATCCTCAGGGAGTCGGTTCCAAATGAAGGATTCTGCGACGCCAAAAGTCCTATCATAGAAGCAGAACAGCTCAATTAGTGACTGAGGTGCCATATTGTTCAAAGCCTTGTAGACTAAGTACCCTAATTAACAATTTTATCTTTATTAATATTGTAAAATATATGTCTTTTTATACAGAAAAATAGAGAATTTAATATTTTAAATTTTATTTTACAGTTTTCTTATAATATTACCAAAATGACATTATAAGTAATAGGTACATTATTATTGTTAAATTTGTGTACCTTTCCAATCAATACTAACCTATCTAATTTAATCATTTAAGTCAATAAAACTTAATAATGTTGAAAAGGTAGAATGTTTCAACACAAAATTCTAATCGCTTTTTTTCAGGTTCAATGTCATAGAAAACGCGACTGCTTATCATCCAAATGTCTCAACTATTCCATGATGTAAGTCAAAGTATAGAGATCCATATATTTATTGTAGCAGCCTTAAACCTTCATATTTATCACTCGAAACATTGTTTTGATTTTCCCCTTGGAGCAAACTTTGTTTCAATGTATCAGTTGCTCACAAAGTTTGCTTTTGCCAATGGGCTACCTTCTTTTCACATAATTATGGGTTACAATCATTCTTTATGTTTCACATCGAATGATGATTTATAATGTGTGATGAAAGAATGGATATGTGGAACGAATGAATTAGGAAAAGATGACAAACAGGGTATACTTCTCTGAAATATGGAATGTGTGTGTACGGGAGCCACATGGCTTGATCACGTAGATCAAATTCTCAAGGATGACTGTGCGTTAAGTATAAGAAATCGACTTGCGTGTATAAGTTATTGTATAAATGTAAAAGATACGAAAGAAATATATAAGAATTGATCAATGTGGTGTTCCGTGCTCTCTACCTACCCCACTAGAGCGTGAGGGTATAGATATACAACCCTAACACTTTTAGTGGGTACGTAGTACACACATAAATATATGTAGGTATTTAAACAATATTCAAAACCTCTTCGAAACGGTTGCACTCTCTTATCTAAAGGGAAAGATTCTAACAACCAAAAGGTCTACCACATCGTTCTGCTACAATAATAATCTTCGGTCTAGTTTTTATACGTATTCATTTACTGTTCATGGTGCGAAGCTATGGAACAGGACTCCCACACAAGGCTCGTACTTCTCCAACATTATTTATTTATTTTTTTACATGTATGAATTTCGTAAAAAATTAACGACCTTCTTATACCTTTTTTAATTTTCCTCACTTTTCAGGTTCTTTTTCTTCCCGCTCTCTATTCTTGTTAGGAACATGTGTATTATATTTGTATTTTTTTATCCTATTTATATTATATATAGCATTTAATTTTATTTAATAACTTATTTAATGCTTTTGTATTACTTTTAACTATATGTATTTTCTATCTTTTTTTCGGGTAAGCCAGAAGAAATAGCATATACGATAAATCTGCTTTTTGGTACTTTCTGTAAACAAAATATATTTGTATACTTCATGATTTGCTAATATTTTTTTATTTATTTATTATATTACAAGTTCTGTAATCTCCGTAATACTGGACAGACGATGAAAATGATTTTATTCAACAAACCATAAAGATATTGGAACTTTATATTTTATTTTGCGATGGTCCTGGCTGGGACATGTTCTGAGAATGCCCAATGATTGTTGGCCAAAAAAAGAGCAGTTCTTCCGTCCACAAGGGTTCCGTCGGCCTGGGCGTTCCTCTTTCACAATACACCGTTCCTTTGACAACGACATCAGGAATGTCGAGTAAAGAGGTGACGCAATTGACGCAGAGACGCTCTGAATGGAGGAAGCTACTCTCTGCCCAGTGCTCCCGAGAGGAGCGTTGGGGGCGATGAATGAAATGAATATTGCAACAGTTTCAATGGTCCATAAAAATTAAATATCTAACTAATCTTCCAGAACTTCTATCTGTGAGTTATGGGAAATTCCAGAGAAAATCACTCCGAACATAGAAGATCTTAAATGTGCCGTACGGGAAATAGTGCATGGAGCTAACTCTAGACTCGTCGCATATCTGTTATCGCAAGCCTTATGGATTGTTAATTACTTCGCAGGAATGCTTTCCTTCACACACCCTACTTGTGTTTATGGGAATGTAAGTATTTCACTCACCTAAACCATGCTATACCCATGTTCCTAACACTTTTCCAATTTCAAGTTATTAAAATATTTCTATAGTAGTACTTTCTTGAAAACCCAAAATGTATTGCATAAAATGATATATCGATAATTAAAACACTTAGGTACAACAATTATAGTTATTTTAAATAATAATAATATAAGTTCTTTGTAATTATTCGTATTTAAACTTTATTAAATATATCAAATAAATTAAGATCATCAAGTACCCAGGGAAAACGTGATGTACGAATCGCATATTGAAGTAATCTTGTCCTGAAAACCTAACTATGGCAAACAGCTATTATAGCGGAAAGATAGCTGAACACTAAAACTACATATAAAAGTTTAGTAAAATATTTCAGCTCATCAATTCGACAGTTGCTTTGAACGCTGCAAGTGATTCATGTTCAAAAAAAGAAGCGCAAATTGCTCTAAACAAATCTGTTGAAAATTATGGTAATCTCTGCATCAATGGTACTGAAAATACACTTGCTGTCGGAATGAATCTTGCCGGATGCGACTTTAAAACACCTCCATCGGTGAGCACCTGTAATAAACTTTTGAAAAAAAATAGCATAAAAATTATACATTATAGAATCGACTATAAAAACAAAAATTATACCACTATTATTGATGTTTTGTCACATACAGTAACTCAGAATTTTCTCCCAGTATTCCAGGTGACACGGACACATGTCCAAAGTGTCACCCGTTTCTCTATCCGTTCGGTAATTGTATTATGTAAGTTCGTTAAGTTTATATAATTATTATTCTAAAAATGTAAGACGATCTCAGCAGGAAAAATTAAAAAAAGCTAATTCCAAAAATAAACAGCGAGTCAGAGAAAAAAACACAAAAGGGACATCATTAAAAAGAAACAACAAAATGAAAAGAGAGTCTCTATCCTGGCGATAAAGTCATTGTATGTTATGTTGAAAATATCAACATAAACATTCAAATCGTGAAATAATCTTATAGTCTTGCCGACAGGAGAGTTTGGTATTATGTTTGTTCTGCTATTTGGGGAGCAAAAAAGTATATGTAGTCAAAAAGTTTGTGCGATACTGGAAAATATGCGTTACTAGGTACTTAAAGTATTTACCTGGCCAAGATATTATTATTTTATTTAATTTATTAATAAAACTATTCAAAAAGCCATAATTTTATTATATTAATTTGGGGCACACCCAGCTCCTTCCCCACTTTCTATGAAACAAACCCATTTTACATCAAATATACTTTGAATATTCTAATTAGGTTAACTATTCAGTTGTATACATCCTCGGTGTTAACATTGTTAATTTGACAGAAAACTCAAGAACCATGTTTAATTGGATCTGCCCAAGAGAACTTGTTAAACAGCGATAGTACAGAGATACCCGCTATCATGAAACCAATCATAGGAAGAATGCTGAAATCTAACCACCCAGATGACCAGTACGTTGCTGCGACAGTTCTAGGATGTAGCACCAAATCAAGCATTGATATCTTTGAAAAACTTGTTCAAGTGGAATATTTTCAAAGGGTAATTTTTAATTCCTTTATATATCTTTACTAGAGAGCATCTACTGTTGTATGAAGTTGATTGAGTTAAATTAAGAAGAGCCCTTCAGGATTCCCTTGTTCTCTTCTTTAGAATTAAAGAAAATATAGCACGCCGGAACTAATAATCCTCAAAAATATTAGAATGAGTTCAAAGATCAATTTCATTCATTTTATTATTTTGTTTGAATTTTTTCAATATAACTCTCTTTTTATTCCAAAAAAATGCTGCAAGAAAAGAGAAGAAGACATAACATATTGGCTTGGAAAGCTCAAAACCTACGTTAACGGTGAAATTATTAAAGGTTGACTGCCACATGTTTAATGTCAACTACATTAACATATGTAAGTTCAATGAGCACAATCTCTTTCCTGAACTCTACAACTTTATTTATATTCAGTAAAAGAAATACATTTATGTGAGGTCAATTTTCAGATATTATTAAGTATAAATGAGGTTTTTGGTGAATGGTATATTATATAAATATATTTGGCCGTTATCGTTTCTTTTGCTGATACTAGCTATCATTAGACCAATATTGAATTATAATTATTTTAAATTATGGTGATTTATGATCGAAATAAATTAAACAAGTATTTTATTCTACTATTGTTTTATTCTGTTAGAGAGACGTCTTTCGTCTTATAAGGACATTGTCAATCTGATTTCAAAAATACAACAATATTCATATATATAAAAACAATATTTACAATAACAATGATAAGAGAGTATAGTATAATATTATAATGTGGTATGCATCAGAAACTAATTCTAAGAAATCACTAATTACGTGATTTATGATGTTAATTCAAAAATAATAAAGTAAAAATGACAGAAAGAAGAAAATTTATGAATTATTTCATTTTATTATTTAATTTGAATAAATTTAAACACAGTGTCTTTTACTCAAAAGAGAAAAACTGTGTCTTTCACTTACTTTAAGTGAAAGACACCGTGTTTAAATTTAATCAAACTAAATAATAAATTATGACGAACTTTCACAATGGTTGCTCTTTGACAATAAATAAATTAATAATCATTTCATTGTTGAGTAAAAAAATATTTGTGTGGGATTTGTCCTTAATAATAAATGAGAATTAACTCAAACATCAAATCAAGTTTAGGAGCCATGATGCTAATAATATACAAAAAAAACAGTAGAATGTGAACATCTTAGAAAAGATTTGAGTGAATTTACGTACCTACGTCTGCGAGAATCAGAATGCATATAAAAAACAAAGTCGAGACTAATTATAAAAAATTACATTAATCTAGAGTTTGTGTGTTCACATCCTGAAGACATTTTAACATATTTAATATTAACTGTTCGATTTTCTCTATTAATTTTATTAATGTCGAGTAGTTTCGTCGTATCATGATGTGAACTCGAAAATACTCGAGATTAGTAAAAGTGAAAAGTTAACGATTTCTCTAGATATTATTTTTACAATTAACCATTGTATGAGGTCACATTTGTAAATTTAACACATGAAACTACCATTATAGGCTTAGAAAAGTCAACGTCACCTCATTCAGTAGTGCCCTGAACGGGATTTGAACCCGCACTCCCATCTTGTCGAGAGATGTGCTTTGTCTAATTAAGCTACCGGACGACTTACCAGAGGCTCCAATATTCTCTTATAAACGCCGAAGACAGCTTCATGTGTAGGTATTGTTCTGGGATACCTAGTATGGGTAGAAATTTTTTATTATTTTTATTTTATCAAATCAATGTGTTCGCAAGGCTCAACAAGTTTTGGCACTTTTTCTATCAGATTTGTTGAAAATTGGATATTTTACCGTTTTTGCTAAACGGGGCCCTTAAAACTGGAATACACAGACTTATAGGGAACAGGGGTCACTCGGGAAGATTATGAGCCAAAGACGAGCCGCTACAAGAAAATTAACACTAATAATTTTAATTTCTAGAAATGCTCACACATTAAAATTTCTACTCCCCGTCACCGAATTTTCAAAATGGTATAGGTATTTGAAATATTTCAAAAACTCCTCGGTTTTCTTAAAGAATAATTTCTCACAGTACCTTTTTCCACAATGTGTCACACAAGTGTCAATACCGGATACTCAAAATGTTGCGTGTTTGAGTTTCTACTCTCCCGTCGCCGAATTTCCAAAATGGTATACGAATTTGAAATATTAGGTCCTTACATATGAAATTGGCGTTTCATATGGCAGAAATGAAAACGATTTTTTTTTTTGAAACTATTTTTTTATTTAGTCAAAGTATGTACCATGGCTATCTATGCACTTTTGCCATCTCGAAGGTAGTTCATTGATTCCTTTACTAAAAAAAGTGTGTGAGCGAGAATCAATAAAATCTTTGAAGGCCGTTTGGACAGCCTCGTGAGAATTGAATTTTTTTCCTTGCATGAAGTTGTCCAAATTCCGAAAAAAATGGTAATCAGTTGGAGCAAGGTCCGGGGAGTATGGTGGGTGTCGAAGACATTCCAGTCGCAGCTCCCGTAGTTTTGCGGTCGTCAAACGTGCCGTATGTGGTCGAGCGTTGTCCTGAAGCAGCAGTACCAATTCATGCGGTACCCATTTTTCAAGTTTTTTCACTTTTCCAATTTGTTTCAAGTGAATCAAAATGGTTTTATCACTCACACCGAAGCCTGCCGCTAACTCTGACGTGGTTTGCGATGGATCTGCTTCCACAATTGCTTTTAATTCTTCGTTATCAACTTGTGTCTCCGGCCGTCCACGAGGCTTGTTCTGTAGGTCAAAATTTCCAGAACGGAAACGTTGGAACCAATAACGTACCGTATTTTCTTTTGCAGTAGCTTCCCCATACGCATTGTTAATCCTACGAGCCGTTTCTGCAGCACTAGTGCCGAGGTGAAACTCATATTCGTAAATATAGCGATATTTTAAAATCTCCATATTGTGAACAGAACGATGTGAAAGAAAAACAAATGACGCGATAACAAATAAATTTCGTAATTCGAACACAGAAATACATGGTCTTAAATTTGAAATAAATTTGAATTTGGAATTCCTAGCCGAACGCCACATATTTTGAATCAAAGTTGCCAGTTCGCCAAACGCCAATTTCATATGTAAGGACCTAATATTTCAAAAACTCCTCAGTTTTCTTAAGGGGCCCCATTAGCAAAAACGATAAAACATTTAATTTTCAACAAGTTTGGTACACACTCACAAAACTTGTTGACCCTACGAACATTTTGATTTGATGAAATATGAAAACAAATATTAATTACCAATATCAAACTTTAACTTTAAAAAAAACTTGATTTTAGCTTCATAGTATTCATTTATAAAAAAGCATATTTCTAAAACTTGAATTCGGGGGTGTGTTTGGTATATAAATGCACGAGAATCCTACAAATTTTCATATTTATTTTTTTTAATATTACGAATAGTTAGATAGTTACCTATTACAATTATTAGAACAAATAAATTATATATTTTTTTGTTATGCAGTCATAACCCGCAGCAACCTCACTAGGCGAGTGCCTGTATCGAGGCAAGCCGCTACAAAACATCAAGGAAGTACCGTAACAACCAATTCACCTTGAAATCGCACAAAAAAATTACACAACATGTAAAATAGTCTTCATTTTGCTTCCTCTCTACCCGTGTCAAGCAACCAAGCCTTTAGCCCCCGGCTGAAGCATCTCCACCCTCCGAACAACTTTATTTGCTCGGGAACAGAGTTGTAGAGCCTCGGGGCAAGATACCTTGCCGAGCGCTGTCCCAAGGTTGTTCTCACTGGTGGAACAAACATAGTACCTCTTGTAACCGAACGAGTACCACGCCGGTTCACCCATGCAGCCTCTCCCGGGCAGGCTCTCCTGTAACGCGTAACAACATTTTTGATGTACGTTTGCCTGGAATCCAAGATACCATATTTCCTAAACAGTGGATCCGATGCATGCCTATAGGGCGCCCTATATTTATTTTTCAAATAATTTGTATTTTGATATAACAAAGAGTACCTAAATATATCTCGTCAGTCTGCGATTTATTTATTTTTTAGTAAAAAACTAATATTGGTAAAAAATATTTGTTTTTTTATTTTATCAAATCAATATGTTCGCAAGGGTTAACAAGTTTTGGCACTTTTTCTATCAAATTTGTTAAAAATTGAATATTTTACTGTTTTTGCTAAACGGGGCCCTTAAAGAATATTACTTACTCGAATTATTAAGTATTCGGTACTTTTACCAAATATCCGACTATCATTGGTATTAACATTTTTTTTAAATTATATAATTCGCTGGAGGGCCGCGGTTTGTGCATCGCAGCATTAAATGGATCGATTTGTCAAAAAATAGGATTTTTTCTGTATTCTCATAGAAATTTCGTTCATTCATTTCCGTTATTTTTTTTAATTTGAATTTATTATATTTTTATATGATATCAAAATAATTTCATCACTAATTTCCCACAAGTAGAATTGCCAACGGATCAACTGCAGGAAAAAAAAACATGCAAATAGTCCTCTACGTCTTAATAAAAATTCAAGATTTTCAGGATGAGTGGCATACCTCATCCGAAGTTAAGTGAATTATAAAGAAAAATGAATAATCTAATATATAAAAGGAATTTTGAATGTTTTTTAAATATTCTACAATGCACATCCGTTACTTGATTTTTTAAAATCGCGATCGATTTCGGTAAACCTTTACCATTGACGAGCGAGATAATACTCGCTCGTCAATGGTAAAGGTTTACCGAAATCGATCGCGATTTTAAAAAATCAAGTAACGGATGTGCATTGTAGAATATTTAAAAAACATTCAAAATGTCTCGTAACTGTTACATAGTTAATCCTTCTAAAATAACTGATATATAAAAGGAAGTCGTGTGTGTTACAACACTTATAACTCAAGAATGGCTGTACCGATTTGAATGATCTCTGATTTGTTGGATTCTTCTCCGCCCGGAATAAACTATAGGCTATTAAAACATCTTACAAATTCACGGGAAGAAAAAATATGAAGAAAATTATTTACGCCATACATTTTTAATTTCAAAAATAAAAACAATATGGAGAGTTATGGCGCTCTTAGCGCCCCCACGTCGCCTGTTGCATTGTGCTAAAATAATCCCTAGGTTCTGCTATATTAAGAACCAAATTACTATAACTAATATGAACGAAATGTGTACTAATATTTGTTTACTATAAATCGGTAGTTACATGGCAATAGGTTGTATCTCACTAAAACATAATTTTACAGGAGAGCAAAAACAAAGTTTGCAAAAGAGATATTTCAGCCAAATTTCAAGCATTATATATCAAAATGAAGTTAATTATTATTTCTACAAGATAGATGTAACATTCTCTTAATAATTTCTTCTACAAGATGTATGTAACATTCACTAAATAATTTCTTGCAGTTTAAAAATATTTGGGTTTTTTTGCCATGTTGATGAAAACAATATTTCTACATGTCAATAAGTTACGTCTTTTCTCTCTTTATTCTGACTATAAAGAGACATATCCTTTTGCCACATCAAATATTACACTATTTTGAGCATTTTATGGAACAAACTTGAAAACGCAAAAAAATGCGAGATATTGCTATTGCCATGTAACTACCGAATTATTCGACTAATATTTATGTATTGATAGATCTTCTGTCACATAAATGTGGACGTGCACAGATTATATTTGAAATTGTATTTTATTTTTGCAGATGGAAAATTATTATTGAACCAAAAATTGTGCTATTAAAGATTAAAATAAGAATGTGTTCATATAGGTAGTTCTGATGCAAGATTGTGTAGTTAAATTTGCAGACAGAGAAGAAAAATTACGAAGAAAATTATTTACGCCATACATTTTTAATTTCAATAAAAAATGCAATATGGAGAATTATACAAAATCAACAATGAAGTTTTTTTATAGATTGGCCTATTTATATGATAATTTTTCTATACATTCTCAAATTAGAATCGTTATCCATACAATTTAACATCTGTAGTTCTAATATTTCTATTTTTAAAAAATCATGGAAAGAATTTTTATAAATTTTAAATGAATAGGTAAAATCTACCTGAAAAAAAAATTAGTACCTACATAATAATATTACGTACTGCAGATAATTTATAAACAAATCTGAGTTAAGTATAATAAATTGTTCAACATAAATTGTTCATGTCGGCCGGTGTGGCGCGGAGCTCTTTCCTGTGAGTCACGAGGCCCGGGTTCGATTCCCGGACAGGGCAAAGTGAAGAATGACCTTTTTCAAATTGTCCTGGGTCTGGGTGTTACATATATATGTATATAGTGCATTGTATATGTGTGTATCGTCGCGTTAGTACCCATAATCAAGATTCATCTAAGTTTGGGACAAGCTCGATGTGTATGAATTGTCTATGTAAAAAAAAATTAATGTAACTTTCGCAGTTTAGCGGCCCCACCCGTTGTCGAGTACCTACTTTTTTCCATAGAAAAGGTAATATTTTTGAAACTTGAGGAAATTGTTGCCATATGTAGAATTATTTTAATTTGCCGGCAAAAAAATCCACTTCGAAAATTAATTTCCTAAAATTCCGTACATATTACTCGACAACGGGTGGGGCCGCTCAAGTTTCATAGTTGCGAATTTTTTTCCTATAAAAGAATTTTCCAAAAATTTTTGACCAAAAAATAATTCACCATATGGCAACAATTTCCTCAAGTTTCGAAAATATTTCTTTTTCTATGGAAAAAAGTACTCGACAACGGGTGGGGCCGCTAAACTGCGAAAGTTCCAAATGAATTATATTTTTTTACACTATACCTTCGATGACACACTTTGACAATTACGGGAGTTTGTAAAGAGATTAATATTATTAATCATTCATAAAGTCAGTGGGAGAGGGCAGAAGATAGGGCAGGTGTCGAACATGTGTTGAAAGGCTTGGTTTGGAGTGGCCAGTGGTCCTGGAAGCAGCGGTGGACAGTTATCTCTGGAGGAGATACTTAGGGGCAATGGGCCCCCGACCGAACTAGGACAAGGGGAAGAAGATGTATGTATGAAATCGTTCATTGATTCTTAGGCGGTACGAAGTTCGTCGGGCCAGCTAGTTAATGAATAAATAAAATTTAATTTAGTCAAGTTTTCAAGTGTCCCTTAAAAGGCAGATTTTAAAAATTAAAGATAATTTACATATTAAATTCAGTGAGGAAGTTTGTCACTAATGCTTGATGTCAAATTTTTTTGTTGCCACAACTTGCATAATATTTATTATGCGCAGCGAATCGAATTATTAGAAATAAGAAAATATTAAGCAAATACAACAATTAACAAAATTATTCAGCTCAATATGAGTAGAGTGCATTTAACATTGTAAAAATGATGTATGTACATAAAATATTTGATTGTATAAAAACTAAAAAATTATTTTAATTAGGTACCTATGTTTGAAGAAACGTTGTGTACCTACTAGTGATGTAACGAATATTCGCATTCGCATTCGCATTCGCGAATATTCGCATATTTCAAAGTATTCGCATTCGCATTCGCATTCGCAAAAAAATATGCGAATGTTTTGCGAATATTATTTTAGTAATAAAGTAGTAGTAAAAAAATATGCGAATGTTTTGCGAATATTATTTTAGTCTGTTCCGTGTTGGCCACATTTGTTGTATTGTTTCCTGTGTTCGTTTGCTTGATGATGTTATTATTATTAGGAGAAATATGCATTTGTGGAGATTTAATTTATATGTTTGTTTTAAGTATTACAACTGCTATGAGTATAGGGCCCTACAATAATTTTATATTCTATTTAAGGAATATTTATATCATACTACAAGGTGAACCACACTAAAGTATTCTCTCAGAATTTTCGGGGCTTGAAGACTAAGATCGAGGAGTTTAGAGCAAACTTATTTGCAAATAGTTATGATATAATTGTTCTGACGGAAGCTTGGCTAAATTGTGGCATATTTGACAGCGAACTTTTTCAAAACGAATATACAGTTTACCGCAAGGATAGGGATTTCATGTTGAGTGGTAAAAGGGATGGAGGTGGGGTCTTAATTGCTAATAATTGAGAAGCATACACCTACATATGAAGAGGGTGTCACCTAATAATTTTCCCAAATGGTTCTCTAATAGAATTCTGTTATTGTTTAAGAGAAGTCTAAGGCTTGGCGTAAGTTGAAGATGAACCGTAATGATTCTGACTACAATTGAACCATCAGTTTTAAGAAGGGAACAAACGCCAAAATATCAAAAATCGAAATATTTTGTCAAAGTGTCATTGAAATCTAAACGCACACCTCCACGTGAAAAAAAACGCAAAAACAATATTTTCTGAGTAGTTATGCATTGTCTAAATTCTGAACAGTTTGAAGAAGGAAATAACTCCGTGATTTATTCCCTTCTTAAAACTGTTTCTCGGAATTTTCCCTCAATGGTGATCTTTTTTCTTCTAATTTTACTCATGATGTTGATACTTGTCAGTTGGTTGTGTTTTTAATAGTGTCAAGTATGATTGTGTCTTTCTTTTTTTAACAAATTAGGTACATTTTTTATGTCTTGTAATTAAGCTGAGGAAATTCCTAGGAAATTTATAATAGGTGTAAGAAATACAAATTTTTACAATCATGAAGTTCAAAAAAAAAACAAAAGATTTCGTTATATGTTAGTACAACAACTGGGTGCAATATTCCTTCGAAAACCAATACCGATGATGAGTGCGGCTGTAAAAATAGAGAGTGTTTTCTAAGGAGGAAAAAAATAATATAGAAACAATTTTTTGATCACGGTTCGAAAAATGAGAAAGACACTGTTCTAATGGGTTTAACATTACCTTCATTTATTACTCGTCGAAGGTCCAAGAGCAAAAAAATTAATGATTGAAAAAAAGGTTTTTCAGTTCTATACTCAATAAAGAATAAGGCTTTTTTCAACTAACTTCATTGGTTGCTGAAAGAAAATCGCCAGAGGATAAACGGAGAAACACCAAAACTGCGGAAAATTTTATCAACTCAAGTACCTAGTTTATATTATTAACAACCATATAAGAACATTTTCTACCTAAGTGTCTCACTATTCCAATAAATAGTAAAATATTTGAATTCCGACCTCAATTTTAAAATGATGTTTAATAGCTGTAGTGTACAAAATATCCAAATTTTACAACAGTTGTAAAAAACGATTTTTATAGAAAATATTTCAATGAAAATTTGGGATTAAGATTTGGTCGCCCACAAGTAGATGTGTTTAAAGATTTGAACAAAAAAGTAAATCTTCTTCATTGAATGATACTGCTAAACGTGTTGTGTGGCAGAAAAAAAATATTCATATTAAAAGGGCCAATTTATATGACCATTTTATATAGCCAAAGGGACTTTTTATATACTGTTGTATTTTTTTTTTGCATTTATTGTTGATGTTTTTACAAAATTAGAAATAAATAATGTAGTTTTATAGAACCGTTTTTTAATTATCATACATTTAACAAACGATTGCCTCAAAGATGTTTGTAAGTTTGAAGAAGGGAACAAATCCACAAAGTTCGATCTTAAATATCTCAAAAAGTAAAAAGTGCAAAAAAAATCTCATGTTACACATGATATAAAACATTATTTTTTATATCTGTCCCCTACAACAACAGACACGAATATAACAAATGAAAGAGTTGTGAAGTTTTTTTCGGTTTTCTCAAATGTGGTTCACTTGGATTTATTCCCTTCTTCAAACTGATGGTTCAATTTATTTTTTCAACTAAGAGCTCAGTTGAAGTTGTCGCAGAATCACGATTATAGGTCTTTTATTAATAACACTGAGAAGTCACTTAAGGGCAATGTCAAGTCTTTCTTTTCATTCGTGAATTCCCTTAAAGAATCTAGAGGCTATCCAAGGGTAATGGGTGACGGTGACCAGACTTCGAGCGATCCAGAGGGAATTGCAAACTTGTTTTCGACGTTTTTTGGTTCTGTATTTTCACTGAATAATTTGCATGATTCTAATACTAAAGAATTGGAAAATATTTTAACTAACTCATGTTTATCCATGGTTAAAATCTTGAAATCTGATATTCATAAACGTTTATTAGGTATAGATGAGACAAAAGGAGTTGGCCCTGATGGTCTAGCACCAATATATTAAAGAGATGTGTAAGTCATTTAACCAAACCATTGTATCTGACATTTATTAGAACACCTTGCTGCAGGAGGCAATCTAGACTATGGGACATGGAAAACCCTAAATCGACTGAGATCTGGTGTAGGAAACTGCCGCGACAATAGAGAAAGATTGGGCTTCCTACAGGACGAATCCGGAGCGTGTGACTGTGGTGCAGCACAGACTATGCCACACTTGTTGGAGTGTCCATTGTGCCCTGTCACTTGCACTATGGAGGATATTTTTGACGCATATCCACCTGCTGCGCGTTTTGCGCAGTACTGGAAATCAGTTTGATGGGTTTTTTCTCTGGGTTTCGACACGATAAATAAATTAGGAGTTTACAAGAAGGATGCTTTCCATGCAAATGGAAGATGGCTAGTATTATTCCTTTGCATAAATCTGGCAGCAAATCGGACGTTCGTAACTACAGACCAATTTTAATTCTATCACCTATTTCAAAAATATTTGAGGGTATGGTTCGTGAACAAATTACTTTTTTCCTGAAGCCGTATCTTCTTGTAGAGCAGCATGGATTCATGAGTGGAAGATCGACAGTAACAAATCTGATTTTTTTCTCAGCTATGGACAATCGTATACAGTTGGATGCCATTTATATCGGCTTTCAAAAGCCATTTGATAAAGTAGAACATCGACTTTTTTCAACTAAGGTGGATTGACTCATATATTTCTGATAGATTGATGACAGTTAAACTTAACGGTTACTCATCTGGCAGTGTCAGTGTTACATCTGGTGTCCCTCAGGGGTCTTCTTTGGGTCCTTTACTTTTCACGATATTCATAAACAACATAAAAAAAGTGCTTTGACCACTCAGAGCTTCTATTATTTGCGGACGATTTAAAAATATACTGTCAAATTCAATTATTGTTTGACTATGAAATGCTTAACGAGGACTTGGAAAGACTACACGAGTACTGTAAAAGAAATAACTTGCACTTGAATCTGGAGAAGTGTAATCAGAGCCCGTAGACAATTTGTACTTGGCGATCGCCTACAAACGAATTTTCGTCAATAACTGCAACAATAACGCATAATTATACGGTACGTGTAGGTAGATTGTCGAAAAGTTCGCCAGTAGACGATCGCTAAGTACAAATTGTCTACGGGCTCTGATCTCTTTTACCAAAAATAGAAACAAAATTCGATAAATTTACAATATCCATAATCATGATTTAAAAGAAGTAAATAAGATTAGAGATTTAGGTGTGGTGTTTGACTCTGAGCCTCACTTTGATGATCACGTGAACAAAATTATCGAAGAGAGCAATAATATACTGGGATTTATTCTGAGATCTACAAAGTCATTTAGGTTATATGAATCGTATTTGTACTTGTACTTATCGTTGTTTCGCTCCAAGCTGGAGGACTGTTCCTCTGTATGGAATCCACATTTAAAAAAATATGTCGATCAAGTTGTGAGAACTCAGTCTAAATTCATTCGTTTGGTTAGGAAGAGATTGCATTATCCTGTATTTATTAAAGATTTGCCTAAATTGGAATTGTGAAGAGTTTTGCTGGATGCATGCAACCTGAGAAAAATAATTATGCTTGTCCGAATACGATGTGCCTAATATTTTAGATAGGATTAACCTTAGAATGCTTCCTTTAACAAGATCTTGTTTTCCGTTTTACATTAAAAAAAAACAAAAACGATTGCAGACTCAAGAAACCCTGTTTATAGAATTTTAAAGTGCCAATTACGTCAGGTATGTGAGAAAGGAGAGTTGAGGGTAGAATAAGATGAAATAAATATAAAAAAAATGTATATGTTTGATAAAATGTGAAGTGTTTGGGATAGTATTAATTTTTAGACTGTTTTTTAAATTTTTAAATTTTTGATTTTTCTTTTTTAAAAGTTTTTTTGTATTGTTATTGCATAGATTAGTGAAGTGTGAATGTGTTTGTGCGAATGAATGTATTAGGTATGTGTGCGAAATTGGGTGAGCAGCGATTTGTAATAGGAATGGGTGATTGGATGTATTGTGAATTAATACCTATATTATGTGTAAGATTTTCTATAATTGTTTTGTGTGTTATTGCTGAAGTATGCACTGTTTCGATGTAAGACTATTGGAATGTTTTTGTCGCTTACATGTTTATATTTATATGTCTTTCATCTGTTGTGTACCATGTAAATGAAGAAACAAATCAGTAATTCGGTGAAAGTACCGGATACTTACCCGGTACATTGTGGAAAAAGGTACTGCAAGAAAATATTCTTTAAGAAAACCGAGGAGTTTTGGAATATTTCAAATTCCTATACCATTTTCAAGTCAATATTCGCATTCGCATTCGCATTCGCGAATGTCGGCATGAAATATTCGCATTCGCATTCGCATTCGCGAATATCCAAAATCAGACATTCGTTACATCACTAGTACCTACAGGTAAGGTGCTGAGTTGGAGTAGGCAGATCTATGTACCTACTTTAAGAAAATTATAATTTAGTTGATAATGTAGCATTTTTGCTCTTCTCTGATTAAGGTTTTCTGTGGTTTCCCCATTTCGCAATAAGGTAAATACCGGAGAAGGTAGATATTTATATTTTTCTTTAAATTCTTCTCTTGTGAATCCGTGCACAGCGAATAACTTTCCAACAGTTCTTTATCAATTAATTATGATTACTTTCTTAAAAACACGGGCTTCTCCCAACATTCTTTTGTTCAAACCCTATAACTCAGTATCTTATTTCACTTCTAATTAATCGCCTGATGATGGAGTCGAGAGTCTCCGAATATTAGTCCGCATAGATAAAAGTCATTAGGAAGTTAACTATATACTGGTTTTTTTTTTCAATTTATCTTGAAATGGATTTCCAACAAGTACCTTCGGTCAATAAGATAAAAAAATTCTTAACATTCCTGGTGTCAATATTTCACAGGAAGCCAGAGAATATTGTCTTGTTGTATTTCATCAATGTTTTCCATACATAGTGGACTCTTAAACTACATTTTGATTAAACACATATAAGATATTGTGACTTCTAGTAATAGAGTACTAGATTTTATTCTTAGATCACCAAAAAACTTTGAAAATGTTAACTCTTTGGTCAAATTGTAGGTCTATGTAATTCGCTTAAAGGTGAAATATTGTTCTGTTGTTTGGTGTTCTGCCAGAGAATATTGTCTTGTTGTATTTCATCAATGTTTTCCATACATAGTGGACTCTTAAACTACATTTTGATTAAACACATATAAGATATTGTGACTTCTAGTAATAGAGTACTAGATTTTATTCTTAGATCACCAAAAAACTTTGAAAATGTTAACTCTTTGGTCAAATTGTAGGTCTATGTAATTCGCTTAAAGGTGAAATATTGTTCTGTTGTTTGGTGTTCTTACTATAGTAAGTACGTAAGTGGACCGAACATAACAAACTGCAGAGAAAAATACGAAATAAATAAAACATAGAAACAGAAACCAAAACCAAAATTTTGAAAGGTTTGCCTACTTTATTGTATTGTTACAGATTTAACTGTTCCATTGAATGAGAAACGCCGCAATGCAATATTAAAAAATCGTAAGTTATTCAGGACAATACTAAACGTAGCAAGGAATGACATTTTGCAGCAGAATATTGTTCTAATATGTTATAATAAATTCAAAATACTTCAACCAGATATATAATATGCTACTCCAACTATAAATGAAAGGTTGAAAACACGACTACAGCAGGGTTACTCTTGACAAAACTAAACACGATCTTAATCTAGTCTTGATCTTGATCATACGACGCACGAAGGGACTATGGTCAAAAACACCGCGCTAGCGCTAACGCGCGATCGGTTTGCGTGTATTTTTGGCCAATAGTCACTTCGTGCGTCGTATGATCAAGATCAAGACTAGATTAAGATCGTGTTAAGATTGTGTCAAGAGTAGCCCTGATGCGAAGAGTTTGTGGCATTTTAGGGTTCACTTTCAAAAAATGAAGATGATTACACAGTACATATGACTTTGAATGGAGAGCGGGTAAGTGACTAGAGGAATATTGGAAATAAATTCGCATGTTTTTTTCCACAGCATTCCATACAAAACCTAGAACCCTGACTCGTTTACAAAAGTGAGGCAAATAATCTATGATTTTTTGACAGAACGGTTGGCGAAAGCGTGTGGTGTTTCCTACATTTTATAGACTTTTTCTCGCATTTTTATAAAAATATATCATTTTTACATTTATATAAACGTAATTGGACATTTTTTGAAGTTCTTGTCGACGTTTTTAGCGATTTACCACACTTTTTTTCGCCAACCGTTCTGTCAAAAGTGCCGAAAAATGGTGCCTCACTTTATTACAATGAAAATATATACGAGTACTCCATCTAGGTATTATATATAAAAATCTATGGTTTTTTCAGTGAGGTGTACGAGCAGGATTTGCATGATCAAAATACACTCAAAAAATGGCTTGTTGCCATGGTTGTATGTCCACATGATTGTAGTATACCTAGCCTACTTATGTTCTATTTATATTTCATGTTGTTGTATTCAGCTGGTATCATTTATTCTTGTTTTTACTTATTTAAGATTTGGTATAGCATTGCTATTTTTTATTTTCATATTTGAATTTTGTTTAATTTTTTTATGTTTATTTTATATGTATTATAAAAGCCTAATGCCGTGTATTGGTTGAAATAAATAAACAGCATGAAATTCTAATGAAATTGCATTGATGAATAATTTTACGACATTTAATAAAATGCATACACGATATGCATGACCAACGTAGTTGTGACAATTAGTATATTTTTATTGACTTTTTAAGTGCATAAGTATATTGATTTGTTAAGTATATAAAAATGTGCTAATTCTATATTTTTTTTTAATTCGCAGATTTTATTGAAATTTTATTCCGTGTAGCACCCGGTAAAGAATTGGTCTCGTACTCTTCTCCGTAAATTTTCGAGTGTCCTGTAAAAGTCAGAGACTTGGTTATGTTATCTGTGCCCAACTGTACGCAGTAAAACGTAGTAAAACCTTCACCTCATATTATCTCCTGCGTAAAATCATATGATCTTTCATTCATAAAATGCATGTTGCACATGCATTTCGGATGAAAATTATATCATACAGTCATTCATAATATGCGATACTCCTCGCATACTGGATTTGATGTTGTGTCGGCCATTCTATGAGATGGTACTGATGAGACACGTGTACCTACCAATGTCGAAACACAACATCTTTTTGACAAATCTAAAACGCATATTCCGGTGACAGGCCGAGTCTCGTTCCATATGCAAAGGCAGTATGAGCCAAGTCTCTGCACAACTGTAAGCAGTGAAACGGAGTAAAACCTTCACCTCATACAACTAGTACAACTACAACTCAACCCCTAAGACCAGCACCTGGTGCTGTCCGGGGTTAAAACTATCCATCAAATATTTTTTTTTTTAATTATTCTTGTCTATTCTTTTCTATTCTTTTAAAGACCATCCGCTCGTTTGTGTGTGATTTAATCATTAAATATTGTGACTATTTTGTGCAGTAAAAATTATTATTACATATAAACCACAGAACAAAACTTCGTGCAACTTTGACACGAAATTATAATAAAAAATATTATCAGTCATACAGTATTATTATTATTACACTATTATTTTTATCATACTATGTATGTATGTATATAATTTATCACGGCTTAGAACATTTATATGTAAACACCGTAGTACTTTTATATTGTACCTCAATATATGTATGTATAAATATGTAAACATTTTTTGTTCCAGTATCTAGTTGAAAGTTTGCGGACAATCAACAACATAATTAATTTGTCCAAGATGATTTTTAAGTTCCTAATATATTATAGCGTCCTGCTAACTTTGCCAATCCTGGTGAGTCTTTTTTAAATTTTCGACCAATCCTTTCCAAAAATGTTCTGGGTAAATATGTGTTCTCTGTATAGTGGAACTTATAACTTGTTTTGACAAATTTTAATATTTGCCAACCATACGGCTTTTTTACGCGGCGGTAGAATTGCCATCCACACTTCTCAGCATTATACAACCAGATAAGTCTCCATATGATCAGTCATGGTCACACAAAAACTTAACAGTCTAATGCCGTTAATAATTCACCTATGTCTTTTTATATAGAAAAATAAAGAATTTAATATTTTAAATTATATTTTACAGTTTTCTTATAATATATCCAAAATGACATTATAAGTATTAGGTACATTATTATTGTTAAATTTGTGTACCTTTCCAATCAATACTTACCTATCTAATTTAATCATTTAAGTCAATAAAACTTAATAATGTTGAAAAGGTAGAATGTTTCAACACAAAATTCTAATCGCTTTTTTTCAGGTTCAATGTCATAGAAAACGCGACTGCTCATCATCCAAATGTCTCAACTATTCCATGATGTAAGTCAAAGTATAGAGATCCATATATTTATTGTAGCAGCCTTAAACCTTCATATTTATCACTTGAAACATTGTTTTGATTTTCCCCTTGGAGCAAACTTTGTTTCAATGTATCAGTTGCTCACAAAGTTTGCTTTTGCCAATGGGCTACCTTGTTTTCACATAATTATGGGTTACAATCATTCTTTATGTTTCACATCGAATGATGATTTATAATGTGTGATGAAAGAATGGATATGTGGAACGAATGAATTAGGAAAAGATGACAAACAGGGTATACTTCTCTGAAACACGGAATGTGTGTGAACGGGAGCCACATGGCTTGATCACGTAGATCAAATTCTCAAGGATGACTGTGCGTTAAGTAAAAGAAATCGACTTGCGTGTATAAGTTATTGTATAAATGTAAAATATACGAAAGAAATATATAAGAATTGATCAATGTGGTGTTCCGTGCTCTCTACCTACCCCACTAGAGCGTGAGGGTATAGATATACAACCCTAACACTTTTAGTGGGTACGTAGTACACACATAAATATATGTAGGTATTTAAACAATATTCAAAACCTCTTCGAAACGATTGCACTCTCTTATCTAAAGGGAAAGAAAGAAAGAAGGAAAAACAACCAAAAGGTCTACCACATCGTTCTGCTACAATTATAATCTTCGGTCTAGTATTCATTTAGGGGAGAGTAGGGATGTATGGGACAAATTTATTCAGAATTGAATTTTAGAAATATAAAAAGCAATCTATTTGAAAAAAGTACTATGTTGCCGAAGATACACAATTAGCTATGACATTTAATAATTAAAATTATACTAAATTTTGTTATAAAAATAAAATCAAAAACACTGTTTACTTTCACTTGTTATTTATTTTAAATATTTTAGCAAAGATCTTTCGTTATATTAACATCATCAGTGCTCACTTACAACTAAAAGTTGTAAGTGAGCACTGATGATGTTAATATAACGAAAGATCTTTGCTAAAATATTTAAAATAAATAACAAGTGAAAGTAAACAGTGTTTTTGATTTTATTTTTATAACAAAATTTATTAAAAATGAACTTTCACCAAGTGACTACCGAAAAAATTAATAGTAAAATTATACGGTTGAGCATATTAAATGAGTTATGAGAAATACTATAAGACCATGACTTTGTCCCATTCCTCCACACAGTGTGGAGGATTGGGACACATAAATTTTATGAATTGTTTTTGTACCGCCATGTTTTTGAGGTGTAGGTAATACCAGTACTACATCCTTTGGTGATACTAAAGAAAGATCTTCCTGAATTGGGAACAATAAATCATTGGCCATCTCTCCTTCTTAAAAGGGTCAGCAATCGATTTTCGCTGTCGCCTATTATTTCTTCAATCCGACCAACATAATAAATTATCTTATTTTACACTTCAAATTTTACTAATATGAAATCCCCTTGTTCATACGTGCATCGGACACGTCCCATACTTCCCTCACTGAAGTGTCCCAAACCTCCACCACAAACAATAAAATGGTAAATGACATAATTTTATACAACAAGTTTTGGAGTATGCTGAAACAATGCGTTAATATAACGAACAATTATCACAGGTTTAAGAACAAAATATAAAAATGATCTTATCTTTGCTCTACTGTCTCCCAAAAGGATAGAATTTATTAGGTATAATTTTACTTTTTATGTAGAAAAATGATAAACAACATTTTTTTTTCGCCATACGCACAAAACACCAACTGCCACTGATTTTTCACTAAACAGAATTCTATTGACATCTTTTGACGTGCATAAGATGCTATGAAATGTGTCAAATATAAATAATATGAGTACTGTTTCATACCTCCACAGTGGAACAGGACTCCCACACAAGGCTTGTACTTCTCCAACATTATTTATTTATTTTTTTACATATACGAATTTCGTAAAAAATTAACGACCTTCTTATACATTTTTTAATTTTTCTCACCACATGACCTTTTTATCACATAAATAGTTGCGCTGAGTAGGTTCTTTTTCTTTCCGCTTTCTATTCTTGTTAGGAACATGTGTATTTTATTTGTTTTTTTTTTATCCTATTTATAGTGAGCCAGAAGAAATCGCATATACGATAAATCTGCTTTTTGGTTCTTTCTGTAAACATAATATATTTGTATACTTCATGATTTGTCAACATTTTTTTATTTATTTATTATATTACAAGCTCCTGTAATCTCCGTAATACTGGAGAGACGATAGTCCTGGCTGGGACATGTTTTGAGAATGCCCAATGATAGTTGGCCAAAAAGAGAGCTGTTCTTCCGTCCATAAGGGTTCTGTCGGCCCGGGCGTTCCTCTTTCACAATAACCGTTCCTATGACAACGACATCAGAAATGTCGTGTAAAGAGGTGACGCAATTGGCGCAGAGACGCTCTGAATGGAGGAAGCTGGTTTCTGCCCAATGCTCCCGAGAGGAGCGTTGAGGGCGATGAATGAAATGAATATTACAGCAGTTTCAATGGTCCATAAAAATTAAATATCTAACTAATCTTCCAGAACTTCTGTCTGTGAGTTATGGGAAATTCCAGAGAAAATTACTCCGAACATAGCAGATCTTAAAGGTGCCGTACGGGAATTAGTTCATGGAGCTAACTCTAGACTCGTCGGATATCTGTTATCGCAGGCCTTATGGATTGTTGATTACTTCACAGGAATGCCTTCCTTCACACACCCTACTTGTGTTTATGGGAATGTAAGTATTTCACTCACCTAAATCATGCTATAGCCATGTTTCTAACACATTTTCAATTTCAAGTTATTAAAATATTTCTATAGTAGTACTTTCTTGAAAACCCAAAATGTATTGCATAAAATGAGATATCGATAATTAAATCAAAAACACTTACAACAATATTATAGTTATTATAAATAATAATATTAATACTTTGTTATTATTCGAGCAATTCGGAGCACCCAGTAAAGAATTGGTCTCCCACTCTTCTCCATAAGTTTTCGAGTGTCCTGTAAAAGACAGGTGTTCGAAAAAATAAGACAATTTACATCTTAAATTCGGCGATGAGGTCCATCCTGAATGTCTTGATTCCATATTTATTTATTTATTCATTCATTCTTTACTGTACATTGATAAAAAAACAATTACATAAAAGGTATACATTCAAATTAAATACAATCAATATACAGAGGGCGAGTTTATAATTGGCACGGAGAAGACAGCTTGCATGTTTTATATGCAGCTGGTCTGCTGGCTACCCCACTTGTGGGATATGCCGTGATGGTATAGTATAGTAGTATAGTATAATTATTCGTATTTATACTTTATTAAATATATCAAATAAATTAAGATCATCAAGTAACCAGGGCAAAACGTGATGTACGAATCGCATATTGAAGTAATCTTGTCCTGAAAACCTAACTATGGCAAACGGCTATTATAGCGGAAAAATAGCTGAACACTAAAACTACATATAAAAGTTTAATAAAATATTTCAGCTCATCAATACGACAGTTGCTTTGAACGCTGCAAGTGATTCATGTTCAAAAACAGAAGCCCAAATTGCTGTAAACAAATCTGTTGTAAAATATGGTAATCTCTGCATCAATGGTACTGAAAATACACTTGCTGTCGGAATGAATCTTGCCGGATGCGACTTTAAAAAACCTCCATCGGTGAGCACCTTTAATAAACTTTTGAAAAAAAATAGCATAACAATTATACATTATTTATTTATTCATGAAATATACGGCTTGCGCCTTTTTACAAATAACATGATCAAAAAATAATACAGTCTTCACTTACAAACGACAAAATATCAATCAACAAAAACAAATACAAGCTAACACAACTAGGTAACACTAGTGCTCTATTAATAAATACATAGATATAGGCACATATTCATAGTTTGCTCGGGCACATGGTACTTACCAACCAAACATAGGCATGCAAGTATATAGTTGGGTATCTCTTTACATCTTACACTATATCGACCACTGGTATGCATAGATATAGATTATAGAATCGACTATAAAAAAACAAAAATTATACTACTATTATTGATGTTTTGTCACATACAGTAACTCAAAATTCTCTCCCAGTATTCCAGGTGACACGGACACATGTCCAAAGTGTCACCCGTTTCTGTATCCGTTCGGTAATTGTATTATGTAAGTTCGTTATGTTAATATTATTATTATTCTAAAAATGTTAGACGATCTCAGCAGGAAAAATGAAATAAAAGCTTTTTCCAAAAATAAACAGCGAGTCAGAGAAAAAAACACAAAAGGGACATCATTAAAAAGAAACAACAGAATCAAAGGAGAGTCTCTACCCTGGCGATAAAGTCATTGTATGTTATGTTGAAAATATCAACATAAACATTCAAATCGTGAAATAATCTTATAGTCTTGCCGACAGGAGAGTTTGGTATTATGTTTGTTCTGCTATTTGGGGAGCAAAAAAGTATATGTAGTCAAAAAGATTGTGCGATACTGGAAAATATGCGTTACTAGGTACTTAAAGTATTTACCTGGCCAAGATATTATTATTTTTATTTAATTTACTAATAAAACTATTCAATAAGCCATAATTCTATTATATTAATTTGGGGCACACCCATCTCCTTCCCCACTTTCTATAAAACAAACCCATTTTACATCAAATATACTTTGAATATTCTAATTAGGTTAACTATTCAGTTGGATACATCCTCGGTGTTAACATTGTTAATTTGACAGAAAACTCAAGAACCATGTTTAATTGGATCTGCCCAAGAGAACTTGTTAAACAGCGATAGTACAGAGATACCCGCTATCATGAAACCAATCATGGGAAGAATGCTGAAATCTAAGCACCCAGATGACCAGTACGTTGCTGCGACAGTTCTAGGATGTAGCACCAAATCAAGCATTGATATCTTTGAGAAGCTTGTTCAAGTGGAATCTTTTCAAAGGGTAATTTTTAATTCCTTTATATATCTTTACTAGAGAGCATCTACTGTTGTATGAAGTTGATTGAGTTAAATTAAGAAGAGACCTTCGGATACCCTTGTTCCCTTCTTTAGAATTAAAGAAAATATAACACGCCAGAACTAATAATCCTCAAAAATATTAGAATGAGTTCAAAGATCAATTTCTTTCTTTTTATTATTTTGTTTGACTTTCTTCAATATAACTCTCTTTTAGATATTAAACAAAAATCGTTTGCTTTGCAGGCCGTGCAATATAAATGTTGTGATTTATTGATTCCAAAAAAATGTTGCAAGAAAAGAGAAGAAGACATAACATATTGGCTTGGAAAGCTCAAAACCTACGTTGACGTTGAAATTATCAAAGGTTAACTGCCACATGTTTAATGTCAACTACATAAACATAAGTTCAATGAGCACAATCTCTTTCCTGAACTCTACAACTTTATTTATATTCAGTAAAAAAAATACATTTAAGCACTGTGTCTTTCACTTAAAGCGAAAAACTGTGTCTTTCACTTACTTTAAGTGAAAGACACCGTGTTTAAATTTTATCAAACTAAATAATAAATTATGACGAACTTTCACAATGGTTGCTCTTTGACAATAAATAAATTAATAATCATTTCATTAAAATGAATTTAAAAACACTGTATAATTTCCAAATTAAATTTATTCACCTCAAACGTTTTCGCCAAGGCTTCTACTTGGCATCATCAGGAGGACTAATTAGTTAAAGTTCATATTTAGTGAGTATGTTTTCTATTACTAACTTATACTAAGGGTGGGGGGGAGTTTGAAGGTGGGGGAGAAAGGGCGGAGTTGAGGGTGTTTGATAAGAGGGAAGGAGATGGGTATATCAACAAAGGAGATGCATATGGTATTTGGATATTCACCAAAATGTTCTTGTTTTTATGGATTTCAAGAATCTCCAAGGCATTTAATTTGCTAATCTTAGACTCGGAGTGCAAGACCTTAGTACCTTGCATGTCAATAGAATGATCATGTTGTATACAATGGTCTGCAATCTCCGAGTATCCGGATAACCCCCTGAATGCCCTGTTATGTTCCTGAATGCGAGTTTTAATTGCTCTACTTGTTTGGCCTATATACTTCATATTACAATCCTTACAACTAATACAATAAACCCCACTATTATCTATATTATCTACCCTATCCTTATGATTAAAAAGTAATCTACTTATGTTATTATTGGTATAATATGCACATTTAATATTTTTATTTACATGTTTATTTACTATATGCGAGATTTTACCTAAATATAAAACTTTTCTCCACGGTTTATTATTATTTTCCTTGCAATATGGAGCATAAATGTAATTTTTAAACATGATGTGTTTTTGTTTTTTACATAAAATTTTATCAATTATGTGAATATCGTATCCATTGTTCCGGGCAATACTTTTAATTACATTCAGTTCTTTGTTGAATTCATCCTTATCTAAGGGTATATTCAACATTCTGTGGATCATAGAGTTAAATGCGGCCATTTTATGTGACACTGGATGACAGGAAGACGCATGAATTATATTGTCAGAATATGTGGGTTTTCTGTAAATCCCAAATTTGAATTTACTATTATTAATACTTATATTTAAATCTAAGAAACAAAGTTTTTTGTCCTTTTCAATTTCTAATGTAAATTGTAAGTTTTTATTAATAGAGTTCAAGAAAGTTAAGAAAAGATCTAATTGCCTCTTACTGCCAGTCCATACACAGAATATATCATCCACATATCTTTGGTACTTAAATATACATTTTAACAATGGATTTTTTGATGAGAACAGAATTTCTTCAAAGTGATCCATGTATATTTCAGGCGTCAGCAAATTAAGTAATGGCGACAATTGATTGCCCATAATCATTTCATTGTTGAGTAAAAAAATATTTGTGTGGGATTTGTCCTTAATAATAAATGAGAATTAACTCAAACATCAAATCAAGTTTAGGAGCCATGATGATAACAATATACAAAAAAAAAACAGTAGAATGTGAACATCTAAGAAAAGATTTGAGTGAATTTACATACGTATGCGAGAATCAGAATGCATATAAAAAACAAAGTCGAGACTAAATTATAAAAAATTACATTAATCTAGAGTTTGTGTGTTCACATCCTGAAGACATTTTAACATATTTGATATTAACAGTTCGATTTTTCTCTTTTAATTTTATTAATGTCGAGTAGTTTCGTCGTATCATGATGTGAACTCAATATTTTATGTCAATTAGTTCTCTTAAAAATTTCATGCTAGCTTGACGAAAGTACTCGAGATTAATAAAAGTGAAAAGTTAACGATTTCTCTAGATATTATTTTTACAATTAACCATTGTATGAGGTCACATTTGTAAATTTAACACATGAAACTACCATTATAGGCTTAGAAAAGTCAACGTCACCTCATTCAGTAGTGCCCCGAACGGGATTTGAACCCGCACTCCCATCTTGTCGAGAGATGTGCTTTGTCTAATTAAGCTTATAAACGCCGATGACAGCTTCATGTGTAGGTATTGTTCTGGGATACCTAGTATGGGTACCACATGCTGCATACGTCCAAGTGTAGGTAGATAAGATTGAACCTATCGTTTACAACCTACCTCTAGGTATTATTCCTTTAGCGACATATACGTACCTATATGTATTTTATAATCATTTCTTGGTTTTGTATCATTGCAATTAGCTTTGATGCGAACCTAGATGTTGCTAGATTTGATAAACATGCCTGTCGATTAACCCGCTCAGTTAGAAATAAGTTCAGTAACACCTATGCTATAATCATACTATATAATCTGTAATAGCTGTCTGTTTGTATTATTTTAATAAAATAAAATAAAAAATTGACACTTGCAGAGATTATGAACGTCGGAGACCGCTACGGAAAATATCACTCCCACATTTTTGTGTAAGTTTTCGAGTGTCGTGTGTATGACAGGTAGTATTTATAAAACTTCTCGAATAAGACTTTAACATTCTCAATTTAGCGATAATGTAAACCACATAACATTCTGAATATATTATTTCTTTTGGCTCGAAGAAAAGGACTGGCATATTTATTATATGTAGTTTATCTGTTGTATAATGATTGTATAATTGGATATTGTGTACGGAACAGAATTACCAAATATTTTACGGCCATGTTTTAGGTATGTAATTATTAGACCTTAGGACAACATACAGGTATAACACCGGTTAATAATGACTCGCATTGTTTACTCAAGTCTTATGTTTGCAGGTATGTTGTTTGAGAGTGTAGTAGACAAAGGCATGTATAACATATCACAAATAGTGGATAGGGATTTGGCCGAATATTAGATAATCGAAATAGTAGTCTTTCGGCTCTTGAATTATCCAGAAATGAATTTATTTTAAAGCATTTTTTGTTTTATTCGTATTAAAGGACTATCATTAGCTTTGTGCTTTAATCAAAAAATAAAATGTATTGACGTTTAAAATTGGAAAATCGAATAAAGGTTTGCACAGAAGAAGGGTCACTATTAAAAGTTTGGTCGATGGTATCACGATGTTTTTCAGTTATTTTATCGTAGGAAGAACTTTTTTGGCTCTTAACGGGAAAATATCTAACTATTTACAAGAACTTTTTTTTTTAAATGTCCTTTTTAAGTTAATTTTATAAGCGGCATACAGTGCTGCAGAGATCAATAGAGCTGCATCCACACAAGTCCCTGCATCCAACGCAGGATTCTTCATCTGGAATCAACTTTTCGAGGATCTTCGTAAAAAGCAATCATTGAAGACTCCCACCCATACCCAGATATCTCAGATGTCAAGGAGCTTCTATTTATCCTCTCTTCTAAGCAAAACTTTTGTCCTCATGGTTGGACCCTAATAGCTGTCCAATACCACCTTGTGGGAATGGGAATCATTTAAGTCTCATTTAAGAGAATCATCAATACTAGCGTGATGAAAAATATTTTCCTCCCAACATGAACATTCTCCCATACCTACTCTCCACCAACAAAACACAGTAAACCAATCAACAACAATATTCAGGAGCAAACTGAAAGCATCGCTTTTCCATTACAGTTTTCCGCGCCTTTAGGATGGATGCTCATCAAATAAATAAGCCATCCAATATATGTACATTTGTATATACATATATACATAGTAAATTTAGACCAGATATTATATCCGTGACATCTCTAGTTTGTAGTAACATGAAATAATTCGGCTTTACCTTTTCTAGCCCACTATAACTACATAATACATATATATTATTACCAGTATCTACTTATTAATTGACATGTTGTAGGTACTTGTATTATTCTTTGTGTTCTTATGATGCAATATTTCAACAGTTTGAAAGGTATTAGCTACAAGTGTCAAGTGGACTAACTACATGTCAGAAGCATATCTATTTATATATCAACCTCCTCGTACCTATAAAAAATAAAACAATCAGAAGGGGTGACATACCTCATCCGGAAAAAAACCTCTCATTCGTACAAACACTTGCCTTGTACAAGGTACCACACATTAAAAACACGCCTAGGTATAAATACTATTTAGGTAGTTTTAAATTTCTCTATCACAGTCTATCTTTTGTCTCAGAAACAGGATAAGACTAGAAGAATATGCGACATGGAGAACATCGTAAGACGAAGTAGGATAATGAAACAGTTCTGAAGAGGTCATATAGATGCCATTGTTAATGAGAGGATCGCATACATTATCACAATGCCATTCAAAGGTTTTCTGTGGTTTCCCCATTTCGCAATAAGGTAAATACCGGAGAAGGAAGATATTTATATTTTTCTTTAAATTCTTCTCTTGTGAATCCGTGCACAGCGGATAACTTTCCAACAGTTCTTTATCAATTAATTATGATTACTTTCTTATCAACACGGGCTTCTCCCAACATTCTTTTGTTCAAATCCTATAAATACTGTTCGTCTCAGTATCTTATTTCACTTTTAATTAATAATAATAAAAATCTTTATTGCACAAAATTTGTATACCTACAAAGAATTAAAAAAAAACATGACAACATTACCACTGAATACATAATTTTGCGCAATGGGTGAGTTTATCGCTGAAGCGCAATATCTTCCAACTAACCCATTAAACAAAAAAAAACAATTAATAAAATAATAATAATATATAAATAAATAAGTATACCAAAATAAATTTACACAGAATAAGCCACTTAAAAATACAAACAAAAGGAACAACATCGGATAAGCGACTCGACACAGATGTTGAGTAGGGAGGGATGGGATAGAGAGGATGGGATGGGGTAGGACTGCTCATCATGTTTGGATACACGAAAAAAAAAATATCTTGAAAACCTTGGTAATTTTTATGCATGTAAACGCAACAGAAGACTAGCGACCATTCATCTCCTTCCTGAAAGTATAAAAAGAAGTGCAAGTGCGAATTCTTTGCGGCAGCTGGTTCCACAACCTAGCACCATGAACTGAAAAAGAATCGGTGTAATAGCTCGAATGATGGGATGGGATCACTAGAAGATTATTGGAGGCCGATCGTAATGGAAGTCCATGAGAGTGTAAAAACTCAAACCGTTAATTAATCGCATTAATCGCCTGATGATGGAGTCGAGAGTCTCCGAATACTAGTCCGCAAAATAAAAGTCATTAGGAAGTTAACTACATATATACCTACTGGTTTTTTCAATTTATCTTGAAATGAATTTCCAACAAGTACCTTTGGTCAATAAGATAAAAAATTTCTTAACATTCGGTGTCAATATTTCACAGGAAGCCAGACAATATTGTCTTGTTGTATTTCATCAATGTTTTCCATACATAGTTAATATTACTTTACGCGCTCATTGTACATATACCTACTTATTAGTGTCTACCTTACATATACATACATAGTGACAATAATAATAATAACATGTAGTTAGTAACAAAGTTACTCAGAAAACGAAATTAAGAGTAAATAGTTACTAGAGTACAATATAATATTTCATTTTAGTACTAGGTACCTACTTTATTACTTGTGCCGGACACTTTGACGCATTGTAAAAGCATTGTTTAGGCTTAGAACGTGACATCGTAAACCAATGTTGATGAGTCCAATTTATTATATTTGAATATTGCGTTGCAGACCTTTTTGTTAGATTTCAGCCATAAGTGTCCACAGCGTTTTAAATTATTTTTTTTAATAATTCTCCATCTTCACGACACAACCATAATATTGCACAGGTACTTATTGTTAGGGTGTTTTCAACATAATATATGGCTCCTCCCGTGTGTACAGATTTTGTAGTATGGAAATTAAAATCCTGTAAATGAATGTCCCCAGACATCTGCAGTCTCCGGTTGATTGGTGAGTTCTTCAAAGTGAGAGTATTCGGGATGTATTTATGTAAGTTTATTCGCACCTTTGAATTTTTATGTAATAGATTATTTAATGTTAAGAATATTACTCAACAGACACCTCATCCGCACAACCAACAGACTGTGCGCAAACTCCCTGTTGTATGAAACAGGAAAGGTGTCCCGATGCTTACAAATCGGCTAAGGCTGGTTTAAGTAAGGATAAGGTGTGTGTTGAGTAATATTCTTAATATCTTCACTCATACAGGTATGAAAATCCGGTAAAAGCAAAAACTTCGTTTTACATATTGTATATTAAGTTTTTTTTTTTTATTATTTTAGTCTTAAGTAAAAGTGTAATAAATAATAGCACCACATCGATTAATTAGTTTGATTTACTATTTATCCTCGATAATAAAATACATACTTATAGTTTAATCTAACTCTTCATCTAAGAATCATCTTGGGTAATAAATAATTCCATATTTCAATTACTTACATAATATCTTATCGTGATCTATTTTCTAATTTACTAAATAATTGTTAGCAAATAAACTGCATCAGTCACGAATACAAGTAAAGTGTATTTTAATCACATAATCCAAGAACCGATTACGATAAATATACAGATCTATTAAAGCTTCATGGTTATAAATCAATGACACAATGAAATTATTTAATTAACTCACATTATTGACTTGTAGGATTATGCTTCTGACAATAATCAAATGAATAGAAATAAAATTTTATGTAACGCAAATAATGATCTATTGACCAAAAACCAAATCAACTCAAAAACTTAATTTTGCAAAAAACCTTATTTTAAGTTTATGTGAAGGTATCGGAGATTTAGCGCATTGCCTTCAAAAGCAGAACTCTATTAGATTCTGAAACCAATGATAAGGTAATAAGAATACAAGGCAAATTAAGATAACTCACATTCTAAAATTATATTAACAAGATGATGAATGAAAATATTAGACAAAATTGGAAAATCAAGACAAATTGAGTAATATATGAACAACATTTTATTTTATTGATGTTTTATCATAAGAAATAAATCAATATTTCAAAAATAATTTTTAAAATATTCACACCACTGACTGCTGTTTTACACTACAACATTGCTCACGATCGCTCATTTCTACGAAAACCAAATGTTTGCGTGAACTGCCTACGAGATGTCTTTGAGTAAGTACTAAAACAATGTCTTCCTTTTAATAGTATGCATTGTTATTGCCTTGCAGTTAAGTATTAGTAGTTATTGTTTAACAAAAACACATCGTCGTATAAATACTAAGTCCATCGAGTAATTCTAACATTAGTGTCTTGTTATTCATAATACAAACAACAAATTATTATATGTTGTATTTACTAACTTACCTAGTATTTTAGTACAAGCAATGAATTAACTATGTTATTTTTTATTAAGTATTTCTCAAAAAAAATTGTTTAGTATTCTAATAGTTTTAGATGAATTAATTTATAAGTGAATAAAATACAGTGCTCTAAGTGTAACATTAAACCAGGAGTAACTTACACATTCTAAAAATGGTAAAAACATAAATATTTTTTAACATATTGATAGAAAGTAGTTTTTTTGGTTAAATTGTGTTTGGCAAGGCTCAGACACATTCGATGACAGCTCTAATTTGTTCCTTCATATATTTAGAGAAATTGAGAGAAAAAGAACATATCTTAGTCACAGTCTTGACATAGTCAAATTACAATAAAAAAAATACGTATCTATCGATATACATATGCTTGCATAGTTGTCATATTTATTTACTCAATACGGCATTACAATATGCACCGATGAGCCAATATTTTGGATCAGTGAAATATTCAAATTTCAAAACTTCATAAGTCTGAGTAATTTGTACAGATTGATTGATTTATCCGTATCACCTAAGTTTTTAAAAATAAAAATTAACCACGTTATTTTTTAGTATATCTTCCTACTCGGACTATTTTTATAATAAACGTTTCAGCCGATACTTTGGTGATTTGCAATTTATGTTGGATAGGTATTTATATGACTTGTTATTATTATTTTAGCTTGTTGAGTACTTAGCCTGGAAGTAGAGTGTCGGCCTCGTGAACAGGGGGTCCCTGGCTTGATCCCAGGTGCCGGCAAACTCTCTTTCACAACACAAGCTTTTAGCTTACTGTGAAAGGTGTATAAGCTTGTTATTAAATTTATACAAAACCCAGATGTATCTTATAAAAAATATTTAAAAAATAATTAAATAACTAAAACTATGTACATTGACTTTTTGCGAAACAACTGCCGAGGTTGTATATATTATGACGCGTGATTCTTACTGTTTATTCAGTGTTCAAAACAAACCAGAAAGGCGTAATACGTATCTCAATTTCAAACGAGAAAAACATGAGTTATTTCCGTACGAAAATTACTTATAAACTTGAAATTTGGAAGAAGCGTAGGATATCCGAGTTAAATATCAAGGATTTAGTGACCTTTTAAAAGTAAGATTTCTATAATAAATTTGATGAATGAAATTGAAGCAATTCCATTTCTATTTCGAAGACAACATGCTCTTCGTTGAATATTTTAGCAAGTGACGATTATTCATTTCATTTCAAATTTCACAGCTAAACAAAAGTTCTATGTAAAATATTAGAATTTAATATTTCAACACTGTGTCTCTTCTTCTTCTCCTTGGGCAATTATTAGTCCCACATGGTGGTGGGGTCTGCCTTTCTTGTTTGGTTACGCCACTTGGTTCTGTCGAGCGCATCCTCATGGGAAACATCACAGCTCCTCATGTCTTGTCTCACTACTTCACGCCATCTGCGCTTTGGTCTTCCTCTTGGTCTCTTGCCGGTAACCTCGATACATTGAGCTTTATTGCCTACATACTCAAGTGGTCTCCTGGCCACATGGCCATACCATCGCAATCTGCTCTCTTGTATTTTATCCGAGATATCCCGCACACCCAGACTCCCTCGGATGTATGTATTTCGGATCTTATCAAGCCTTGTGACCCCGCACATCCATCTTAACATTTTCATTTTTCAACACTGTGTCTAAAATTCCGAAAATTTCAGATTCAAGCAGTGGTACAACACTGATAATTTCACAAGTATTTGATATCATTAATGGGTTCCTTTTCCTGCATTGTTCTGTGCTCTAATTAAAAATTGTCCTTTACCAATTGCTCTCATTAATAAATATAACAGTCGTGTCAGCAAAATATTATCATTAAATTTGTTTTGTTGTTTACTTTCTTCCTGGTAGAGATTGCATTAAAATGTGGCAAATTCAACTTTTTAATAAGCCATCATCAGCAATCGTCCCTCAATATATCCTTAATAATAATTTCATACTGCTACTGGCTCCTTTATTGATTCGGAAAATTACATAGTTTCTCAGAATTTTACCGTTCAGTTTAAGGTAAGAGTTTATTTCAAGTATTATTTGCTTCTTACATGATAGAAACCTATGAAACTTATGTTCCATAAATTCTGTCAGTTAATATCTTCAGATTTATGATAATTAATCTACTAGATAGCTATAATAGGTCCCCTCTTGGGGGAGCTCTTCCTACGACACAGTTTCTCATCTTTACGACCCTATTAATAATTAAGCTATCTACTGAACCGAAATGATGTCTCGCCTACTAACTATTTCGATGATATTCGAAAAGCATTAATACGTATTTGGATCAAGCTTTTATAATATAATATCATAATCATCTTTATTAAATTGCATGTTTCGGTTAATTTACTTGTTCGCGAACGTTTATTTTATAAAGAAATTATTTAAATCGAAATAATTGGATTGACAATGTCCTCATAAGACGAAAGACGTCTCTCTCATCGAATAAATCAATAGTAGAATAAAACACTTGTTTTATTTATTTCGATATGGAATTCTACTACCTAAACACCGACACAGTGAATAAAAAGAAATTATTTATTGGAATGTGATGTTCTTTTAACACTGCAATTACCTTACATTTGCTGTAATAACTTTTTTTATTTATTTCAAGTAAAAATAAATAAATATATACGTTTAGCATCTCTATTTGTCTTTTAACTAATCAATTCTCAACGCATTAATTTAGCAGAAAAAATGAAATTCGATACGGCACTATAATATCAAGGTAAGGCAGTGAGTTATGACATAATTTTCACTGGAATTGTCAGATTGAGTGGGGTGAAAACCTTTAAATGACTAAACTCTTTGACTAAGGCTGAAGAGAAGGTTATACGATACTGACTGGCAGAAAGCTGTCCATTATTTGTATTTGTCCCATATAGGTACGAAAAACAGGTTTCCAGAGTGCGGAGCTATCGTGCCATCAGTGTGATGAGTTTGGTAGGAAAATTTTAGGCATTCTGATCAAGAGAATGCGGAAAGTGAGTAAGACGAACGTCTGAAATGTATAATGTACCAAAGCGCCTTTCAGTACACCTAGTAAGAGTTACGCGGATCAGATCTTCTCTTTTCGAATGGTGACAGAGAAGCTCTTGGAGAGAATCAAAAGGTTTCCTGTGTTTTTATTGACCTAGAAAAAGCAGACAGAGTAGATGTAGAATTTTGAGGCAGATGTACATATATTTTATTACTTTGTCCCTTTGTCCCTACGAGGCTATTGTATAATTTACTACTGTCTTCTTGCAAGGTCAAATTATGATAATTAACTGTTTTAACGTTGCATTGTTGCAAATCAACTTAAGAATGAATAGCGTGCACAACATTTTCGCAATAGAAGCGAAATACATATTTTTTTCATCTTAGCAAGTTGCATAATATTTTTTTTAATTTTATTCAAAGAATTTTGTTGAATATTTCAATGAGAAGCTATGTAAAAATAATTTTAAGAAAATATTGTTTGATTTGGACCATTTTTAATGTATCTCAATGAAAAGTTGAACAGGATTATAGACTTTTGAGATGAAGTAGAAAATGACTTCATTTTATATCTGAAACATCATTTTATTTGATTCCAGACACTTCGCATTTGTTTTTCATTATTATTTAGTTTAACTTATTTTAAAAACAGAATTCTCTATTTTGTACTGAGTATACAAAAAAAAAACAACAAGAACGTGATGAAACAACGATAACCGAAATAAAACCCACTAAATAATATTTATCTTCACTCACGCAGGAGTCAAAAATCCAGTAAAATATGTAACAAATTCGTGTACTTTTCATTCTGTGACCAAACTGACCAACAGTTTCATCCACAACAGCCTGGACAGCGTCCTCAATGTCATGGGAAGAAGTGATTCTATTGATTCAGAATCACTCTGAGGGACAGATTTAGCCCCTGTGCTTCCGAGAGGAACGCTGAAGAGCAAAGAATTTTCTTGGTTTGGTTTGAAGAATGAAATCCATCCCATTTCAAAAGTGTCTTATCCCAGAACACAAAGATAGAAAATAGAATAAACATTGAAATCAAACTTTTTTTCAGATGTCAATCACAGCATACTTTGTCATTTTGTTGGCAGTTTCTATCAGCGGTATAGTTCATGGAAAAGATAATGAACAAGCATCCAGTAAAACAGATGACAAGACTGATCTATCTACAGCAGCTAGTGACAGATGTAAGTATTAAAAATATTGAAAATAAATTTGCTATATTTGAAAAATTACGCTAATTCTTAATTCACATTTCTGAAATGGCCAAATCAGAGGTGGTCAATAAAAAGTAAAGAATCGCAATTATGAAGCAACCCAAATCCAGATTAATATACTTGATTTCAAATTATATTTCTCACACTTTAGTTCTTATTTTCCCGAACAGATTTTTTTTTAAAAACAATTTTGATTTTTAGCACAATGATAATTACCAAGTATTAGTATAATTATTCTGCATGACAAAAATAATTTCACAGCAACAAAATCTGGCAGTTTCCTCGAATGGTAGGCTTAGGTAAACCAGATATTAAAGCATTAAAATTCTATAACTTTGTCACATGAATAAGGGATACAATTTGTGGTTAGCAAATACGAGAGTACAACAAAACCTATATTTTCATTAAAATAGCAAATAAATCTGTAGTATGTTCATAGGAACAATAAACTAAAAATTGGACAGGCAAATTATGGACCAAAAACAGAGAAAACCAAATATAGTGATTAAGGAGGTGAACGATAGCCAGATGATCTAGAGTCATTATTTTTTAAATCTGAATATCTCGACGGTAGTCTCGAGATGGAAATCCTGAAATTGATAGATTAGTCCACTATCTACCATTGCCTTCATGACATAACCATATTATTGCTTACTGAGAACTCTTTTAGATTTGAGAATAAAATACTTTTCAAAATTCAATGAATCTTCAAAAAATATCATCAGAAACAAATCTTTAGGAATTTTAAAATATGTTTTATCATTTATTGATTTCTCTTTTGAACAGCACAATATTCTTACGAATATCAATTCTGTTTTTTATGTAATATTTTTATTGTCAGTATTAGTATAAACCTAGAATGTGAAGAGTGGATATTAAAGTCCTATTGATATTCCTGAAATGGGATTAATGCTAATAAAGCTTCCCATATTCTGCGAATTGTGAACCTGTAAACAAGACTAAATTTGGTGCAATTATAATATTATTTTAGCATTCTTTTAATTTATATAAGAAACATTACGAAAGTGAGACCTAATAACTCTTATTTCCTCTTTAACAGTACACTGAACATAAATATTTTTGGTAGAAGATATGCTGCAGGGTTACTCTTGACAAAACTAAACACGATCTTAATCTAGTCTTGATCTTGATCATACGACGCACGAAGGGACTATGGTCAAAAACACCGCGCTACCGCTGACGCGCGAACGGTTTGCGTATATTTTTGGGCAATAGTCACTTCGTGCATCGTATGATCAAGATCAAGACTATATTAAGATCGTGTTTAATTTTGTCAAGAGTAGCCATGCTGGTGATTTCTCTAAGAACTCGAATTATGAAATTTAAGCATCAATCATTAAACTTTTAATTTTAATTTAGTTTTTAGACCTGGTGTGTTCTCATATTTTATTTTTGTATATTAGTATATTGATAAAAGAGAGAGTCGAAATAATGAAATCCTAAAATAAATTATTTTTAATGGGTTAGTTGGAAGATATCGCGCTTCTGCGATAAACTCGCCCATTGCACAAATTTATTTGTCTGGTTCTGCAATGTTTGTGTTTTAATAATGTTTGTTTTTTTGTGCAATAAAGATTTTTATTATTATTATCTCATATCTCATTTATTTAACAAAACAATATAAGATTCTACATTTTGAACACAATATAAGATTAACAATAAAATTTAAATATAACATTAAATAACAAAAACCATAAAATATTAAAATAAATTTATATTCAAAATGTAGAACCCCAACATTATTATTATTATTATTATTTTTCATTCCAGTCTTTGACTCTGGAAAATATTACAATGGCCCTGCTCAAGTATACGGAACACCTGCATCAAGTGGATTCTACCCCAGCACAGGGTATACAGGTTACAGTAGTACGGGATATGTGAATCCAGGATATCCGGGATATAATCCATTAGGAAACAGCAATCAATTCTACAACCCAGGGCTTAGTGGATACAGCGGTTATAGTGGACTTGGAAGTGGATATAGCGGGCTTGGTGGTGGATATAGCGGATTTGGTAGTGGATACAGTGGGTACAATGGATATAACGGATACAGTGGTATCGGTAGCGGATATAGTGGTACTGGAAGTGGATATAATGGATACGGTGGTATCGGCAGTGGATATAGTGGTACTGGAAGTGGATACTATGGAGTAACCGGTTACAGTGGAAGCAAAGGTTATGGGGGATATGGAGGCTATGGTGGAAATGGTGGACTTGCCTCATACAGTGGATATAACAATCCTTACTATTTAGGACAAAATAATTTGGGGTTTGGATATAACAATAAAAACGGAGTAGCCACATCTTACTACAACCGAGGAGTTGGTCTTCCAGGCTATGCGGGAGTCACACCAGGGTTCGTCTCCGGGTATAGAGGATATTCCTAATAATAAACTAATCTAAAATAATTAACACTTATACGCTTGCATATATTGATTTTTATTATTTTTTTTACATGCATGTTATGTTACTGAACAACATACTTAGTTTAAGTACCTATTTATAATCAAAAGTCGTATAATCGTACGATCACTTTGTGACAATAAAATCTGTGTTTTAATTATTTTCTGTTTCATTTTATTCTTATAACTCTAAAAGAATTACACTCGGTTACATTCTTCTTCTTGTTTTCTTAATACAAGACACCCAACATCGAATTAATTATGGCCATTTGTTAACAATTATTCATTCACCAAAAAAAACCTTTCAATGACAGGAGGGAGGATCTTGATTACAACCAAATTCACAATTAACTACTGTAAAATTTCTACGCGTGTTTCTAATCTAGTAAAAGATATCCACAAATCAACAAGCATAGAAGTTTTCTTATTTCTATTATTGCACAGAATCTTTGTTTGATGGTCATTATACTACTTTTTTTTTAAATATGAATTTTTTGGTATGAGCAGTGCAGAATATCTAAATAGATGTCCTAAGGCAAAAGGTTTAGCACTCTAGAAGCCTTGGGGATAAATAAATGTAAAAACTTGGTTAATATTCTACAGCCTCAAATATGGTTACCACTACTTTCTCTCCTGGAGTTTTAAATAAAGTGTTTGTGCTTGTGACAACACTACTGATGATGTTGACATTGCATGAATCAAAACGGTGATTTATATTTATTACAATCTTTCAATAATAAAAATAATTATTAAAAACACACAGATATGTAGTTGCATTTGGCGATAGATCCAGCACAATTCTACCATTGTAGACTTGAACTTTTTTTCTGTCAATAGTGATTAGTCAATAGTGTGGTGACGACCCTAGGCATCCCCTTTACGATCACCGTATGGCACTTTCAAGACAAGGATCGAGAAAAAGCTTCCTTAGGTCACCAATGACCTTACAACCTCGTCAAGCGTAGATAGGAATTGTGGAGGCAGGAACTTGGCGACATTCCGTAGATGGTGTTATAAAAGCACAAATACCGTGAAAAATCTGTGGAAGCTACTGGACAGATTAAGTGTTGGGGTGATTAGGTGCAAAAGTTACCAGCAAATGTGTGTCGAACACGAATTTCGAATGCGGGGAGGTGCAGAGCGATTCTCACTCATTGCAATGCCCTGATGCATGACGCATGTGATGAGAATGCCAAATGACAAAGCAACATACGAGTACGTTGCTGCATACTGGAGTGCCAAGGTCTGAAATCTATAACCGAAAAGCAAGTAAGTATATAATGGTGTGGTTTGAAAACCTTTGTTTAGAATATTTACTACCACGATTGAAGAATAATGTTTACACAATGAAACATTGTGCAAAATCTAATTGGAAGAAGTGAGAAAGGCGTCCCAACGCACACAAACTGACTTAAGTGATCACTTTCGGTGGCTATAGACAACATTCATCAATTCCACCATTCTCACTGTCATGTACAGCAACAGAAAAACATTTTATACAAACCATAGAAGCAACCATTTTTGTGTTAACATGGTTCTTCAATCAAGATGTACGATTGCCTTTGTCTTTTTTTCTTTTCTTTTGTTTTATTCTGTAGGGATCATCTAATGTAACCACTTTTGTTCTTTACTTCTACTTTGTTGTTCCTCTGGTTTCTAATAGACTCTTCGTTATATATGTGCATTCAGTAACTGGGTTCGTGATATACCGAATTGCATTACACTATATTGGTTATTATATGGGTAAGTTGGAAGTTACCGCTTCTCCGATAAACTTGTCCATTGCACAATATCATTTGTATCACATTGGTTTATAGCTTGGTTATTATGTATGCTTCTTATTGTGCAATAGAGTTTATTATTATTTTTACGCGGCGGAAGAATTGCCATCCACACTTCTCAGCATTATACAACCAGATACGTCTTCATATGATTAGTCATGGTTACATTATTATTATATTGTTGTAAAAACCTGCTGAAAAACCAAGAAGGAAAAAATTTAATTAAAATACAAATAAAATAAAAATACACAAACTTGGTTTACTGGAACACATTGCCTCAAGGCAATATGTACGCCTTTTGTACAAATCTAAAGTGTTTATTATTATTATTATCAGTGAATTTAAGAATCATAAATAACCCTTCAGACAACAACTCAATAGCAACTGATCGTTTACATTTTTCACACAATGACATTGAATTATAATCATAGATAATATTATAACTAAGGAAGTATTTTTATACAGCAGTGGTGTATCACTATTACACCACGTCATATTCTTCAAATGGAGTAGGCAGCAGACAATTGCATGTTATAAACACGTAAATTGTCCTCTCCGCGCCAGTTAATCGTTATTCAAACAATTCAATTAATTCATCTCTTCCCATGACATTCCTAACGCTCTCTTGTCGTTCATTATCGTCGAATGTGATCATAGCACATAAGAGTTTTTGTTTATTTTTTTCAAAATTAAATTGATGTGAAAAATTCATCTAGAGTAGGTGAAATTAAATAAAATCTGAGATCTTTTACACGTATTTTTTTATTTTACACATAAATGAAAGTGCGATACTAAATAAAATTGACACTTCAATGTATTCACATACCTATACCATTTGTGTACACCTAAATTCATATGTTTGTTAAATTTGTTAACAAAGGTATCAATTTAAAATACGAATTACCAAAAACGACTTAGTTTGCAAATAAACAAATTAATATAATTTAGGTAAAACACAATGTGATACATTATATAATAATAACTTGACAATACATAACATTTAACATTGACTTTAGTCAAACACTGAATCATTGCTAGCTGATGATAATAATTGACTTATTCTATTATGAAAAAAGAATGAATTCACTCAAAATAAGTAACTTACATATGGGTATGTTATATACCAGCAGAATGAGTAAAGGTTAAATATTTTACATATTGTTTAACTCATTTATTCGTTCTCGTTATTAAGAGACGTTATTATTTTATATTATAATCATACCACCCGGTCGAATGATTCACAAAACTGGATCTTTTAAATCAAATTTATTGTGGAGAAGACCCAGTACGGACAAGAACCAGAAGCTCAAAAAGGCTACCGAAACTTTGGAAGATGACTTGGATCGTCAATTTGATATAGACGAAGATGCAAAAACCTTCTGATCTTCAAAATATATAAAAACTACTACTACTACTACTACTACACCATCACGGCATATCCCACAAGTGGGGAAGCCAGCAGACCAGCTGCGTATAAAAAGATGTATATATTTTGAAGATCAGGGATAGAAATTAAGAAAATACGAAGATTTTTCTCCATGCGGATTTTAAACGACAAATTTATAATAACCCTCTTGTTGAACTGTATTTAATCTGACATTCAGTCATCTCTACGTGTCTCATCATCTCTAACCTCTCACTCTCTAGGTATCTCAAAATGAGACATCACCAATTTTCTTTCATTTACTTACCGCTATTTTCTTATCTTTATCTGGTAATGGACATAACCAAATCATATCATTGACCTTGGATTACCTTTCCATAGCTTCCGAAAACATTCAAATTTTCCTATCAACTCGAAAATTCTTCTCAAAAAGCAAATAGCTATTTATCTTAGTTTCATTGTCAAATGTACGCAATTGACGTCGTCATAAATTATATTGCGACAACATTTTAAATTAGTTTATTCTAGACGTGGTATCAAATCAATTTAATTTCATTGTTTTTACAATAACAATTGAGATAAGATATCGACGCATAGATATGCTATTATTAATAATTAACGTGACACTGTCACTTTTATTTAAATTAATCAATTCATTATCTAACGGAGCCTCTCATTTTATTGTTTTGTAAAATTATTTGGTTTTGAATCCCACAATAAATCTTTCCAAAATCCAGATTTAGTTTAGAATTAAATAATGAGTCAATATCTGACATGTATGGTCGTTGGAAGAGAGGAAGCGACTGCGAACATTGCCATAAATGGAGTGAGCTTCAAACAAGTAAGAGAATTCGTGTACTTGGGCAGCAGAATAAACCAGGATGGACGCTCCAAATCGGAAATTGTGAGCAGAATAAACCAGGCAAGGATTGCCTTTAACAAAAAATCGAAGATATTGGAATCCCCAAATATTGATTTAAGCGTAAAAAAGAACCTTACTAAAGCCTTTGTATGGAGCATTCTGCTTTATGGTTGTGAGACGTGGACCATCAGCAAGAGAGAAAGCGGACGATTGGCGGCCTTTGAGATGTGGTGCTACAGACGCATGCTGAAGATCCATTGGTCGGAACACGTCGAAAACGAAGAATTATTAACCAGGGTAGGCGAAAAAAGGCAACTTCTTAAGAGAATCAGCCAACAACGAGCTAACTGGATTGGCCACAACATCAGGCACCCAGGACTACTTATCGCCATCGCGGAGGGTAAGACCGAGGGGACAAATGGCAGAGGCCGACCAAGAGATGCGTATATGGACCAACTGAAGAGGGACATGAAATGTGGCTCATACGTAGAGCTGAAAAGACTGGCTGAGAATAGGGAGGAATGGAGAAGAAAAACCAAACTCGTTGCAGACCAATCCAGTGGATTGTAACTCATTATATTATATATCTGACATATTAATTCAATGTGTGACAAATTTCATATTTAACATGTTGAATTCAGTGATGAGGTATAAAACACCCATCATAAATGTTTTATTTTGTATTGGCACTGAGAGAATGGCTTACATGATTTTTGCATGCAGTTAGTCTGTTGGCTGTCGATCGTTGGATGTTGGTGTCGAGCTGAATGGGTTTCGGGTGAATGCATTGATGTACGCAGACGATTTGGTGTTAATGGCTGAGAGTGAAAGGGACTTACAAGAGATTGTTACGTGTGTGTATGATAGTTGCAATTTGAATGGTTTGAAAATGAATGTTATGAAGACGAAAGTTCTTGTTTTTGAAAGAGAGAATGAAAAAACGATTTGCGAGATTAAAGTTGGTGACGAATGTTTGGAGCAAGTAAGTGAGTATGTATATTTGGGAAGTATGTTTACGAGGGATGGAAGATGCGATGGGGACATTGAAAGAAGGAAAGTGGCCGGTGCTAGAGTAAACGGTGCACTTCGACCCATTGTCAGCAATGACAATGTGTCGAACATGGCTAAAATGCTGGTGCGCAATACCATTCTGGTACCGTCACTTACGTATGCAAGCGAGACATGGACGTGGTTGAAGAAGGACGAAAGTGGAATAAATGCAGTAGAGATGCGATCGTTGAGAAGAATGGTTGGTAAAACGCTGCGTGATAGAGTGAAGAATGAGGATATTAGAAGAATGAGCGGATGCAAGAAGAGTGTTGTGGACAGAATGCGCGTGAATAAACTACGGTGGTTTGGGCATGTTGAACGAATGAACGAGGTAAGAATGACAAAGAGGATATACTTATCTGAAAGAAAGGGTGTGAGGAAACGCGGGCGTCCGAGAACCACGTGGCTTGATCACGTGGATCAAATTCTAAAGGACGGCCGCGTGTTGAGTAAGAGGAACCGACGTGCGTGTATGAGGAACTGTATGAATGTGGAGGAAGCGAAGGAAGTGTGTAAAGATAGATCTGTTTGGCGTTCCGTTCTCTCTGCCTACCCCACTTGGGACATGGCGTGAGGGTATAGTATAGTATAGTATAGTCTGTTGGCTGTCCCACTTGTAGGATATGCCGTGATGGTATAGATAGATAGATATAGATTCTTCGTAAATGTATTATACTAAAAACATACCTACATAATATTATTACCTTCTAACCAATAATAATGTTATCTTTATCTCAAAACAAACATGAGATACATATGTATGTACGAGTATGTACTAAGATGAAACCATTAAATATGTAAACTGTTCTGTTCATATCACACCTACAAAAGTGACTAACTCGACGTTATATTATGGCACAAGTCACTTGGTTGTATTTTGTGAAATGTTTGAAAGTAATATCTTTTTAATATAATATTTTGATTGCACCATCATGTCGTTTGGAAAAAGTTTTAAGTTAGAAGAAATTCTTTATATAGTTTTAATAGTTATATGTGTGGTAGATTACCTTCAAGCAATCGTTCAACCCACACGACAAGGTATGAAAATATTACAATTTAATACAATTTTAACCTAGTAATTTAGACTTTTCGAGGAATCATCAGTAGTCTTATTTATTCAGAGTTTTTAAATATTTTTTTCGATAAACTAAATGCCTTTTTTGTACGTGTTTATGATTGCAATCACTATAGTCCCATAATCTTTACAAAAAAGTGCAATATCACGCTTCTGTAACCAACGCATTGTCTTATATTTAAGAGATGATTTAATGTAATAAATATACATACAATTATCACATTTGAAATCTTAAAACAGATACACGAAAAGAAATTAAATTGTAGTTACATACTTTACAACCACCGCTTAAAACATTCAAAACAATAAACAATATTTTGTTTTGGTTTGTACTTATAGCTGTTATCTCTTGTGTATAGAAGTCGACAAACTATGTAAAACATTTTCTATTCCGCACTGAGAAATCCATGATTCAATACATTATATAAATCTGTTAGTTCATCGGATATCTTAATTCGAGTTTATATAATTCTCTGAAATTGGCTGTTCTCGTTCCCAGGAAAAAAATTGAGAAAAGTCGAGAAATAAAATGTACTAAACTAGACTCCATTCTTGTTTATTAAATTCTAAAGATTACAGTTATTGTAGACTGTTGTAACATACTTCACATTCTATTACATATTTTTTTTAACAAATATAAGTAATTATTTCAGAAAAAGAAGCATAACAATTTGATTTGTTATGAAGAAATTATATAGTTGATCTTCTCTGTGCACACACCTTACCACAATCATATAATTATTTTTTCAATCGAAGTTCACGATCTACAATGAAATGAGTGTCTATCTGTTACTTTGTTGTCAAATATTATTCGCGCACAATATACAGGCGAGTTACTTTATTTACATGTATTTTTTAGGTAACTGTATAGTTGGAGACACTGGACAAACCGTATTAGATATTTACATTAAAGATACAGAAAATGATACATTCGTTCGTGTCAAGACTCAGAACGTAAAATGTACGTATTTATTTTAATACTAACCAATTCAGGAAAAATATATGATTGCTTTAAACTATACTTTTTTCTTTCAGCTGTCACAGTTAGTCGTGGTTCTGATTATACGATAATATCTCACGAAAATGATATTTTTACTATTAAACCTTCCAAAATATTTCCTCAGTACGAAGAAACAAACGGTGGAGACAATATCATAGCAGTTGAAATCAAATTTTATTGCACTGTTGGAGATCTCAAGGTGTATGTGAGTATTGTTTTTCAAATTTACTTGAAGCTTTCGTGTGTTGAGATGTAAATTTTAAATTAAATTACTGCATACAGCAAGATTAAACCATGCAGATCTCAAGCAGAATTAATAGTCAGAACAGGCAAAGAACTTTATATTGCTTTCAGTGATAGTCTGATGAATTTTCAACTTAACTAAAATACCTATTTATAAAATCAACTTAAACCCCAGTCGGCAATCCCACTGCATTTTCTTGTAAATTGAAATCTCATGTATCGAATATTTATACGGCTCCTCTTTGTTTCATAAAAAATAAGCCAGAATCATAGTTTCGTAAATTATGATATACCTGCCCGAGAGTCATCACGAAAAGACTTCAAAAGGAATTCTAATAAATATTCATGTTTTTCAACACTTCATTTTAAACTATCAAATAAAATAAATATTTATTATTATTATTGTTTTTTGCTACTGTTGAGTATGACTTACGCACGACCGGTTTCGCGGAATCCGAGTATAGATCAGCACCTGATGATGCGAACTCGGAGACCGCGAAACTGGTCGTGCGTTAGTCATACTCAACGTTAGTAACATAAAACAATAATAATAAATATTTATTTTATTTGATAGTTTTTATGTTTATCATTTCAAGGTATTCATATTTCATGTAACGGATACCAATAACCATGATCCGGAATTTGTTGATGGAAGAGGAAATACAGAATACACCATTTACACTCCAGTTGGTTCAGGTTTTCCGATAATCCCTCTCTACGGGGATTTGGGAGCCATTGACTATGATATGACAACATACAATATTACATTTGAAATTGAAGACAATCCATATTTTGATATCTCATACAATAATAAACTGAAAAACGGAACAATAGTTGTATATTTTGCCACTGTCAAAACCAAACAAATCATCTACAGACTTCTAGAACCTGTTATCCTTAACGTCTCAATCACGGTAAGTATTGTTATTATTATAACTTTATTTTAATATCGTGACATTTAAATGCCAATGTTTTAGAATTCAAACTCTGCTATCTTTCTTAGCCGATACAGTATCTACGCATTTCATCTCTTACAGACACAATGTCGTGTAGGTAAATCGAAAACCATCGTTATATTAAGACAATTTTGTATAGGAGTATATGAAACAAATTCGTGTGGATAAAACTAGATTCTAATAATTCAAAACAGGTACGAGTATATCGCACCTCTGAAATCTAGAAGTATGAAATTAGGGAATTACCATAGGTACCTATTAGAACAGGTAGGTATTAGGTACATTATTTTATGGAATTATTCTTCCTTCTAAAGGTAAATCTGAACTTAAAATGAAACCAAAAACACCCCAAACACCCTCACAATAATCAATATACATGTGTCGTGGAGGTGAAGTGAGTCAAGAGCGGGTTGAATCCTGCGGGTAGAAAGTTTAAGACTTTGTAATCAAGCTACCAATTTCCTCAGATTCTTGTAACAGTTCTTTTTCTTAAATTAAACCTTTATATTTTTACTATAAATTTGTTGAAGCATTATATTTTTTTCTATCGAAATGGTGATAAATATCTATAGGAAAGTTGCATGTAAAAAATACATTAATTAAGACACGTTGAAAGAAGTAATTTAAGTACAAACGAGTATTTTGATGCACGAAAGAGTAGAACTTTTATTCTATTCTATTTTTAATGGCCATCTACTCGTTTACGAGTGATAAAGGAGCAGAACTTGAGCCGTCGATTTTTTCATTTCGCTTCACTATTCACTCGATTGTGGATGGTTTGCTATGAAATCAAACAATGTAGGTAACAATAGTAATAACTCTAACGAGTCATCATAGACCTTGTAGCAATTATTATTAAAACTCCTTGAAGTAAATATTGATTAAATATTGTTATGAAAATAGATATTGAAATTGCTACGCTAGTTGTTATAAAATGAACATTCGTAAAATAAAATTATGTCAATCGTTTTACTGATTAATTTTTTTTTTTTTATAGGATAAAGATGAAACTGGAAATGATAGAAGATCCAATTATAAGAATATTGTTATTAAAGAAGATACAAAATACAGTTTTCCTCTTACACCCAAATTTCAGAAAGCTCTTTACACAGCAAGTCTACAAGGCAATGATTTGTTCGTAGATGGTGATATACAATTGGATGCAGATAGTTACAATGGTGATATTGAAATAAATGTTCATAACGGTTAGTATTGAATTCTTATAACCTCTTAAAATGTTTTTATTGTATAATTGAGCATTCAAAATATTTTTAATGTCAAAGTATTATAAATGAAACACTTATTTAGTAGGTACCTACTTTCATTATGACTTTAATGGATAGGGCTTTTTTCTTATGTGTCCATTAGCTATAAATTCCATCCGGAAGGCAGTCCTCATAAACATGGAAAGCTTTCCGCTTACGAATATTCACATAGAAGAAAAATCTTTACCTCTAAACTTAGTGGGGAAAAATATGTAAATTATTTATTGTTACATTGTTACAAAGAGAGGGTAGATTTAAATGTAGGTAATTGTGTACGTTTAAATAATAATTCACATTTTAAGCACAGAATTTTTTCCTATATCGTAGTTCGGAGTTCTAGTAGTAATAAGAATGTACATTTTATTGCTGTAGAAAACCTTGTGAGTTGTCCTCAAAAACTTACGATTCCCATTATAACTGATTTCAAAGACGCATAAAATACGTTGTTATTCCTTTAACAACATTAAAAAGTCGATTACTTAGGCTAAATAATCTTACCAACATAATGATGTGTATTACTTATTAATGTTTACAGAAAATTTCTATGCAGTGAACAAAGCGGGAACCATTGTAATAAAAAGCAAAAACAATGAAACTCAGTGGACTAATAATGAAATAATGATATTTGAACTGGAAGCTCTTGTAGGAAATATTTCTATTGCGAAGACAGTTATCCAAATTGTTTCTGGTAAATAAAAGAATTTTCCAGTAAATACTTAATGTTTGTATTAACACGACAGACTATATTGGTTCGGGCATGTGGAATAAGTATGAACAAAATGACTTGACCGAGAGGAATGGTTTCTTATAAAAAAAACACAAATATTTGTATTGTGAAACGGGAGTTTGCCGGCACCTGGGATCGAACCACGGACCCCTACGAGAATCAAATATACTTAAACCAAATCCTTCAGGATGGATACATGTTGAGCACATTGAATAAAAGGGCATGCATGAGGAATCGTATGTCAGTGTATGAGTGGATAAGAGTGATTATCACTCGATTCTTCTTGCCTTCCCCACAATGAAAATGGCGTAATGAGATTTATCTGTCTTTAAGAGATGTTTATTGAAAGAATAGGTATAAGGATTTAGGATTTCACAGGACAGTTTTTATCAAAAGTGAAGTTAGAATGAGTTTACTTTCAGATACAAATAAATTATTTCTAATTTCCTATTAAAAATATTCAATGTGAATTTTCACAATGTAAATGACAAATGGTTTTCAATTTTTATTCAAATTAGGTAAGTATAATGAAATTTCTCAAAATACCTTCCTGTGATTTGTTTTCAGTAATAAAAACATTAGACTAAAATAATGTATTGCTACCAAATATGATCATTATTTGGAATTGACTTACAACAACTCAACTGTTTATATGTATGAAAAAACTTTTATTATAAACTGACACCTTGAAGGCTTTCAGGTTTTAATAAATATTTTTATTTATTTCAGATGAGGTAACCATTAATTATCCATTTACAATGCACGCTCTTACTATAGGAATATTGGTCCTCGGTACACTTTTTATCATTTTCATTATAGCTGTTTTAAGTGTTTACTTTGGTTATATGTAAGTTTTTTCAATTTATTTATTTTAACGTAAAAACTAACAATAGGAGCTACTGCTCCCATATACTTATTATGAATTTAATCCACTATTTTCGTATTCATGAGTCGCATAAAAAAATATTTACCTATTTAGACAAACATTGTTCGGCTGGTTAGCCTTTCACCCTCAAACTATGAAAAATAAATGCCACCCAACTTTTTACGTAAGGTACTCATAAATTTATTCTCACATTTTTTAGCCGAAAAAACTTCAGAAGATCTTCTGATCTACATGACTACGGTAACAGAATAAGATGTGACAGCAATGAAACAACAAAACAAACCACAAATCACATAAAAGAAAACGTTGATAGTGAATCCAACGAATGTCGAAATGCCGATTCTATTTTAACTCAATCAACTAATTTACATGTGATACTGCCTCCAAACTCGGAAACTTCAATGAATAACACAAATATAAATAAAGAAGAAAACAATTTGACCAATGATGTCAAGTGGAGTGAGAATAATACTAAACTCAATGATGAAAAAAAATAACTTTGAAACTAAGTAAAAATTTTAATAAAATTTAAATATGTAAGTACAATATGTTTCTTATTTTATACCTTTATGATTCTTTTTGATAATAGATATGATAAATTAAGATATTCACGTTATTGCAGTTCTTAAAACTTGAAATAAAAATGAGTTGTTCTTTAGCATCTTGAATCTACCAGAAGAAGAATTTCGAAGTTTGATTTCCACAACTTAATTAATCTTTCACATTTTCGTGAAGTTGTATCTATCTCAATTAAGATAATATTAATATTGTAGATAGTCGCTAAGATTAATAAGGTGATAATTTCGTTACAGAAGTTTTTGGATTCATATTTATATATTTGTTCAACAAAAGTAAAAAAAATGATTTTTACTTTTGTTGATCGATTTATCATTTATATTTGTACCCTCGCGCCATAATATATTGTTCGTATATCATACCATATAATTTATTTCATTCCGGCTTAAAAAGACCACAGTGACTTTGTTAGTTTAATTTGTAACTCGGACTTCTGCTGAATATTAAATCAGTTAATAAAATTAACAATACTCAATTCGTTTTAATTAGGATGTTCCCAATTGTTACCTACATGCAATTAATTTCAATCACGTTCTTCGTAATGTTTGTTGCGTACATCAAGGTTGCCTGTGTTTATTCAGTTAAAAAATAATATTTTTAAACATTGTATAGATTCAGACTATTTGTAGTGGTTATTTCTAGGCAAATTTTCAAAGTCAATTTTATGGAAGATAGTTACGATTATGAAGCATTAATGACATAAACTTTTAGGAAAAATAAGTGATCCTTGAATTTTGTGAAATTTCATTCATACTTCTTTATTCAGTAGTCGCAATTTTGTCATCTTGTGAATAAAGACACTCTCAATCCAATAAAAAAATATCTATTCCGGTTTTTGGTTACGTTATCCGCCCTATCACTCTTCTCACGTGATATTTTTTTAATAAATTCGTTTCTTCTACATCCACTTAATCATAGCTACGCTTCATGTGTTTTTTGTATGCAAACAAATATTAAAAAAATCGATGTAATATGAAAATTGGTTTTGTATTATTATCGATGCTTGAATACATTGTGACTTGTTGAAATGTTCTAAAATAATTAAGTATGAACTGTATCCTAGGATTAATGTAAAATACAATACAGATACACTTCACAATGACTTTGGCAAATTCATTAAAAAATATAAAATATACACATGTTTGTGTAAAGCAGCCCTTACGTATACACTTAATTTGTGAGAAATTAATTAGGTGTATTTGATGTTCCTAGTGTAACTATTTATTATTGATTGAATAGTATACCACGTTCCATTCAACAGAATCAGTAATCAAATAACACAGAGGATTTCCAGCTTGCTTTGGAAATCTCGATAACAATATTGAAATACCATTCGCATTCAAATATCCTAAAGGAAATGTTTGGTTTTGATTGGAAACTATTATATTACCACGTAATATTTGCTTTGCTCTACTTCATCATACCAGGTAAGAGATGATAGATCTATATAAAACATACATTATTATAAACTCTTGTTTTAATTATGCGGAGATCCTTGATAAACTAAGGAATAGGAACAAGTAGGTACATTTGAATTTGTGTTTGGCAAATTGTATTTCGATGATATTCTCTATTATTTGTAAATAATCGAATCTAAGGGCGATTACCCATCTTACGAAGACGATGGTGAAAAAATATTTATTATTCTGGCGTTTTGTGATATTTTATGAGTAAAGAACTGCTTTATTGAATGAAAGAAATCTGCCTTCACATTTCCTTTAAAACTAGTGATGCTTTACAATAATTTGTGTCATAGTATATTAAGAAATATTTTTGCAAGTAGGAATTCACGTATACTTTTAATATTTCTAATTTAATTTTTTCAAGATAGTATATTTTTTAGTTTCTCCCAATAAAGTTCACAGCAAAAATGTTTGCGAAATCTCCGCTTGTGATGTTATTGAAATGTTGGAGAAGTCTACATTTCCAAATGACCAAGCTTCAAGTGAAATGAAACCAATAGTTGGGAAAATAATACACGTCGAAAAAACAGATTTTCGTCTCAGGATGCTTGAAAGACGTCTGAAAGCAATGGAACAATCAGGTAAGGTAAATTCATCAATTTAATTATTATCTTTATTAGTAAAAAAATTAAAACGCAATAATTTGAGTTCGTCGGTAGCCTGGAGGTCTGGTACAGTCTCGACCTCATGAACAAGGAACCAACAACGCCAACGGTTCGATCACAGGTGCCGGCAAACTCCCCTTTCATGACACAAGTTATTAGCTTACTGTGAAAGGTGTATAAGGTTGTATTTGTATTTATAACAAAAACCCAAATAAATAATTTATAATTAAAAAAAAATATTAAACAAAATACAACAAAATAAGGTAGGCACCCCATTGTATAAAGGCTTCAGAGGCACCACCTTTTCACATTTAATATCTGTATTAACCACGTAGATGTACTAATCTGCTATATTATTAATTACCAAAATTGTATTGTCACAATGTTATTAGGAAGGCATATTCCCATATCTTCCCTTCCCTTTTTGCACCAATATTTTAGGTGTAGGGCCGCTAAATGTAAAGTACTCCCTCAGAGCAGCATTTCTCGCTTTAATGCGACATTAAATCCTGTTTGTGCATGTGTGTGCCGTTATGCAGATACATATTATCTCCAGGTAATGCACGTGGTATGTGGTGGGCGTTGCCCATAAAAAAGTAATCATTTTATATCTTTCCCAAATTTGGATATTTAATGTTATGTGACTGCTAACGATTTTTTGTTAATAGGTACCTGAATGAAATCCATTAGGTAATTATCTATTTATACCATCGCCACATCTTTATTCTACAACCTGAGTAATCAGTAGACTAAGTGCATGAGAATACAGAGACTGTTCCCTTCGTGCCACAAAAAATATTTGAGATATCTAATTTGTCTTATACGCGATGTTTCATAAATGCTTTCCTTTTTTTAAGACACTAAATTAAGATTAAAAAATTTATTCATAGAAAAAATTGCTTATTTATTTATAAAATATTTATAAGAATTTATTAATAAAATAATATGCTTTTAGAAAATAATAGGAAACCAATTCTACTACAGGTAGTATAAGGTTGTATGTAATAAGGTGATAAATTTAGTATACAATAATCAAACCTCTTATCATATATCTAAGCAATTTTAATTATCATTTCTTTCTTAATACCTATACAAAACACTCATCTACCATGTGATATATTGTTGTTGTCGTAATCAAACACGAATTCACGCTGTGGTTAGAAAAAGGTCTTATTGGCGAATGGTGGAACAAGCCAATATTTCTATTTTCACCCGTCCTCGATTGGCGTTTCAACAGTTACTTAAAGTTTTAGGCTATTTCTCCTTCAATACCTTTTTACATTATATGACCAGCTAATCAAAGTTAAATATTCTGTAATTTAAAAAAAAAAAACAAAATACAAATTTTCACGCAGCAAAAACATGTGGGTATCTACTAACATTTGAACTGAAACCGCTGCAAAATTAAAAATGACCCTTTTTACAAAAAAAGGGTACACCCAAACGTAACAAATCATAATATTTCAATTAAAGTTAGCGTAGGCATAAACAAGGCTCAAGAGATCTCTGCATTTCATCTCTGCTTTCACTGAAAAAAGTGCCCTTGTGTCCTTGTTCTAGGAGTCGTCTTAATTCAATTTGATACAGTCAACGATGTTGAAATCAGTTATGATTATTATTGATTTTATAATTTGTATGAAAATAAATTAAGATAAAAGATAAACAATGATTAATGATGTCACATACTATATAACATCCACATTATATAATCTTGGTGAATAACTGTGAAACTCTCTAAATGCGATTGCCACAGCGTGAAATATCTATTGACAAATATAATTATATTCATTGGAGCTACGGATGATCTTACTACCATTACAGCATCTCAGTGTGAGGTGGCCAGCAGAATAATTGTACAGAATAAACATTCATGTCGTACTCTCCGTGTCAATAGAATAAAATAGTCATTCGAAGGTTTAAAGCAAAGAGCGGGAAACTTATCTTTTGTCAGGGACCTCACAGAAGATTAATAAATGGATTTAATTAATCATTCATTTGATAATATGTCATGATTTATATAGGTACATAAGATAGTAAATTCATTCGGTTCTCGTCCCTCTCAAAATCGAAGGATGAAAACAAACATTTTCCACTGATGATTTACAAAAACAAGTGAGTAATATCTTCTCACAATTTTTTAAAATTCTGATTTCATTGCCATAGGTTCCTATTTCTTAGTAAAAGTAGTATGGCGTAGAGGTGCTATGGCTAATTATGTTGACTGTGCTTTCCTCAGAAGGCTGGACCTTAGTGTAGAGTTAAACTTCCCACGATTTGCGAATTCTAGAGAGTGAGGTGGTATTCAAAGCGGGAAATGTTATGATTCTTATAAAGGCCTTTGCAGTGGTTTTCCCACAAAACGACGCGTTTTGAAAATGACTTGTCTGATAATTATCATTATCATCAAAAGAGAAATGGAAAACTCGAGAGAAAAAAATAGGTATCCAGTCAATCATACTACCTCCCATGCGTGTGTGATAACTGTAGTTATATAAAGATCAACTTAAAAATAGAAAATACTGTTTGATTACCTATATATTACTTTTTTTTTGTCAAGCGTCATCTAAATACTTATAAATTTTATTTTATATACCTACCTCCTAGATATTAAGGCCGCACGTATGCTCCCGTGATTTCTATACTACGAGTATTTGTAAAAAAACTACCTGATTTCTACCCATGGAACATGATTTTTACATAGAGTCGTAATAATATCTGACTCATGTACATAGATATCTGTATGTAACAATAACATGCATTCTTCGCCCTATCATAATATATTTCCCTCGCTGCTATAATAATTACTCACATATAATAATTGTGTTTAATGCATACTATGATCCATTATTATTCTTTACACTGGATTAAAATATTCTACTTTAAGTTAAGATTACAATTATATTAAAATTTATTACGTTAGATAGCGTACTAGCAATGATACGAAGAAGATCTTTTTGGCGAAGTTTTTGACTTATTTTCATCGGGTATTTCTCCTGGAAAGAATAGGTATCCCACTCCTTTCTGTCAATTTTATTTAATTCTGCAAAAAAATATTTGTAAAATATCATAAAAAAAATATTTTGTGAAACACATAAAAGAGCATAAATATACAAAATATTTACCATCTTCAATTCAGTGATGAGGTATTGCATTTATTCGGAATGTGTTATTTTTTATTGTCAAGGAGGAGACAACCCGCATGTTTGCTGTAAACAGTTAGTCTACTGGCTACCCTACTTGTAAGAGATGCCGTGATGGTATAGATAGAGATAAAGAAATACCTTCTGCTGATCATACAATTAGACATCGATAATAAAATAATATAAATATTTCATTCCAAATCCTTATCAGCAAGTGTCAAACATATTTTATCTTATCACAATACTCAAGTGTTTTAATACAACAATCATGTTAATACATTGAATTTTTTGTGAAATACATAATACTAATAATGATATCACAGCCATCCTAACACTACATTAACAATAGAACCTCTCATTATCTCCATATCACAGAATATGATCTTGACATAACCCTTTTATGTTGTCCAGAACAATGATTTATTCTATTTATATATTGATTTATCCCAATGCAGCTAGAAACTAGCAGATGGATTGGGTGTATTAATAAATGCAGACAGATCACACACAGACAAACTTGTGTTCCATAAAAAATATCTTAATTATTATAGTAAGTAAGTAACAAGTCGAAGTAAAGAGTTGGTTTTGAAAAAGTTTTTTTTAATCCGGAGTTCATTCTATCTTTATTTTTATGACCAAGCATCTGAAGTCGTGTAAAGTACGATTCCATAAATCTACAGAAATGCATTTTTAACCAATCTATAATAAATTATCGTAAAAACTTTACAGATAAAAAAGTGTCCAGTGAATGAGTATTGTCGTGTGAATAAGATAAATTATTTGGATATAATTTGCAAGCACAGTGTTCTAATGTTTGAAATTAATTTGAATTCTAAATCCTTAATTTAAGTGTGGAGTATTTCTTGGCAACGAGATAGATGGAGGAAATGCTCTCAAGGAGAATGCAGGTGTGATCCTAAAGCCCTTATAGTTTCCTGCTGGAGTGCTGACCTAGCCATCTTACCTGCCTCTCAAATTATACCATTTGATGTGCAACAGATGTAAGAAATTTTTATTTATTAAGTGGGTTTAGTATAAACAAGTTCTCAATATTTGGATTTTTTTTAAACAAATGTAATAAAATGTTGTTAGACGGAAGAAATGACTAAATAGCGATAATTTTGCCACAACATAATATCATCTCAATATCTTGTATTCCATATAGTTATTTTTTTTATATCTGATGTTTAATGATGGTGTATAAAAAGAATTAATAAATGAACAATATAATTGAACACTTAAATACATTAAAGGACCCACCGGTCATCAGGATAGCGCAGAAGTCTGTAGACTTCCATTTATCCGAAATTCTAGAATTGAATGAATAAATAATATATCACTCTGCTAGTAAACGAAATATAAATTATTACAGACAGTAAAGAAAATTTTACTGCAAAATTTATCTCTGTAGGCCAATGCTATCCCAGGATATATCATCGGGGGGCGGGAAGGAATTTAAACACGTAACATTTTTAAGTATCAGGTATTGACAAACAATAGAAACATTTTTTTTTTAACATAACATACATAGACAATTCACACAGATCGAGCTAGTCCCAAACTAGGATGAATCTTGTATCATGGGTACTAACGCGAAGAATGTAGAATAAGGTATTGCAAGAAAATATTCTTGAAGAAATCCAATGAGTTTTTGTAATATTTCAAATGCCTATAACATTTTGTAAATTTGGCCACGGATGGATAGAAATTTTAATGTTTGAGCATTTGTATGGATCAATAATTAAAACTTTTAATGTTAATTTTCTTGTAGCGGTCCATCCTTGGCTCATAATCTTCCCGAGTTGCACCTGTTCCCTATAAGTCTGTGCAGGGATAGCATTGGCCTACAGAGAATATCTGGCATCAGAAACATCATAAATTCAATATTATTATAGAAATAGTTACATCTGTTTAACCACTTTCTAATGAATTTGCCGCAAAAGTATTATCACAATCTTTAAAATAAACCCAAAATGCTTATTAATTATGGAATTCTTTTACTTATGACAAATAAAAAGATTTATGGCTAAACCTATTAACCATGCTTACAAAATGATTTTCATTGTGCGGTTACAGGGATTTGGGAGTAAACACATTATCAACATTACACAAAGACTCGTTAAAGGGATTAACAAATATGGAAGAATTGGATTTATTTGATAATAAAGTGGATTATTTACCTCCAGCAATATTCGATACTTTAAGGACTCTGAAAAATCTGTAGGTAACAAGTACTTACTATGATTAATCATAGGTTTTTTTCATCGTAGATTAGTCATATCAGGTATCATGTTTTGACGATGGTATTATTGCGATACTATTTTTTTCACAAATTTTCAACTGAATTGAAAAATTAAAAAGCATATTTACCTTGTTATATTGGAAAACGGATTATATAGATATTCGAAAATGAAATTAAACTGTTCCACTGGAAAAAAAGCAATTTGCAAAATGCAGTACCATCAATACAAGCTTACAAAATCAGAATGAAACTAATTGAGGATTGCAGATTATTTCGAGAAAATACTACTGTATTGTATACATGATTGGTAGGTAGTCATAATTATAATATTATGGTATAAAGAAAAATTGTAAATGAAAATACGTAACAAATATTTGAAATTTTTAGCTAGTTAGCTTTGCGGTAGGTATGCTTATACGAGAACGTTATTTTCTTTAAATAGGTATGTATGCTCATGGACAGGGGAAGAAGGGAGTCTGAGAGAGACCTGACGAACATAATACAATAACTGACTTACTCTTACATTAATCTTATTTGCACATTCTAAATGACTTGACGTATGACATGCTATTTCATTATGTATTTTGAATTATTTTAACTCTTATTCAAGTTTACATAAAAGAATTGTATTTTAAGTCATATTTGAAAAATTGTATTTTGATATATGTATTTTTTTCTAGTATTGCCCCAGAACAGATTTTAATCTAGTGGAGCAATATATTGTTTTTCGTGTTAATTCTGTAGGTATGCTCTATTGGAATAATAAATAAAAAAAATAAAAATAAAAAGATATTGAATTAATACAGCATTTATTTTCAGACGATTACAACGGAATCATTTAGAAGAAGTGAGTGAAAATCTTCTAAAAGGTTTAAGCAACTTAAGAATGATCGATTTATCTTACAACCGTCTTCATACGCTACCATCTTTTTTCTTCATTAACAATCCATTTCTAGAAAGTATTGATTGTTCCAATAATCAAATAACATCTCTCCCTTCAGAACTTTTTGTTGGAACGTTATCAGTATCACAATTGGACTTGTCGAGAAATTTTATAATAAAAATTGAACCAGCGACATTCGCAAATATGAAGAACCTAAAACTTATAAAGATATCTGAAAATAACATTTCCCACATCCCCTCTGATATCTTTCACGATGTTGAAAATTTAGAAGTGCTAATTTTAAGGAAAAACAAGCTATCAATATTACCAGAAGGACTGTTCAAAAAGCTCAATGTTTTAACAATCTTAGATTTATCATCCAATCGAATAACTGAAGTAAGTTCAAAATAACTATTGTTTGTTTGTCTGGATTTTTGTAAACCATAATTATAAATATATTGTTGTAAGATTGCCTACCAACTTATTAATATTTTGTTTATAGTTCCATGACGACGATTTTGAATACTCGATAAATTTAAAACAACTCAATCTCGAAAAAAATCTAGTTTCAAACATACCTGATAATCTGTTTAGAAATACATCATCACTAGAAACACTAAATCTGTCTGGAAATAGGATTGAGTATCTGAATTTGACGGCATTTCAATATTTGGATAATCTTAAAACTCTGATATTGACCAATAACTTACTGAAGGAAGTACATTACAAAACATTTGCGTTTCTCCCAAAAGTTACTAAACTGTAAGTTGAAATTCATTCTATAAACTGTATAGTACTATAAACTTTACCAAATTTGCAAATGTTAAAATTGTTGTTACATTTTGCACTCATGTAGGTATATCGATTATTTATGTACGTATTCAAAATTTATATACTAAACTTTCATTTCAGACACCTTGATAAGAATCGATTTCCTTCGCTTCCTTCAAGAACATTAGACTACCTTCCTAGTTTGACATCAATAAAGTTAGCGGGCAACCCGTGGAATTGTGACTGTCATGCTCTTTATATATCAGCGTAAGAAAAATTTCTCAAAAATGTATTGACACACGTTTTTTTATTTCTTTCTTCCATTATTCTCGTTGTAACTTTGACTTGCCTTTTGTGTTGTGTTCTTAATTTTTGTTTGGATTGACAATTTCAGTTGGCTTAGACTAAATCATGAAAAGGTTTGGGATTATGAACCAGTTTGCGTGTCTCCATGGGGAGTGGAGGGAAGACCTTTAGGAGAACTACGCTTTCCAGATTTATGCACAGGACAATGGGCCAGCATGGTGAACCTTTCTCCCAGGCTCCCAATACAGCAATTACTTGCACTGAATATCACAGTTAATCGAAAACCCCAACAAAGATCCGAAGATAGTTACAAATAATATAATATTTTCTCAATAAATGCATTTCATTTTTGACACCAGTTTTATTTTGCTATGCAGGAATATTTTTTGTACTTATTACATTAAATTTATTAATTGTGTCGGTGCACACGTAGTAGAATTCCATAATTATGTAATTTGAAACAAGAGTTTCTTTCAACTATAGATTATTGATTCCGAGAGAGACGTCTTTCGACTTATCAGGTCATTATTAATCTGACAAGTCAAAAGACGTCTCTCTCGGAATCAATAATCTATAGTAGAAAGAAACACTTGTTTCAAATTATATTCTATAATAATCTCACTGTTAAAGATATATAGATTTGTCTTTGTGAATTAAACATTTCGAAATATTTCATTGTGGAATTGAAAAAATGTACCTAATATATTTTTTTTCCAAAACTAAATATTTATTTTATAAAGGGAACCGTGTATTATGGACAGTTATTTGTTTGTGGAGTTAGACGAGTTGCGTGAATTGTGTATTACTAATTAAATTTAGAAAAATTGAAATTTTCGACTTGTTGAACAATGGAACTGGACAGACGATTATTACTGTGGATACATTTTTATTTTCTACTTCATGGAGATTAATAATTTCCATGAAGAAGTTTACTATATTATGCAAAATTTCCTATGGGTACCGGGTGTTCGTTGAACGTCTTAATTTAAGGATGAGGCTGACGACGTCTCCCATTGGATGGCATTCTAATCCTTGCGTATATCCTAAACTCAGTTTTTATTCCAATCTATAAATCTAACATTAAAAGGATATGATCCTTCAAATTTAAGAAATCGTATTTAAGACTAAATCAAATGAAATATTTTCCAACATTTTGAAGATCCAACTGGGAATTGTATGGCGAAATTGCTGGTGTACAGGATGATAAGTTTTAACCGCCTTGAAAATTAAATTAAATATTTTATTTTTATTAATTATCATCATCATCACCATCACGCCGTTTCTCTTGCGGGATATACAGAAAGGATCGATCGCCACTTACTTCTAACCTTACATTCACTTTTCGCTCCATCTTACAATTATTCCACCGATCTATCTTACAATTATTCCTCATGCATGTTCTCCCATTCAATGTAGAATCTGTTTTATATGGTCTTCCCATTTAATTCTCAGACGGCCACGTTTCCAAAAACTATTCTTCTAGGTATATATTTTCTTTGTCACTATGTTACAGTTAATTCTTTTCACGTATCCAAATCTACGTTATTTTTTCACTTTCTTTCTTGTACTTCGACTTTCACTTTCATTCCACAATCTTTACGAATTGCATTTTTAGGGGAATTCTCGACATACAAATAAAAATACTCTTGAAAAAGATGAGTAAATGTATATATTTAATATGATACTTACAGTGAGTAATAAAAATACACGAGAATAATGTAGATATTATCGGAATGAATTATATTTGTTATCATATCGGGAAAATTGATAAATATAATATTGTGACGCTGTAATATATTTTTATATTTGCAATCAGTTAGTGATGAAATTCATACGACTAACATCATATTGGATTTTGTTTACAAGTGAATGAATTCATTTAATTTATTTAGTATGTACAAATAACTAATTCACACATTAAATATGAAGTGCAACAGAACGTGCAGTGTTGCGTTTGTGCATAAAACTTTTATGGTGACAGTGTTTTTACTGTTGTATGGACACGAAATTCTAGCACAGAGTAAGAATCAACTAAAAGTATATGTATTATCTTAATAGGCATCTCTAAAGGTTGGCCCGTAGAAATTGCGTAAACAGCAAGGTCACCTTTAGTCATTCTGCTTATTTTTCTGAAATGTTGTTTTTTATTTAGTGTTATGCCTCTATTTGTTTATTTATCTTAATTCTAATATTTATACTGAATGCATTATCGAAGTAGCCTTTGTCATAGAAATCACACTCGAGATGATCTTGAAATATTATAGAATCTTAATATTTCAAATTCATGTTCTTGAAAATACACTGTCATATTTTACAAATAAACAGAACTAAAATATATAAAATCGACTCGTTCAACTGCAGTTTATTTTCAAGAACATAGGCGCGAAGTCTAAAAGATGGCAATAAGCTATTGAAATTATTTTCTTAAGCAGGATAGCCGCACTTGACTATCTCTATTTTGAAAAACAACATACTTTACTAAAAACTATTACAGCTTATTTTTTTTTTTTTGGTAGATTTCTGTCGGAGGAAACCCGACAGGAAAACCCTGAGCCCCCTCTTAAAAAAAATGTTTCGTTAAGTCTGGATGATATTGGCTCAGCTTTTAAAACATCAAGGGGAAATAAATAATATATAGTGAGTTACAAGCCTTTGAATTGGTTTGCGAATAGTTTCGATTTTTATCTCCATTCTTCCCTATTTTCAACTAGTCTCCTTAGTTCTACGTATGTGCCACAGTTCATGTCCTTCTTCATTGGTCTGCCTTATGTTGAGGCCAATCCAGTTAGCTCGATGTTGGCTGATTCTAATGGGAAAGTAGTGGAAATCTCATAATACTTTGAATATGATAGTAAATATTGATTTCGATTAAACATCGTTTCTGCATTCAACTAGATTTACACGCCTATGATAGAGTTGTCAAGATTTTTTTTTTTTTTTTTAAAAAGATATATCTGGGTTTTTGTTATAAACCCAAATACAACCTTATACACCTTTCACACTAAGCTAAAAGCTTGTGCCGTGAAAGGGGAGTTTGCCGGCACCTGGGATCGAACCACGGACCTCTTGTTCTGAAGGCCGAGACTCTACCTCCAGGCTACCGACGAACTTAGTTTAATTGTTTTTAATTAACAGAAATCTCAATCAGCAGATAATGCAAACTTCCTTTGGGGGGAAAACAAAAAAATCTCCCGGTGCGTACGAATCTGCTACGGTTAGATTCCTTCCCCGAACACTAGATAGCGCCAGAGAATCATTCCGTTTTCCATTTTTTATAAGCTGATGACGTAGCGAGTGAAACACAGTAATCCGCTCATGCAGTCAAACAATAAAATGTCAACTATGTAAAAGTTTCGTAACATAATGAAAAGCTTTTTATTCGTAATCTGTCACATTTGTTTAGAAAAATACAACGATATTACGAATGAAACCGTGCTTCAATAGTTTTCAATACAAATATAATCTGTTTTAGTTCAATAAAATATTCAGTCACATTTGAGACAATTTTTCTTCTCTTCTACGACATCTTCTATAGGAGACTTCAAACTGTAGTCAATACCTTCGTAAAAAAAATATTATGCGTACAGTCAACAAATTATGCGTAACAAAATATGTGAGCTTGAAAACACATATTTAGATATCAGGATACCAACTAATAAGTGCCCAAAATTCTAGAAAAGAAAAATACGAAAAATTCGTTATTGGATCAATTGTATAACAAGGTTAATGTAATTTTAGCCCAAAACTGTGTAGTGGATGGTAAAAAACCTTCTCCAAGTGGCAGTATTGCTTTAGACGACTATGAAATATTGGACACAGTAAAAGTTGGGGAAACATTTTACACTTTGGATACTGAAAATGTGCGAGGTAAGTTGTAAATCTTATTTAAGATTAACTCTTTAACAGTTTCCTGACATTTTAAATGTTTTTAAAAGAATACCGTACAATGCACTTCTGTTACCTACTTGATTGTATATAAATCGCGATCCATTTCAGATAACGGTTGCCAGACGAGCGAAACAATATAATGACAACAGTTTTCTGAAATCTTACTTCTGTTTCTCGATTGTATATAAATCGCGATCGATTTGAGCAAACTATTGCGATTGTAGGTAATGTTTCACTCGCCATTGGCAACCGTTATCTGAAATCGATCGCGATTCATATACAATCAAGTAACAGAACTGCATGGTACGATACTATTTTAAAAAGATTGAAAATAATATCTGTCTATTTATCTCTATCATCACAAGATCTCACGTATGTGAGGTAGCCAGCAGAATTACTGTGTGTAATGAATATGCAGGTCGTCCTCTATATGCCAATAATAATACACTCAGGGTAGGTTTCAAACCTCGTCGCTGAATTATTTATGTTAAATATGTAATACGTGACATTTTTCGAGATCTTTCCGGAGACGAATATTTGCTACTTTAAATATATACCTAGGTAGGTACTTGAATTACTTATCAATACTATATTACTCTATTTTAGATTTTACTATGAGTGAAAACTCACAGTACATAGAAGTAACATTCTCAAATAGCAAATTGATTGTTGTTCCAAAACAAGATTACGAGAAATATGAAGAATTCAATACCAACTCAATGATATCCGTTCAGTTTGTGGTCCAATGTACCGAAGGGGGCTCCAGTAACGTTGTAAGTAGAAGATTCTGAAAACGGTGAAAGTTATTTTTGTTTAGTATAGTACTTAGGTACAACTTTTCTTTAAATATGCATTTTTTTATTTCAGTTTTTATCACTAAATGTAAAAGATACGAACAATAACCGTCCACATTTTATGGAGCCAGAGGATAAGACATACAAAATTGCTATTCCAATCCCTGCTGGATTTTCTGTGATACCTTTATATGACCCGTTGGAAGCAAGAGATTTTGATTTAACTAATTACAACATTACATTTGGAATATCTGATAATGAACTTTTTGATATTGCCTGGCTAAAGGAGAGTAAAGATGCAAATGGTAAAGCTATACACGCAGCTAAAATATTTTCAAAAAGGGCCATTACAAGCATTACTCAAGCATTAGTACTTACAATCACAATCACGGTATGGAAATTTTCTATTATTTAAAACCTGTTAATACTTGGGACATTATTTTGCTTTGCTCAAGAAAGTTTTACTAAACTGTGATAGTGAATTGAGAAGTTAAAGTTAACGCATCCTCTATAAAATAATATTTGCTTGCTCACAATCAACTTGAAATATTGACTCAATATATTTGCAAATAATGTTCCAAGATGCAATTTGATTGTATAATAAATTCACCTTTTAATTTTGATAAATGTTTGAAGCCCAAGAACTATATGAATAGAACTTTTGTTCAATGCTACCTACAACCAAGTGGGGATTCAATCGCCTTCAAGAACAATACTTAACAGATACGGCAGGATTCATGTCGAAACTTTGGTTCCGCGTAACATATGTATGTTTTTTTCATCAAAATAAACTATAGGACATACTCAGAAAGAACAATTGACTTACCTAATAATAGAACCAACCAGACATCTCTATTGGAGAACCTTGTTTACACAAAGTAACAGTGTGCAAAATCAAATAGGATAAAGTGATAAGAGTTAAACACTGTTACTTTCACTTATTTAAATTTTTATTTTGGCAGAGGCCTTTCGGACTTAGTCCATCGTCAGTGCCGTCAACTTAGGAACTAAAACAAAATGCCCAAGCCCATTGCCCATTGGTAAACCGCTTCTTTGGGCAACGCATTATCTCCAATACTTTCAGACATTTTCATGGACCATTTTGAGCATAAACTATTCAACTCAAACCACCCACTTCTCAAATACCTCGATAACTACAAGAGATATGTAGACGATATATTTTGTACATGGACAGGTACCAAGAGACAACTGGAACTTTTTCTAAAATTCATGAACAACCAACACAAAAACATACAATTCACAAAAGAAATCGACTCAAATGGAAAACTTAACTTCCTAGATCTCACAATCTCGATTGTCAACAATAAATTCACATTCAAAATCTACAGAAAACCAACTTACACCGACACCATAATCCACGCTTCATCCTGTCATCCAACAGCACATAAGATGGCAGCCTTCCATTCGATGATTCATCGCCTAACGTCCATACCACTTTCAAATGAAAGTTTCGAAGAAGAATTACAAACCATACTTCAGATAGCCAGAGATAACGGTTACAAGGAAGAAGACATATTCAACATTCTACATAAGAAAGAAAAACTAAAAACAATACATAAATACATATATCCACACGTGAAACAACCAACATATGATAAACCGTGGAAGAAAATATTATTCATGGGGAAATTAACTTATGATAACTTAAAATTATGTAAAAAGTCAAATTTTAATCCAGCATATTATACTGACAACAACATAGGCAAATACATTTTCAATTATAAAACCAAAACAGAATTATTAGACAATAGCGGTGTGTATAAAATAAGTTGCAACGATTGTGATAGTTTTTACATAGGACAATGTGGCAGAAAAATTAAGACCAGGATAAAAGAACACCTTTCAGCATTCAGAAGCAACAGTGTAATGTCAGAAATGGCCGATCATTGTATAAAATTTAACCATAATTTCAACTCTAATAATGTTAGTTTAATTCAAAAATGTAACAAGGGTCTCAAAATGAATTTATTAGAATACATCGCTATCCAAAAATCTAAAAATCTAGAAAAAGAAAAATTAATAAATATACAAGTACCCCCACTCAACTCTCCACTCACCCTCCTTCTCACTACCACCACCCCCCGCCCCTCCCACATTTCCCCTTCCCCGACTTAGTACCTAGCTTAAGTCTGCATTTTGTTTTAGTTCCTAAGTTGACGGCACTGACGATGGACTAAGTCCGAAAGGCCTCTGCCAAAATAAAAATTTAAATAAGTGAAAGTAACAGTGTTTAACTCTTATCATTTTAATATCAATAAAAATGAACTTTCATAAGGTTACCACCGAAAAAATAGAATACATAGGATAAAGTTATAAAGGCATCCCAATACTTACGAATTGACTCTAGGCTGGTTTAAATTATCACTTTCGATATCCATGGACAACGTTCTCTAATACGACCATAAGCACTGTCATGATGCAAGGTCCACCAAACGAGAAACATGTAATGCAAACCATAGAAGCAATTGGTTTTGTCATCTGCAAGTTGTGTCCAAACACAGTATAAAAAAATAGTCGGTATATATTCTAATATGTAATACATATGTAATAGTACATGCACGAGTACTCACACCCCACTAATGGTTGGCAATTCCCAAATATCTCAGGTTAGTAAATTCAGGTACCTGGGAGCAACCATAACGCCAGAGGGTGATCTCCGGTCGGAATTACCAATCCGCATAGGAGCAGCTAGCGGGGCTTTCAACAACATGAACAAAGTTTGGAAGGCGTCTGGACTCAGCATCAGGACAAAATGTCGCTTGTTCAATGCGTGCATCATCCCAATCCTTCTATATGGCTGCGAGTCTTGGCACTTAACCAAGGCTCAAGAGCGGAAGATACTAAGCTTTGAAAACAAGTGTCTTAGAAGGATTTTGGATGTCAGATGGTATGAACATGTTACAAATGATGCTGTGCGCCGGCGCACCCAGCAGAGACCTGTAATCTCCGTAATACAAGAGAGACGATGGTCCTGGCTGGGACATGTTTTGAGAATGCCCAATGATAGTTGGCCAAAAAGAGCACTGTTTTTCCGTCCGCAGGGGTTCCGTCGGCCCGGGTGTCCCTCTTTCACAATACACCGTTCCTATGACAACGATATCAGAGCGCAAGGAATGTCGTGGGAAGAGGTGACGCAATTGGCACAGAGACGCTCTGAATGGAGGAGGCTGGTTTCTGCCCTGTGCTCCCGAGAGGAGCGTTGAGGGCGATGATGATGATGATGATATATTCTAAACGTTAATGGTTAATAAAAAATTTAATAGATCTTTTAACATCCAACAGGATAAGGATAAAACTGGGGATGAACAATTATCAAATACAAAAAAATTGACATTCGAAGCAGATCCAGAGTTACAATTGCCAACGATGCCAAAATTTGAAAAACCTTTTTACAAAGGAAAGTTTGAAAATAATGAAATATATATTGAGGAAATAAAGTTAATTGATGGTTTCAGCAACTCTATTGTTTTTGAAACAAACAGCGGTATGTATGTTGTTTGAAATATGTATTAGTTTTATATGTAAATAGATAAAATAATAATAATATTGTAATGTGAAGGTTTAACTCCATTTCACTGCCTACAGTTGGGCTGAGGCTTGATTCATGCCTTTGCATATGATACGAGACTCAGCCCGACACCAGAATCTGCATTTTGAGTTCGTCGAAAAAATGTCGTGTTACGACATTGGCGCGTTTCTTGTCAGGACCATCTCACATAATGGCCGACGCAACATCTAATCCTGTATGCGAGGAGTATCGCATATTATGAATGACTATACGATCAAATTTTCGATACAGGATTAATTCATTAATTCTCGCATACAGGATTTGACATTGTGTCGGCCATTTCGTGAGATCATCCTGACAAGAAACGCGCCAATGTCGAAACACGACATATTTTCGACGAACTCAAAGTGCGGATTCTGGTGACGGGCCGAGTCTCGTACCATAATATGCCAAGGCATGATTCAAATCTCTGCCCGACTATACGCAGTGAAATGGAGTAAAATCTTCACATTGCAATATTTCCTACGTAAAAGCATATGATCTTTTGTTCATGAAATGCGTGTTGGTTTTCCACATGCAAAATTAAATCTTACGTTTTATCGTGTGTGTGCGTGCGTTATATTTGAATATATCATAAAAATATTATGATTATTTCTTCTAGATTACTTTGAAGTGGATCACATAGGTGACGGTGTAATAAAAATAACATCTCAAGGAATAACAATTGAAGATTTGGAAATGTTAACTCATTTTCTCTTCTTCATCGAAGCGAATAATGATGATATCACGGGAACGACAACTGTGTATTTGGATATTATCAAATGTAAGTTATTCTACTCCTCATATAATATCAATTACAGTAAAATTTTGGCAGACACTCCGAATAAATATATACATTTCAACTTCCTTCTCAACTCTCTCCTCCTCATACTTGCCTTTTCCCATAAATTCGAATGCAATTTTTTCCAACATCTGAAGTCAACGTCATCTTTCTCCAAAAACTTTCTTGTGGTTCGAAATGAAAAGAATGTTTCTGACACCATTCAATGCGGAACAAAGCATGAATTGCTAATGATAAATAATCTCGCCATCTTACTAATAATCCGACAAATATGATGATACTACGATGATACCTCATATCAATCATTTCCTTATCCATCACCATATGGACAAAGTAAATGTGAATAATCAGAGAATTCACTAACAATATAATTATGCTTATTATTTATATTAGTTTTAGTGATTAAATAAGTGAGTACAATAACCTTATTTATGAAGAATTAAGTTAAATTCGTAAATTTACTAATATTTCAATGGTTTACAGATATCATAAAATTGGACAAAGACATCGACAATGGAAAATACCACTTGACTGCCAATAATTTTGACCCACCGTCCATTAAAGTGATTGAGGGCTACAAGGCTGGAGAGACAAAAATCAGTTTGCATGGAGGTATAGATTAATATTTCTGACCATAGTTTTTGCAAATCATATCGAAATATCAGTATCATATTTCAATTCATGTAATGTTTCCTTCTACTTACAGAATACGACAATCTCTTTGATGTTGACGATAAAGAAGGCCAAATATCACTAATTCCCAAACCAGATATCTCAGAATCTATTCCAAAAGAAGAAGCCTTATTGTCTTACACACTGATAGTAGAACGACTCAACGCTATTACGGCGTCAGCAGTCATGAACATTGTTTTAGAACAGGATCCAGGTATATTTAAAACAATAAATATATACGCATATACTCGTAACTTTAGCTCAATAAAAAAACTTTTGTCCATGATCATCTCTGTGCATCATTTTCTTCATAACTCTGTCCGTGTTATGTCTGAAGCTTTGTATATATATAGCAACACAATGTTTGGTGATTTCTTAAATGTCCAATTATTGTATTAACTTTATTTTTTACTTAAGAAAACTAATTTTTAAATATACTAGTCTTTATAGACAAAGGTACTTTAAGAGAAGCTATACTCCGCAGTCAATATAACAAAGATGTGTAGGTAACATTCAGGAAGCTATTAAATCGTACATACAAAAATGCTTTTATAAAGGTAAGAACAGAATCTTGTGAATCAAAAAACTGATTTTATTCTTAAAAACCTGAAACATTTATGTTTTAGCCATATTACGCTTCGAAGAACCTAATTACAACGGTATTTACTTCACCATCAACGAGACATTGACGGTTGCCGATGTAAAGTTGGTAGAAGGTTACACAAGTGATGTGAAATTCACCAAAACTGGAAGTAAGTAATTGTGATAGATATTTCACAATTGCATATACACAAATAACTAACGGACTGAAAAACATAATATACCATTATAGATTATCACGAGGTATTCACAATGACAGAGGAAGGTGACACAATCAAAATAGGTGTCAAGAAGCAGGATATAGCCTCTCTGCCATCAGACACTTCATTGATCGCATTCACGATAAACGCGGAAAGGCAAGACGCAGTTTCGGCATTCACCACGATAAACATCGAGCTGAAGGAAGTTTTAGGTAAGCTCAACCCATGTGTTATATATAATAGACTAGTGGCATGTCTAAGGTTTTCATATCGGGTAGTCCCATTTTCAAAATTTCATTAAAAAGTCCCATTTCACATTGAAAGTTTTATTATAATAATAAATTAAGGTTATCATTTAAACGATCAGCATGATATTGATGTTATGTTCAGCAGAAAAATGTATTCTGCCGACAAATATATCATGTTGATATGCTACTAATGCCCAGCGAGAATATTATATTTCTATTGCAAATAATATGATATTGTAAAACTCTAAATTTAATCGACCAGCTAAATTATTATTTGACCGGCATAATGATTATTTGTCCAGCAAAATAAATAAATGAGCAGCAAACCGTGAGCTAATTTTAACTAAACTTTTTTATGTGATTTTATATGTAGCATCTGAATGAACGACACGAACGTTTTTCGACATTTTAGTTAGATATTTCGTTAATATAGCAAAGCGGAAACTGGCATTACATTCGTAGTCATCATTAATTTGGTAAGAAATCACAAAAACTTCATATGGATCCGAAGGTAAATCGGTGTGTGAAAAATATTGTTTATCTTATATTTACTGCCGGTCAAATAATAATTCTGCTACTCAAATAATAATTCTGCTGCTCAAATAACAATTCTGCTGGTCAATTAATTATTTTTTTGTGCGAGTATTTATTAAGCTGTTAAAATTTGTTAATTTTCCGATATAACCAAGTTTCTTTGTAAAACAAGTGTTGCGCTTATTTTTTATGTATTGCCGATGAAAACATTTTTTGCTGTGCAAATGACTTAAATGCAGATTTTTTCTTGCCGAACGAATGAATTAATAGCCGAACAAATAATTAGTTCCCATAAATGAATAATAACTATCATATTTTTTTTTTATTTTCAACCACTTTAGATCAATCGTTCTAGTTACTTGTAATTGTACTCACCACCTTATATATGATTAACATCTACACTCCTTAGTAAGTAAAATCCAGTCTCCGACATCCAATTGTGTCAAACATTCATTAAAAAATAATAATAAATATGTAAAAGGGTGTGAGGAAGCGCGGGCGTCCGAGAACTAGGTAACTTGATCACGTGGATCAAATTCTCACGGACGGCCGTGTATTGAACAAGAGAAACCGACGTGCGTGCATGAGAAATTGTATGAATGTGAAGGAAGTGAAGGAAGTGCCTAAGGATAGATCTATTTAGCGTTCCGTTCACTCTACCTACCCCATTTAGGACACGGCGTGTGGTCAAAGAACGGTATTAAATTTTAATCCGTATTACTACATGTATTATAGTCACCTATCCATTTATTACTGTACATGTATTTTGATCACTAACAGCGCCTCAAGTGATCGGACGAGACCTAGTGTTTACAATACGCTATGATTTACGGGAACATAAAAAATATGCCGGAAATAATTTAATTATTCTCTTATTACCGCAATATGGAATGTTCATACTTCTAGCTAAAGTATCGTTTTGGTAAACATGAACGAGGGTTAGTTACTGTGCAATGAGGGACTTGAGCGACACAAAACTTTAAGCCTCGTAAAAAACAATACGTGTTGTGAAACATAAAATAATAACATGGTTCGATCACATTTACTTAAAAGTAATTCGAGACTTTTTTTCAGATATTTTAAAATTGGACAAAGACATCGACAATGGAAAATACCACTTGACTACCAATAATTTTGACTCACCGTCCATTAAAGTGATTGAGGGCTACAAGGCTGGAGAGACAAAAATCAGTTTGCATGGAGGTATAAATTAATATTTCCGACCATAGTTTTTGCAAATCATATCGAAATATCAGTATCGTATTTCAATTCATCTAATGTTTCCTTCTACTTACAGAATACGACAATCTCTTTGATGTTGACGATAAAGAAGGCCAAATATCACTAATTCCCAAACCAGACATCTCAGAATCTATTCCAAAAGAAGAAGCCTTATTGTCTTACACACTGATAGTAGAACGACTCAACGCTATTACAGCATCAGCAGTCATGAACATTGTTTTAGAACAGGATCCAGGTAAATTAATAACAATTATCATTTTTTACAGGACACTAAAAAATTATTTGTTTTCATTATGAAAATCCATAATACACTTCGAAAGGACAAATTCGAAAAACATATTTATATGAAAAGGTTAGGGAAGGTAAAAAATTTCAAATGAACATCAACTAACATTTATATCGCTTTTCAGACAAACCTTTGGAGTTTGAATCACAACATTACTCCGGAACTTATTCCACGGACCATGCCATTACAACACCTGAAATACTCATCAAGACTCCTGGAATTACACATGACAAGGTGGAGTTGAACGTTATTGGAGGTGAATATTTATGTGACTCTTACACCAAGACAGAACACACTTTACTTAACAACGAAAGAACACTTTTTACTTAACAACGTTTGTTTCTGTGTTTCAGAGGAAAATGTGAAGGAATACTTTACCGTAGAATGGAATGAAAAATCTTACGTCATCAAAACAACCAAACTTCCAGAAGATATTTTAGCCACCAGCTTATATGTGACACTGATTCTTGAAGCTAAATACGAAAACTATCAACCAGCACGAACCGTTATAACGTTGGATCTGCCCAGTATCGGTAATGACTTGTTACCAATTTCAATAACTCATATTGATCACATAAATGTAGCAATAAGGCGTATTTATTGACGCTTGGGAATTTCTATTCGTGAACCTCCAACAATAGATTTCTAGGAAAGAAAAATATCTTATTGAACATTTATTGCTTTTCAGATAAACTTTTGGAATTTGAATCACAACATTACTCCGGAACTTATTCCACGGACCATGCCATTACAACACCTGAAATACTCATCAAGACTCCTGGAATTACACATGACAAGGTGGAGTTGAACGTTATTGGAGGTGAATATTTATGTAACTCTTACATCCAGACAGAACACACTTCCAAGAACACTTTTTACTTAACAACGTTTGTTTCTGTGTTTCAGAGGAAAATGTGAAGGAATTCTTTACTGTAGAATGGAATGAAAAATCTTTCGTAATCAAAACAACCAAACTTCCAGAAGATATTATAGCCACCAGCCTATATGTGACACTGATTCTTGAAGCTAAATACGAAGACTATCAACCAGCACGTACCGTTATAACGTTAGATCTGCCAAATATCGGTAATGACTTGTTACCAATTTCAATAACTCATATTGATCACATAAATCTAACCATAAGGCGTATTTATTGACGCCTGGGAATTTCTTCTCGTTAACCTCCAACAATAGATTTCTAGGAATGAAAAATATCTTTTTGAACATTTATTGCTTTTCAGATAAACTTTTGGAATTTGAGTCACAACATTACTCCGGAACTTATGCCACGGACCATGCCATTACAACACCTGAAATACTCATCAAGACTCCTGGAATTACACATGACAAGGTGGAGTTGAACGTTATTGGAGGTGAATATTTATGCAACTCTTACATCCAGACAGAACACACTTCCAAGAACACTTTTTACTTAACAACGTTTGTTTCTGTGTTTCAGAGGAAAATGTGAAGGAATACTTTACCGTAGAATGGAATGAAAAATCTTACGTAATCAAAACAACCAAACTTCCAGAAGATATTATAGCCACTAGCCCATATGTGACACTGATTCTTGAAGCAAAATACGAAAACTATCAACCAGCAAAAACCGTTATTACGTTAGATCTGCCAAGTATCGGTAATGACTTGTTACCAATTACAATAACTCATATTGATCACATAAATGTAACAATAAGGCATATTTATTGACGCTTGGGAATTTCTATTCGTTAACCTCCAACATAGATTTCTAGGAAAGAAAAATATCTTATTGAACATTTATTGCTTTTCAGATAAACATTTGGAATTTGAATCACAACATTACTCCGGAACCTATTCCACGGACCATGCCATTACAACACCTGAAATACTCATCAAGACTCCTGGAATTACACATGACAAGGTGGAGTTGAACGTTATTGGAGGTGAATATTTATGCAACTCTTACATCCAGACAGAACACACTTCCATGAACACTTTTTATTTAACAACGTTTGTTTCTGTGTTTCAGAGGAAAATGTGAAGGAATTCTTTACTGTAGAATGGAATGAAAAATCTTTCGTAATCAAAACAACCAAACTTCCAGAAGATATTATAGCCACCAGCCTATATGTGACACTGATTCTTGAAGCTAAATACGAAGACTATCAACCAGCACGCACCGTTATAACGTTAGATCTGCCAAATATCGGTAATTACTTGTTACCAATTACAATAACTCATATTGATCACATAAATCTAACAATAAGGCGTATTTATTGACGCCTGGGAATTTCTTCTCGTTAACCTCCAACAATAGATTTCTAGGAATGAAAAATATCTTTTTGAACATTTATTGCTTTTCAGATAAACTTTTGGAATTTGAATCACAACATTACTCCGGAACTTATGCCACGGACCATGCCATTACAACACCTGAAATACTCATCAAGACTCCTGGAATTACACATGACAAGGTGGAGTTGAACGTTATTGGAGGTGAATATTTATGCAACTCTTACATCCAGACAGAACACACTTCCAAGAACACTTTTTACTTAACAACGTTTGTTTCTGTGTTTCAGAGGAAAATGTGAAGGAATACTTTACTGTAGAATGGAATGAAAAATCTTACGTAATCAAAACAACCAAACTTCCAGAAGATATTATAGCCACTAGCCCATATGTGACACTGATTCTTGAAGCAAAATACGAAAACTATCAACCAGCAAAAACCGTTATTACGTTGGATCTGCCAAGTATCGGTAATAACTTGTTACCAATTACAATAACTCATATTGATCACATAAATGTAACAATAAGGCGTATTTATTGACGCTTGGGAATTTCCATTCGTTAACCTCCAACATAGATTTCTAGGAAAGAAAAATATCTAATTGAACATTTATTGCTTTTCAGATAAACTTTTGGAATTTGAATCACAACATTACTCCGGAACCTATTCCACGGACCATGCCATTACAACACCTGAAATACTCATCAAGACTCCTGGAATTGCAGATGACAAGGTGGAGTTGAACGTTATTGGAGGTGAATATTTATGCAACTCTTACATCCAGACAGAACACACTTCCAAGAACACTTTTTACTTAACAACGTGTGTTTCTGTGTTTCAGAGGAAAATGTGAAGGAATACTTTACTGTAGAATGGAATGAAAAATCTTACGTAATCAAAACAACCAAACTTCCAGAAGATATTATAGCCACTAGCCCATATGTGACACTGATTCTTGAAGCTAAATACGAAAACTATCAACCAGCACGAACCGTTATAACGTTGTATCTGCCCAGTAGCGGTAATGACTTGTTACCAATTTCAATAACTCATATTGATCACATAAATGTAACAATAAGGCGTATTTATTGACGCTTGAGAATTTCTATTCGTTAACCTCCAACAATAGATTTCTTGGATAGAAAAATATCTTATTGAACATTTATTGCTTTTCAGATAAACTTTTGGAATTTGAATCACAACATTATTCCGGAACTTATTCCACGGACCATGCCATTACAACACCTGAAATACTCATCACGACTCCTGGAATTACACATGACAAGGTGGAGTTGAACGTTATTGGAGGTGAATATTTATGCAACTCTTACATCCAGACAGAACACACTTCCAAGAACACTTTTTACTTAACAACGTTTGTTTCTGTGTTTCAGAGGAAAATGTGAAGGAATACTTTACTGTAGAATGGAATGAAAAATCTTACGTAATCAAAACAACCAAACTTCCAGAAGATATTATAGCCACTAGCCCATATGTGACACTGATTCTTGAAGCTAAATACGAAAACTATCAACCAGCACGAACCGTTATAACGTTGGATCTGCCAAGTATCGGTAATGACTTGTTAACAATTACAATAACTCATATTGATCACATAAATGTAACAATAAGGCGTATTTATTGACGCTTGGGAATTTCTATTCGTTGACCTCCAACAATAGATTTCTAGGAAAGAAAAATATCTTATTGAACATTTATTGCTTTTCAGATAGACTTTTGGAATTTGAATCACAACATTACTCCGGAACTTATTCCACGGACCATGCCATTACAACACCTGAAATACTCATCAAGACTCCTGGAATTACACATGACAAGGTGGAGTTGAACGTTATTGGAGGTGAATATTTATGCAACTCTTACATCCAGACAGAACACACTTCCAAGAACACTTTTTACTTAACAACGTTTGTTTCTGTTTCAGAGGAAAATGTGAAGGAATACTTTACTGTAGAATGGAATGAAAAATCTTACGTAATCAAAACAAACAAACTTCCAGAAGATATTATAGCCACTAGCCCATATGTGACACTGATTTTTGAAGCTAAATACGAAAACTATCAACCAGCACGAACCGTTATAACGTTGGATCTGCCAAGTATCGGTAATGACTTGTTACCAATTACAATAACTCATATTGATCACATAAATGTAGCAATAAGGCGTATTTATTGACGCTTGGGAATTTCTATTCGTAAACCTCCAACAATAGATTTCTAGGAAAGAAAAATATCTAATTGAACATTTATTGCTTTTCAGATAAACTTTTGGAATTTGAATCACAACATTACTCCGGAACTTATTCCACGGACCATGCCATTACAACACCTGAAATACTCATCAAGACTCCTGGAATTACACATGACAAGGTGGAGTTGAACGTTATTGGAGGTGAATATTTATGCAACTCTTACATCCAGACAGAACACACTTCCATGAACACTTTTTACTTAACAACGTTTGTTTCTGTGTTTCAGAGGAAAATGTGAAGGAATACTTTACTGTAGAATGGAATGAAAAATCTTACGTAATCAAAACAACCAAACTTCCAGAAGATATTATAGCCACTAGCCCATATGTGACACTGATTCTTGAAGCTAAATACGAAAACTATCAACAAGCACGAACCGTTATAACGTTGGATCTGCCCAGTATCGGTAATGACTTGTTACCAATTTCAATAACTCATATTGATCACATAAATGTAGCAATAAGGCGTATTTATTGACGCTTGGGAATTTCTATTCGTGAACCTCCAACAATAGATTTCTAGGAAAGAAAAATATCTTATTGAACATTTATTGCTTTTCAGATAAACTTTTGGAATTTGAATCACAACATTACTCCGGAACTTATTCCACGGACCATGCCATTACAACACCTGAAATACTCATCAAGACTCCTGGAATTGCACATGACAAGGTGGAGTTGAACGTTATTGGAGGTGAATATTTATGCAACTCTTACATCCAGACAGAACACATTTCCAAGAACACTTTTTACTTAACAACGTTTGTTTCTGTGTTTCAGAGGAAAATGTGAAGGAATACTTTACTGTAGAATGGAATGAAAAATCTTACGTAATCAAAACAAACAAACTTCCAGAAGATATTATAGCCACTAGCCCATATGTGACACTGATTCTTGAAGCTAAATACGAAAACTATCAACCAGCACGAACCGTTATAACGTTGGATCTGCCAAGTATCGGTAATGACTTGTTACCAATTACAATAACTCATATTGATCACATAAATGTAGCAATAAGGCGTATTTATTGACGCTTGGGAATTTCTATTCGTTAACCTCCAACAATAGATTTCTAGGAAAGAAAAATATCTAATTGAACATTTATTGCTTTTCAGATAAACTTTTGGAATTTGAATCACAACATTACTCCGGAACTTATTCCACGGACCATGCCATTACAACACCTGAAATACTCATCAAGACTCCTGGAATTACACATGACAAGGTGGAGTTGAACGTTATTGGAGGTGAATATTTATGCAACTCTTACATCCAGACAGAACACACTTCCATGAACACTTTTTACTTAACAACGTTTGTTTCTGTGTTTCAGAGGAAAATGTGAAGGAATACTTTACTGTAGAATGGAATGAAAAATCTTACGTAATCAAAACAACCAAACTTCCAGAAGATATTATAGCCACTAGCCCATATGTGACACTGATTCTTGAAGCTAAATACGAAAACTATCAACCAGCACGAACCGTTATAACGTTGGATCTGCCCAGTATCGGTAATGACTTGTTACCAATTACAATAACTCATATTGATCACATAAATGTAGCAATAAGGCGTATTTATTGACGCTTGGGAATTTCTATTCGTGAACCTCCAACAATAGATTTCTAGGAAAGAAAAATATCTTATTGAACATTTATTGCTTTTCAGATAAACTTTTGGAATTTGAATCACAACATTACTCCGGAACTTATTCCACGGACCATGCCATTACAACACCTGAAATACTCATCAAGACTCCTGGAATTGCAGATGACAAGGTGGAGTTGAACGTTATTGGAGGTGAATATTTATGCAACTCTTACATCCAGACAGAACACACTTCCAAGAACACTTTTTACTTAACAACGTGTGTTTCTGTGTTTCAGAGGAAAATGTGAAGGAATACTTTACTGTAGAATGGAATGAAAAATCTTACGTAATCAAAACAACCAAACTTCCAGAAGATATTATAGCCACTAGCCCATATGTGACACTGATTCTTGAAGCTAAATACGAAAACTATCAACAAGCACGAACCGTTATAACGTTGAATCTGCCCAGTATCGGTAATGACTTGTTACCAATTTCAATAACTCATATTGATCACATAAATGTAGCAATAAGGCGTATTTATTGACGCTTGGGAATTTCTATTCGTGAACCTCCAACAATAGATTTCTAGGAAAGAAAAATATCTTATTGAACATTTATTGCTTTTCAGATAAACTTTTGGAATTTGAATCACAACATTACTCCGGAACTTATTCCACGGACCATGCCATTACAACACCTGAAATACTCATCAAGACTCCTGGAATTGCACATGACAAGGTGGAGTTGAACGTTATTGGAGGTGATTATTTATGCAACTCTTACATCCAGACAGAATACACTTCCAAGAATACTTTTTACTTAACAACGTTTGTTTCTGTGTTTCAGAGGAAAATGTGAAGGAATACTTTACTGTAGAATGGAATGAAAAATCTTACGTAATCAAAACAACCAAACTTCCAGAAGATATTATAGCCACTAGCCCATATGTGACACTGATTCTTGAAGCTAAATACGAAAACTATCAACCAGCACGAACCGTTATAACGTTGGATCTGCCCAGTATCGGTAATGACTTGTTACCAATTTCAATAACTCATATTGATCACATAAATGTAGCAATAAGGCGTATTTATTGACGCTTGGGAATTTCTATTCGTGAACCTCCAACAATAGATTTCTAGGAAAGAAAAATATCTTATTGAACATTTATTGCTTTTCAGATAAACTTTTGGAATTTGAATCACAACATTACTCCGGAACTTATTCCACGGACCATGCCATTACAACACCTGAAATACTCATCAAGACTCCTGGAATTGCACATGACAAGGTGGAGTTGAACGTTATTGGAGGTGATTATTTATGCAACTCTTACATCCAGACAGAATACACTTCCAAGAATACTTTTTACTTAACAACGTTTGTTTCTGTGTTTCAGAGGAAAATGTGAAGGAATACTTTACTGTAGAATGGAATGAAAAATCTTACGTAATCAAAACAACCAAACTTCCAGAAGATATTATAGCCACTAGCCCATATGTGACACTGATTCTTGAAGCTAAATACGATAACTATCAACCAGCACGCACCGTTATAACTTTAGACCTTCCACATATCGGTAAAGTCTTATAAATATTCAATTATATGTGTAATGAATCACTGTTAGAATATCTAATTATTTTTATATTACTTTCCAGATACAGTAGGCGTTCTAAATATCTAGCAACTGCAATTTCGTTGTTCATTCGGTCTTGCTCTCATCCTGATGACTGAAAAGCATCTTATTTTTTTCATTTTATTGCGTATATAATAATCAATTAATTGAATTACCTTAACTTTTATCTCTTATTTCTTTAAGCTTTGCAACAGTTTTTTAAATTATGAATTATTATTTTATATTTTAATGCTTACTTCTAATTTTATTATTTAATACTGAAGACATTTTATAGCCATTTATTAATATGTTATATATTAGTTTAACAAAATTAATTTTCGTTTGTGTTGATGGTTGTTGTGTTTCTGTTTCGTGTTTATTTATTTTTCTACATATTTCAAGCATTCGTACATTTACAACTTATTGGCCATCTTACTATCTATCTTCTAAGCTTTGCACGTTACTTATTATCTGTGCATGAAACTGGGTAATTTTCTATTTACACAATAAAATTTTCTTTTTTTCGATTTCATTACTTGTCAAGTGGTTGCATTTTCATGTAGATATATGTATTTTCAAACCATCATTCAATTATACCTTGTATCACAATTTTATGATTAACACCCAAGTTCATAATGTAATTTCGTAGAAATTTCTTTATCATGACAACACACTGGAATGTTCTATGTAACAATGTATTAAGCCAGTCCATCGAAATATTAATTAATTCAAACATGATATCCACGTTTTGCTATTACAATAAAGCTACCGAAAGTGACCAATCTTCTATAATAACAAAACTCGACAACTCACGACCCTTACCAATGTCAGGGTCAGCTTAGTACAATACGTCAACCATCTCAAATTGAGGATCTTGTGCCTTGAAAACCTGTTATGTAACACATTCCATACCAATTAATAAATATATCATACTCTAGGGTCTAGATTCTAGACGAACCTAAATTTATCCTTTCACATTCATTGCTTTCCAAATAGTTTGAAATTTTTATGCTTTTCGTATACGTGATAAGTTGTCTATATCACGATATGAAATATTTTGTCGAATTTAAACTAATGCTTATTGTACAATATTCTAGACGTACCTTCCAAAGATTTAGAATTTGAATTCCAACATTATTCTGGAACGTACTCTACAGACCACGTTATTACAACACCTGATATACTTATCAAGACTCCTGGAATTACACATGACAAGGTGGAGTTGAACGTCATTGGAGGTGAATATTTATGTAACTTTTACATTCAGACAGAACACACTTCCAAGAACACTTTTTACTTAACAACGTTTGTTTCTGTGTTTCAGAGGAAAATGTGAAGGAATACTTTACTGTAGAATGGAATGAAAAATCTTACGTAATCAAATCAACCAAACTTCCAGAAGATATAATTAATGAAAATCCATATGTAATATTAACACTTGAGGCTAAATATGACACATACCGACCCGCATACACAATTGTAACATTAGACCTGCCACCGATTGGTAAAATTAACGAATCTTTTCAAACAAAATAAATGTGGAATCAATCGCAAGCCTTATGTTTAAGCCCTACTTGTGTTATATTATTTGTGTTTTCCAGATAAAGAAGACATTCTCGGATTTGAGAAAGCACATTATGATGGCCAATATTATTTCAATGACGAATCGTTAGACGTATCCAAAATAAAACTCTCTCTAGGTTATAGTGATGATGTAGTTTTCCAACTAAAAGAAGGTATTTTTGTTATAATTGTCAGTTATTATTATTTAGAGACATAAAAAAAATTTAAGGTGCCTAATACTTTACTAATTTCCAATAACCTATTTTATTTTAGATAGAGATCTTTTCACATTCAACAGGGAAGATGACACGATTACTATTGAAGTAGGCAAAAGCGGAATACCTGACAGTATTCTAGAAGAAACCAATATAATTACATTTTATCTGGAAGCAGTTAGAGTGTCAGCAGTAAAAGCAATAACAGTTATTAATATACACTTGATTCCGAAAACAGGTACATATTGGATGAAGTATATAATGTGATAGAAACATACTAAGAACGGGAGATACTGCAAACAAATGCCTTGTTCGTTATGAATACCATTACGACATCTCCCACGTAGAGTAGTCATTTTACTAATTGCACGTAATTAACATAGCTCTCCTCTCCGTTCCAATAAAAATAAGATATTAGGATGGGTGGCATATCTCGTCGCTGAATTGAATATATTTTATAGTAATATTTTAGGAATACCTGCCTTTAAAAGGAAATATACAGAGAAGAGTTAGAGAGTTCATTTTATTCCGGAGTCTCAACGATTTAAATAATTTAATTCTAAAATTATGATTGAAGATTTAATATGTTTTAAATACAGTTTCAGACAATCTGGTGGACGCATTAATCATTAAATCAATAATTGAACATCAAGAAAGTGATTCGATTCATAAGCAAGAAGGATGTAATCTGGAAATCTTAGAAGTACATCCTGATGTACCCGAATGGTTCTTCATCACCAGCAACACTGAATTGAGTGTAACAGATCAGATTGATCGTGAACATGAATTAATAGCTGATATGCCTGAATCCCAAGTTCAAATACGATTATCTGTCGACTGTTCTAGCTCAAATTATCCTAGTATAAGGACAGCAGTTTATGATGAAATATCTGAAAATATTTTGGACGATTCTTGGCACTGGATCTATACGAAACCAATTAAATTCCATCCGAATGAACAACTTATATCCATCTTAGTAGAAGATATCAATGATCATACTCCGATATTTTCCCATGATGATCCAATGAAATTAGGTTACCCGACAGCGGATTTAGCATATATTCTAAAACCACAGTCTCTTGTAACTATTAAGGTAAGCGTATTGCAATATTGCAATTTCACATACATACATACGTACCCAAATTTTTTCTTAGAGGTCAAAAGTTAAACTCGGTCGTGTTAAAATCAGACCAATTGGCGGAAGGAGGGGTCTTTCTACGATTTCCGAGATGCCGTTATATCCAGAGTATGTTAGGTCTGACTTCTAGGGAGACAACTGTCCATTTCGATTCTTATGTAATTTGAAACAAGTGTTTCTTTTTACTATTGGTTATTGATTCTGAGGGAGACGTCTTTCGACTTATAAGGTCATTATCGATTGATCGATTAATAATGACCTTATAAGTCGAAATACGTCTCTCTGGGAATCAATAACTAATAGTAGAAAGAAACACTTGTTTCAATATATATATATATATGGACAATTTGTAAAGCGCCGTTTACTCATAACATGACCTCAAGGGCGCCGTTTATCGTATCCATCACCCGAAACTCCCAGCAAAAAGGTGTGTCTTCAGTCCTCTTTTAAAACTCTCTCCATTCACCTCCTCTCGCAGACACAGAGGCAGCTTGTTCATTACATAATCTCAAATTACATAATTATGAAATTCTACTACGTGTGCACCGACACAATTAATACACTTCGATACTATTTAACAATATTATATTCCCTATACTTCATTCATAATATAATTATTTTTGTCTACTTTCTTACTATTTTTTTAGTGTGCCTGCCCCCCTAGGTATACCTTGAAACTACTCATTCAAAATCGTAAATCAATATTTATGTATCATTTCTTTATCTTATTTTTGACTTCTTTTTTTACAGGCAACAGATAAAGATATTGGGTTAAACGCTCTCATAAAATATACATCTGATAACGATATGTTTACTATTCATCCTAGAACGGGTATTATTTATCCAAAATCAAATGTATTCACGAACAACATGGACAGTATTGATTTTACAGTCTATGCAATTGATCAAGATGGTGTAGGACATTCAACTAGTTTACAAATTCAGGTAAATATATGCCTACACCGATATGAACACACTTAACTAATGTCAAGTGATTTTTTGTAATCATAAACGATTAAGTAGGTACATCACAAATTCTGATACATTTTCCAATATATATTTCGGAACAAGTTTCATCTTCAGTGGGTACTAGTAAACTTTCATTGAATCAAATGTTCAATATTACTTCACTGGCCTTGCACCCGTATCGAGGTAATATTTAATGAAACAATAATAAATAATAAGAATCATAAGAAATCAAAACAGTAAAAGAAAATAAAGTCTTGGACAGGAATAAAACACAGCAGGTTTTCAGATTCGTCCAGTCCCAGACTGAGTGGGAAAGTGCATACCATTATCTTCGTTATAACAATCCTATCCGGATCCAGAATATTCTGTAGTACGGCATTATAGAGCCGTGGCCCGAGAAATGTTATTGTTAATTCATTAATTCATATAATGTCTACAATATTTATATAAATCTACAATTATTTATTTGATTTTATTCCCAAATATGAAATTACCCATAAAAAATACTTATAAAAACGTTATAATATATAAACTTACTGTAAGTATATAAATGAATATATGAAAAATAGTAAAAATACGATAAAGTATAATTAAAACAGCAGTTTCATTTGTATTTTAAGTCATGAAGATAAATACTGTAAGTGTGCAAACACAAAGAAAGCAGGTTGCCAGTGCTGGAATTTGCTGGCAAAGTAAATCGCAATCGGCGTTCCTGCTTTTACTATGTTCGTATCCATTGAAATGCATGTAAACTAGTGATGTAACGAATATTGATATTGATCGCGCCTTTGCGATAAACTCGCCCTCTGTATATTGATTGTATTTAATTTGAATGTATACCTTTTAATCAATGTACAGTAAAGAATGAATAAACAAATAAATAAATATTCGTATTCGCATTCGCAAATATTCGCATATTTCAAAGTATTCGCATTCGTATTCGCAAAAATATATGCGAATGTTTTGCGAATATTATTTTGGTAATTAAGTATCGGATATTCGGTCGGTAAAAGTATCGGATACTTACCCGGTACATTGTAGAAAAAGGTACTGTAGGAAAATTTTCTCTAAGAAAACCGAGAAGTTTTGAAATATTTTAAATTCCTATACCATTTTGAAAATTCGGCGACGGGGGGGTAAAAATTTTAATGATTGAGCAATATATTACAAAATAAATATTGTAGAAATGTAAGCAAGTCAGTATTCGCTATTCGCATTCGCATTCGCATTCGCGAATATCCAAAATCACACATTCGTTACATCACTAATGTAAACATTCTCGTCGCTGGTAGGCGCAGGCATCTGAAAGCAGGTAACCCGCTTTCTTTGTGTTAGCACACTAAGTAATGATAAGATCAATAGTAGCAAGTATTTGAATTAAAATAAAACTAATATAAGTAATAATGGAATCGAGCATAACTAATTCAATAATTCGAGTTCGTCGGTAGCCTAGAGGTAGAGTCTCGGCCTTGTGAACAAGGGGTCCGGGGTTCGATCCCAGGTGCCGGCAAACTCCCCTTTCACGACACAAGCTTTTAGCTTACTGTGAAAGGTGTGTAAGGTTATATTTGGGTTTATAACAAAAACCCAAATAAGTATATCTTTGAAAAAAAAAACATACTATATAATAAAATTAATAATATTCATTAGACTTTTTTCGTTAAATTAATAACCAGAAAAGAAAATTTGTTTAAATTATCATTCATAGTGTTAATAATATACCTTAAATCAATTATGTTTTAGGTTAATCCAATTTTGGAAAATCACGTAGCAGTATTGCAAATCGAAAACGAGATGTTGGAGAACATTGATATAATTTTGTCAACACTCTCTGAAAAACTTGATATGAAAATTCAACAAATCTCCTCAGCAGTTTTAACCGATAGAGAAAAAGGAACCAAAAACTCTTACTCAAATGTAGCACTGGAGGAGGCGTTTATTTCAAAGCGAGATGTACCTCAAGAAGATACGAAGTTGTCTCTTTTCATTTATGCTTTAAATTCAACCGATCATCCATTGGAAAGTTCCGTCATCAAAGAGTGAGCTTTATACTATACTATAATTTATTATTATTATTCCCTCACATAAATGGAATAGTCATCTCTGATTTCGTCGAATAGATGAAACGCCCACACCTCTATTCTCACATACGTTTTTCGCTTCTTCCACATTCATACGGTTTCTCATGCACGCACCAGATTTCTCTTCATTCAGTATGTCTTTGAAAATTTGATCTATTAGATCAAGCCACATAGTTCTTGGACGTTCGTTTTTTTCAAACCCCTTCTGGGTATGACGAAGAATATAATACATCCTCTTCATCATCCTTTTATCGTCCATTCACTCCACAGGTCCAAACTATTACAAATTATTTACACGCATTCTTCCCACAATACTCCTCTCGCATCCGGTCACTCTCCTAATATCCTCACTCTATCTCGTGACGTTTACCAACCATTCTCCTCAGCAATCGCATCTCCACAGCATTTTGTTCTCTTTCGTTCCTCGTCAACCATGCCCAAGTTTCACTTTGCCCACTAGTCTTTGTACATTCATTTTGTGAGAAATCGCGGACATCCGAAAACCTCGTGGCTTGATCACGTGGAACAAATTTTCAAGGGTGAATGTGTGTTAAGTAAGAAAAATCGACGAGCATGTATAAAAATTGTATATACCTGCTTAAAAAAAACGAAAGAAATATGTAAGGATAGATACATATGGTGTTCCATCTTTTCTTCCTACCCTACTTGGGATACGGCGTGAAGGTATAATAATAGTATAGCAACATTCATTTTCAGTAATATCATATTTGGAAACCCGATCATTCGTAAACAAATGGATAACCTTTCAAAAATATGGTAGTTGAAATATTTTGGAAAAAATATTAGCAATCTTTTTTCTCATCAAAGTTTTCATAGGATAATCGTCTCTAACGAGTTATTTAGAGAAATTTTATTAAATTCTTCGAATTATCGATTTTTTCAAGGAGTAAGATATTATCGTTAGCTTTTTGATATCTTTTATATTAGTTATGCATCTAAAGGAGATTGATTTACGCCTAAATTAATAAAAAATAATTATTTTTTTTATATATTTTTTATTTATTTAAAAAATGGGCAACATACAATAAAATTTTACAAAATATAACATAATAAACATTAAACATATTTCTTGTACTTGACCAGCCCATCTTTGAGTTCATTATTATTATTGCCAGTACAGTACAAACACAGAAAGAAAGAAGGAAAAAAAACAAAAACTAAACAAATATTTCATTCCTGTCTAATGTGGCTCCTAAAAAGGCTCCTGGACATACAGAATATGACCACGGACGTCACCTATATGTATAATATGTATGTACATAAAAACCAGCGATAATACATTACCAATACCTATGGATTAAATTATGTTGCAGCAGCCTCGCCAGGTTTCCCTGGATTGAGTCGTAATGCATGAAAAAAATAATATAAAAATAACAAAAGATTATATCGAATAACTAACGGAAAGATCTGTAAATGAATGCATGATGAATATAAAATAATAGGTTTTATACTAAGAAATCCAGTAAACAAATGAAAAATTATAGTTTGTTTTGTGTGTATATACCAAAAAATTGTGTAAGAAATTATCACAAGGTATTTTCATTCAAAACACTTGTGCATCAAAGTAAAATAAAATTTTGTTGAATGAATTTTAATATGTTTCTTCGAAACTTTGTCTGATGAACTCAGTAAATAGCTAACTTTGTTATTGGATGACACATTATGAAGAGCAAAAAAAATCTCTAAGATCTCGTAACAAACAGCCAAAAAAAAGTAATCCAGCTCTTTGTTATCTATACTGAATTGTTAAGTTTATGAGTTTTTAAAATACACTCCAAAACACCCTCACAGTAAGTAATATGCTTATGTCGTAAAGATGGAGTGAGTTGGCAGCGGATGGAATCAATCCTGGGTCTCCTGGGTTTTGTAAGATTGAATTAGGTACCGAGGTTTAAATATGCATAATGAAAAACTTATTGTTCTTCCAGAAAACTAGATGGACTCACAGACATACCGTGGAACGTGGAAGGATTAATTTTAAGTGAAAGTCAGTTCATGAATTGCAACAATACTTCCGATGTAACTGGACTGATTATTGGAATATCTGTTCTTGGAGCGTTGTTCTTCATCTTTGTCATAGTAACAATAGCTCTATATTTGTTATATTTGTAAGTTCAATTTATACATTCCTATTTTTTTAGTAGATACTTTTAAAATGTGAGACATATAATCTTAAAAATCCCTCCTTTCATTGTCCAACACCATCGTTCCCAATTTTCAAATTGATGGAAACGTAATATTTTTATCATACTCTAGAATGGGTGATGAATAATTTAGATACATGCATTCACATTTATTAAGTTCGATAATTTGCTTTTTTAGCCGCAAAAAGTATAGAAGATTCAGCAATTCTAGTGAGTCTTCATACAACAGTGGTTCGAGCGACGGATCAGAAAGCATTAGTACTAATGACGGCCGTGATAATATTTCAATCCGCTCTGAACAAGAAAAGAAAATAAACAACATAAACAATGCTCCAGGAGGATTAATCAACAATGATTCATTAAATGCCAACCTCAGTGATATCATTAACCCACGATTCAGTATGGGTGCCCCAAACACTAGCACCTATAGCAACAAACCCAAAATCGAAATTCAACCCGCTACCACGAATGAATATTTAGAGGATGAATTCGGAGAAAATATTAATAAAGGTAGAAAGAAGTCTGTTGTCAAGTTCAACGAAAAGGTTTTACAAATAGAAGTGGAAAAATATGAAAGCGAAAGATTATAGCAAATCAATTTGAAGCAACAACCAAAAAAACCTAAGTTGTTGTTAAGTCAATAAGAGAATATTATGATACTGTTAATATCTTTGTAAAAAATAATAAAGGGTTGACAACTTTAAAACGCCGTACTGTGATAATATCAATGATAAACATGTTTAGATTATTATGATCTTTAAGATTTTTGTACAATTTTTAAAACGTGCTTATTTCATGTAATAATGTGATGCACTAAATTGTATTAAAATTCAACAGAAATACTTTTATTTGAAAATTCTTCCATAGATTTATTGATTTTTCATCTAATTTTAAGGTGACTCTCAATAAAAAAAAAACAAGACCATTTATATTGTGCATAGTTTGCTTTTATCAATATTATGTACTTATTGTAAAAATGTATATATTAATAGATAAGATAAGATACATAAAATAAAAAATAAAATAAATAAAAAAAAATAATATAGTTTTAAGCATTACAAATGATTATTTATTTTGAAAATTGTTTTTTTTTTGTTCATTCCCATCTCCAGAATAAAAAATTATAGACCATTTAAAAAAAAACATTTGAGATAAAATTAATCAAAAAATATCAAAATGTGGTTAAGCAGAAAATATGCCGTGGAGTTCCCGGTAAAAAATAGGTCTTCCATTTTTTCTCGTAAGCATCGGAACACCTTCCCTGTTTCACACTAAAGGGAATTTGCACAGTCTGTTGGTTGTGCAGATGAGCTGGTGTCTGTTGAGTTATACCTACTCTTAGAGGGTTATTCCCGCCCGGGAATTCCCGGGAAATACCTTCAATTTTTATTTCCCGTTTCCCGGGAAAAAAGCCCAACATTTCCCGGGAAAAAACACAAATTATTAGTCATGCAGATTGCCATACCGATACCGAAATCTTTGTTGAGTTAACTGTAGACTCGTAATTTTTCCGTAACGTGTCGTTCTAAATAAAAAATGCAATTTCATAATCAACATATTACGAGGACGGATTGATAAGTCCGGTAAAAATTAAACAATGAGTTACTTTTTTCGAATGGATGATATTTATTTTTCAACTTTATCTTCTTTTAGAGATATACACTTGGTTAGACGATGCTGAAGTTTTTTGATCCACTCTTTGTTGTTATATTTTAAAAATACGCCATAGTTTCGGAGATAACCTCCAAATCAGTTGCAAATCTTCGTGCCCCAAGCCATTTTTTCGCGTTTGGTTAATAGTAGGAATCACTGAGAACCGGGTCAGGAAAACATAGTGGATGGGGAAGCATTTTGTAGCGTGACTCCACCAGCTTGGCCGTTGCAATGGCGGAAGAATGAGCACAAGCATTATCGTGGTGAAACAGGATTTTCTTCTTGGCAAGATGATGCCGTTCTGCTTTGGTTTATTGATTCAACTGGACCGAAAGTGTAGAATTATAATCTCCATTAATTTTTTTATCCTTTTAAGAGAAAATCAATTAAGACTGTACCTTGTGCGTCCCAGAAAACCTTAGCCATAGCTTAGCCTGCTGACGGAACCACCTTGACCTACTTTGGAGCACTTCCACCAGCTTCCACCCGCTGCTTGGTTATTATTTTGTCTCTGGCGTGTAAAGATGAATCCTTGTTTTATCTACAGTGATGAAACGGTGTAAAAACTCATCTGGATTTCGTTGAAACAGCCGAAAATTAGCCTGGGAAAGTGTCATTCATTCGCGTTTTTGATCAATTTTCAATAAACGCCATTTTGCTGAAAACTTTTTAATACGCAAATATTCATGAAATGTTATGAAAACTCGTTCATATGAGATATTTTAAGTGTTGGCTGCCCCTTTCAACTTCATTCATCGATCTCCCAATACAATATCGTGGATTTTCATGAGCATTTTTAGAGTGGTTACCTCGATTGGACGTCCTGATCGAGAAGCGTCTTCCGTGATCGTTCTACCACAACGAAATTCAGCAAACCACTTGTAAATTATCTTAAATGACGGAGAAGATTCACCATAATAGTTATCAAGACTTTTCTTTGTGTCCGTGATGGTTTTTTTGCGTAAAAAGTAGTTTTATAAACACTCTAAATTTACTTTTTTCCATTTTAACAGCAAAAGAACGACTTGTCCGGTCAAAACGACTGAAAAAACAATTCCAAATTCAAATTTCAGTATGAAATTTCGTGTATGTTCCTTCAAAGCAAGTACCTGCCCAAACATGTCATAACTTTTTTTGAAGTGTCTGTTTTTTTTTCGTGTTTACTACAAGATGTTAATGTTGCATTATACTATACCAAATAATTTTACAAACTTTGCTGGTTTTTTTCGGCCTGATGGTGCAATTACTCAATTTGATATTCAGACACATAGGTATACAAGTTTGAAAGGAATCCATAAATTTACCAATTTGCATTTTTTTATTTCTATGGTATGGTTTTAATTCTTTATTAATGTAAAAACAATATGAGAAAAGAAAAAAAATATTTTCTATGAAACAGTCGTCATACGTATGATGTAAACAAATAAACATAGGTTCAAATACCACCACAATTAAATATTCGGACACTATAGATAAACTTTATTTTTATGGCTTTTTCTGAGAATTTGGTCACAGGTGCTGAGGAAGTATCATATCAATAAACTCTTAAATTGCAAAAGCAACATTTATTTAACTTTTCTGTAAAACTAACAACTTCCAACTCAAATTTAATATTTTTTTTTAATTTCCCGGGATTCCCGGGAAATTCACTTTTGAATTTCCCGTTTCCCGGGAATGAAAATAATCCGGGAAAAATAACCCTCAACCTACTCTTAATATCTTCACTCACGCAAGTGTGAACCCAATAAATACAAAAACTTCGTTTAACATATTATATACACACTTATGTAATATGTAAAAAAATCAAAGGATTGATATAAAAAAAATGAGAAAATAGCTATTCATTTTTATCATACATATACTATCTGACCCTTACGCAAAAGATAATAATAAGACGGTCGTTGTGGCGCAGAGCGCAAGGAATGTCGTGGAAAGAAGTGACGCAATTGGCACAGAGACGCTCTGAATGGAGGAGGCTGGTTGCTGCACTGTGCTCCCGAGAGGAGCGTTGAGGGCGATGATGATGATGATGATGTGGCGCAGAGGTAACGCTCTTCTCTTTGAGTCGCGAGATCCTGGGTTCGATTCCCAGCCAGGGCAGATTGATGAATGACTTTTTTCAAATTGTCCTGGGTCTAGGTGTTACATTTATATGTGTTTAGTGCATTGTATAAGTGTGTCGTCGCATTAGAACCCATAATAGGTACAAGATTCATATCTTAGTTTGGAACTAGGTCAATCTGTTAAATAAAAATCTGTTAAGTAAAATTACGTTAAAAAAAAAATTAAATATGTAATACATATATGATAATTAAATAATTATATTAATAGTTAGAGACATACGAGTGTGTATTATAACAGTTTGATATGAATCAACAATTGGATTAGAGTATTCTGTCTGGTGCTTCGGCGCCAACTAGATACTTGAAGCTAAGTAAGTACCTACTTGATAATAGCGTTTTTTTTTATTTCGGGGTTCCCTGATTTACTGGCAAAAGAACAACAAAATATTTAATAATTCAAGAGTTTTTGTGTTTACGCTGTGGAAATCCATTTTTTATTTATTAAAAAAAAAACAAAATATTTTATTCTCATTTTTTTCGATTATTTTTATATTTCATTATTATTGACTGTCTCATGGGTTAAGTTTTATCAACACACCGAGCCATATGAAAACAAAAGTAAAGTTAAGTATGACTCGAGAATGAGAACGAATGGCGAGGTATGCCACCCATCCCAAATGTCTTATTTTCTATTGGATGGGTCGTATTTGCAATTAGTCCACTGACAACCCCACTTAAAGGAAAAGCCATTATCGTATGTATGTTTAAATTAAGGTCAAGTAAAGGGAATTATACCTAATATTGTAGTAAATAATCATACAAATATTCAAGTAGCATATTGTATAAATAATTTTTTTTTTTTTTTTTTTTTATTTAATGAAAATAGTACATTGAATAATAAATATATACATCTTATGATAATGAGTCACGCCAAATCTAAAAGATTTGTCGGCGTGTTCTCTTATAACATACTTTATACTGCAATAATCATAATGCAATTATCAATGTTTTATCTTGAAACAAAGTTTACTTATCAAATTGATTACTAAATTATTATTTAACCAAACCTATTTTTATAATAGATACCTATTTACATAGGTGGTGTTTCAATCTTATTATTTATTTATTTTTCCTTTATATACCTACATACGGTGCAAACAAATAATATGTAACAAAACCAAATAAATACTATTGATAATACAATCGTATTTAAGTATTTCAATAATTAATGAAATAATAATAAGAGTAATTAAATACATACATGTAAATTTTAAGTAAAATTAATTGATTCAAGTCCACAAGCTTTGAAGGTAACATACAAAAGCAATAAAAGCTCACGTCTTGATGACAGAGAAAACTGATGGCGGAATTGAGTCTAATTTTTCACCTCTGTTATTAAATTTATACTTTTATATTTATACTTAAATTTATAATGATCTTAATAGCCTATATTTACTGAATGCATTACCTTTTCACTGCTCTTCTAGAAACTAAAACTGTACATCTCTGGACACCTCACCTCAGCCTTCTGTACTTACCAATTAATGTATATAAATTTATTATTATGTTTTTTTTAGTTCAACTGTTTATATTATTTTTGTCTCATTTTGTTTATTTTTCTCCTTGTTATTTTTTTTACTTGTATAAATTGTATTTCACAAATCACTTCTTACGGGTGGATTGCCAGTGATAATAAAATATTATATCCCCTCAATAAACGTTATTACCACCTAAAAGGGGCATTTAATAGAGAAGGAATACAAAAGATTTTCACGACGGCGGTCTTGGCCGGCCGGCCCTGCAGGCCCACCCGTGACAACAATATTTCGGTTTGAATGTGCGGATAAGTATGAGTTAACAACTCCTGTGATATCCAGGTGTGAAACAGGTCTCTCTTTCTAAAAGTAATTGCAATCACACACTTTTTCATATGAACAGCCGAAAACGAATTAACATCTGAATTCAGTTTCAATTTTAACAGGAATTGGTAAAGCAATCCGTGCCTGATCAATTCGCCACAAACTATAATAAATTCAAAAATAATCTGATGAAATTTTCATAGATTTTTATATAAAATACCTAGATGGAATATTCGTATGTATTTTCATTGTAATAAAGTGAGGCACCATTTTTCGGCACTTTTGACAGATAAGTTGGCAAAAAAAGTGTGTTAAATCGCCATAAACGTCGACAAGAACTTCAAAAAATGTCCAAATACGTTTATATAAATATAAAAATGATATATTTCTAAAAATGCGAGAAATAGTCCATAAAACGTAGGAAACACCACACGCTTTCGCCAACCGTTCTGTCAAAAATTCATAGATTTTTTGCCTCACTATTGTAAAAGAGTCAGGGTTCTAGCCCAACTAGCACACAAGAGGTATAAGAAGCTCTAAATCAGCTGATTAACAGGTCTTTTTTACTCTAATGGTGATACAAAAGGGTTAAACATTGGCGATATAGCCAGCTATACCCCCGTTATACCTCCGGTTTGGGCACAAATTATTCAGCCTTGGGTGATGTTATCTCCTTTCTACCGCCTTTATAGCATTAAAGGTGATACAGTAGCGGTACAGTAGCGGTACAGTAGCGTTACAGTAGCGGTACAGTAGCTGTACAGTACAGTAATAAGATCGCTCTATTAGTTAAGAAGTGTACCGCTTGGTGTCGTGTCAATAGCTGTTAATATTTCTTCCTGATTTGTTGGTAAACAAACGTGGTGGAACATTGCAATTAAATACTTATTGACAATACTATACCAAGATTAGTGAAAACATAATAACTATATTTGGTCCATCAGGATTTTCATATATCAGGTACGTAATATTTTTGTTTGCTAAAGTATGATATTCCTCGAAAAATTGGTGCGGATGTAATTTTACTGTGATAATACATGTATGTTTAGATCAAAATTTTGAAGCGCCCGTGAAATATTAATATTTTATTGTGAAAAAATAATTTTAAACTAGTGTAGTGTGTACCAGTGTAGTAGTGCAAATATATTTTTTACTTAATTTGTTATAAATACAGATGATAATGAAATTAAATGAGTGAATTATAATAAATATTCGAGTTTACCACCATATTTCTGTAAAAATTGTTGATTTCATTTATTTTATTTCTCTATAATAATATTATTCAATGCATACAAAATGGCGAATCAATTAATACCGCTAAAGGTTCCTATGTGGTACATTATACCACCAATAGTGCGTGCAGACCTATTTGTAGAGCTATCGTACCAATAGTGCAGCCAGTGGTGGTTTATAAGTAGTCATGTGGTACATTATACCGCTGGAGGTATAAGAGACGTCGCGGCCGCCTTTGTATTACCTATAGTGACGTATACCACCATTATGCATTCTAAGGCGGGAAAGGTAGTAATAGAGTGACCCCTTTAAACGCTACTATATCACTTTAGGCTGAATACCATATCTAATTACTGTTGTATCGCTTTTATATTACTCAAGACGTTATATGAGGAAATAAAGTTCACATATATCGCTTAGGGAGAATGAAAACACTATTATAGATCTCTTATTCAACTCAAGACTCCAAAAGGGTGGTATATCTTTGCTTCTACAGCTTGTGTGCTAGTTGGGAGGTCTTGTATGGAATTCTGTGGAAATTTTCGGCCTTTGGATCCACGGGCACTAAATAATTAGGTACAATGTTTGTTAGAATATTTTATTGAAAAAAGATTGTAACCATTTTGCAGTGCTAAAACATTGTGCCAATGCACCGATACAAAGTTCAATAACTAAGTTGTATTTCCTACTGCCATATTGTGCTAGTTGAATATCTATATTTTTTAAACAAAAATTGGCGATATAAATCATAAATTGTATATTCTATTGAAAAAAACATACGTATATATCAATAATATATTACTCAATATTTTTAAAATATTGTAGCACCCCTTAGTTATTTATTTTTAACATATAATTTATGTCATACAAATAAAACATCATTCGATGACTATTATTCATGAAGTGCAAATTAAGAGTCAGTTTAGGTGTTTTAAAATTAAATATAATATTTGAACTCTAAGAAATACTTGTAATTTAATGTTCGTTGAAAACAGATGACAATCATGAATAAGTTGGGTATAGTTTTAACATTCAGTATTTTTACATCAATACTTTGCACAGGACGTACTTTCAAATTGAAAAATGTTCACGATGATGGTGATGATGATGATAATAATGGTATGTTTCATTTTTAATAATCGAATTGTGATTTTAATAAATTAGGATTTCGTTTAAAAAAAAGAACAAACACTTTTGTGAATCAGTTTAATATTACAATACGAATATCTACCTACATAAGTAAATTATCGATATTTTATCTTGATATAAGAGTTACTTTTTCTTGTTTCTCTTTAATTATTATCTATCTATTACATATTGTTATTTTTATTCATGTTTTACCAACTTAAACTTTTGGTACTATAATTATTATATTTTTATAAATAACTTTTTGAGTCCATTTTTAGACAAAGGCCTTCTCTTTATCTTTCTACACATCTCAAAGTTGAGTATATTATATTTAAATATAATAGAAAATGTATATCTATATTCATTTTGAACAGGTTCTAAACTTAAAATATTTCTTAGTCTATCTGATCGTACGAGTATTTACTTCAAAATTATCAATCAGCTTTATTACGTAATATGAATTGTGTTTTAATACTACCTACTTCAAAAGTTTTTAGTAGCTTATACTACACAAGCTTTTAGTAGCTTGCTTTGAAATGTGTATAAGGTTGTATTTGGGTTTATAACAAAACCCAGATATATCTATAAAAAAAAGTTTGTTAAGGTTCACCATATTACATTCTATGGACCTACTTAAACAATCAATTATGAGCACTACGATCATATTTAATAAATTTATTTTTTCATATAAATAATCAAATTGAACAATTTATAATGGGTTAGTTGGAAGATATCGTGCTTTTGTGATAAACTCTCCCATTGCATAAATTTATTTGTTCATGTTTTCATGACGCATTTTTTTCTACTATTGCTTTTTTTGTGCAATAAAGCTTTTTATTATTATTATATTAATGACTTTATTGCCAGGATAGAGCTGAGATCGCCTCTGTCAAAAGCTGTTATGGTCTCAGTGCAGAGTGATATTTTTAGAATAGAATAAATTAGAATTAAGGAGATTACATCAACCAAATCCTACAGGATATACATGTTTTGGGCACACTGAATGGGAAACCATGAGAGATGAATTGTATGACAGTGACTTATGCGAAAAGTGAAAAGTGGCGATCGATCCTTTCTACTTACCCCGCAAGGGAAGCGACGTAATGCCGATGATGATGATGATTGTCATATTATTATTTGATGTGAATTTAACAGATTGCAAAAGCGAGGAAATAGAAGACTGGAGCGATAATTGGGTTCAACTACTCGACGTGGCTCCACCTGGTATTGCAATTGATTATTCATCGGAAAATATAGAAAGTAAGAATATTAATCATACTTGGATTTTACCATTGTTATAATACAAAAAAAATCTAAAATAAAAATTATTAACTTTTAACTTCTAACCAATACATTGTTAGTTCAATTTGCTATTTTTTTTTTTCAACAATTATGACCATTGACATGTAACAAAAATCAAATATTACAAACTCAGTTACAAATAATATGTATCATCATAAGCTGCTGCCCTCGCCTTCTCCTGGGAGACTTTGGAAATCGATAAAGGAATTTGAAATATTGCACGATCTCCCCGTTTTTGTTAAAGAATATTTTAGGACCCTTTAGTCTGATACTTATAAAATGTGTAGACCTTTTTTTAGATATTTTTCAAATTTGGTAATTTAGATTACCTATAAGTATGCCAAATTGCTATTCTCCCTTTATATAGTATTTGAGGAATTTAATATTTTATATTATTTTTTTACAGCTCCCACCTTAAAAATTATATAGTCAGATATTACAAACTTAGTTACAAATATCATTAACTAATACGAACAGTACAAATGATGATATATTTATATAGTATTTCAGATAAGCAGTGTCATTTATTATATTATAATAATTATAATCTTAAAAATTATACAAAAAAAAATAGGAGTTGTATTATTTACTGCATTGGTGTACTTCTTATAAGTAATTCATACACCCAATACCTACTGAAAAAATATTTCAATTTATACCCAACATTTTCATGCCTGCTTCGGTGGCAGATCCACGTAATATTTTTGATAATACAAACAAATTATTTATCATGTAAAAAGGGAATCCCCTTTTTGATTTGATGTAAAAAAATCCATATCTCTAATTATATTATCTTATCGATTTATTAAGTTATTGCCTACTATCGTAAAAGATTAAAGAATATTCTGAACCTCGGTAGAAAAATGCCACTTATGAGATAAGACTACTATCTGAATGTCGGGAGCAAGAAACACAACATACATAAAGACCAATGTTCTAGGACTTTTTATTACGGAGCAAAAACATTTTTAGTTGGCAAAAATGCATGGCACTAAAAGGGCATCACTAGGTAAACAGTTTGATTTCTCAGCAAGTGACAATATGGATATTGGTCATCAAGTTAAATGCAAATTACGTTTAACAAATAAATTTCTGAATACTAAAATATGTTGTTATGCAAACTACTTCTAATAAAGGTTTTTATTTTTCAGAATTAAATAAAGTGTTTTATCCAGATCAAATGGAAAGATATTTTAAAATAAATTATCATGAGGAAAAAATTGGCTTTGAACTACTTAATGCCTTTCAAAAAGATTATGAGAAGACTGAAAATCTGACACAATTTACAATTATTGCTGAATTTTCTTGTAAATCAGAAAACAATAAAAATTTGGTATGAATTATTTCAGTTGTAACATGAAAACTAAATAAAATTTATTGTAAATCAAATTCACTTTTATATATTTTTTTACAGTAATGTACCTACATTTAATATTATTTTATATGGATACAGTAAACCTCTGTTGGATTAAATAGTTATTTTGAAAGGTTGCATTTCTCACTGCACTTCATCATCAACCTATAGAGCCTGAAAACCTTAAATAGTTAAATCAATTTCAAAAAGTGGGTCTAATAATAAAAATGTATACCTACTAGCGATTTTGTCGAAAGCTATTTTAACCTATATCCACTGTTTAAAAAATTAAAGCTTTTATTTATAGATAAGATAAGATTTTATTTAATACTATTGCTTCCTTGTATCTGAAGGACAGATGGACAACCACTTCAATCAACGTCCAATAATTTTCTAGTAATATCGTCCCATCATTAGAGCTATTAAACCGATTTTATTTTTTGAAATTCATTCTAGCACGATAAGTATCCCCCCCCTATTAACATTTATGTCGTGTGGCGTATCGATACTTTTATTGATATTGTAATTTATATATTTATAGGATTTTTTTAAATATGTATTTATTTTAATATAACTATGTGTACCTATTAATTATATAAATCTATTTATTTTATTTCGTTTATTATTATTAAGAGTTTGTTTTTACTTGATTAGTTGGAAGAAATTGCGTTTCTGTAGTAAACTCCCTTATTGCACAATATTATTTGTTGCATTGTCGTGTTGTCATAATTATGTTTTTTTTTTATTATTGTATATTTTTTTTTGTGCAATAAAGATGAATTTTTATTATTATAAGATAACTAATACGTTAATTACATAATGGTTTTATGATTATGTTTGCTTTCACATTTTACAAGACTATACGCAGTTTTTGGTTCCTACTAGTAATCACTATCGAATTTTGGAGAATTATCTTGGACAATATTATTAATGTGCCAACACACCTCAAAGACTTACATAATGATGTTGTGATGACTAATTTATTTTTATTACTCCTTAATTATTTTTTGTAATATTTCAGAGTTTTGTGGTCAATATAACAGATACGAACAACTGGGATCCACAATTTACACCTAATCCACCATTCACCTACAGAATCTTATTGCCAGCTGGTGGAGGAACTCCCATTGTCCCTCTTTACGGAGAATTCGGGGCAAGAGACAATGACTTGACAACATATGCTATAGATTTTGGTATTGAAGAAAATCCATTTTTTAATATATCAACAGGACGACAAACAAACCACAAAAAGATAGTTTATTATGCCACTATTATTGCAATAAAACCGATATTTGAATTACCTAATCCATATATTCTAAATATTTCAGCCACAGTAAGTTGTCACATTATTTTTTTTATTTAAATAAGTACCTTTATAAATCATAGTATATATAAATGATAGTTTAGATTATGTAATATCTGCTAATTAAAAAAAAAATCTCTTATTCAGGATGTAGATTTAACAGGTGAAGAAAAAAGGACAGTTTATGCTCGACTAACAATAGAATCAAGTCCTGTGTTAGAATTTCCTAAAGAGCCTAAATTTTCTGAACCATTTTACAAAGGATATCTCAAAAACAAAGAAGTTAAATTGGACCCTATTGATTTTCCAAAGCATTATGATAATACGGTTAAATTCTCACTACAAGGGGGTAAGTTACAATATTATATAACACGATTGTTGTTTTGTATCTTATTTTTTCTTTGCTGTTTGTTGCATTTTCACATCGAAGTTTTCATGTTCGTATTTTGGAATCGTAAATTTGTAATTATGTATATGAGCTACTTAAAACCAATTTTGAATTGTATGTTTATGTATCTTTTAAATGGTAATTTTAGCCGTAAATTAAATGACAAATAATTGATATTCTAATTTAATTACAACACAGTATTCTGTTTCTTTTCAGTCTCGAGCGCTTTAAATATATCAACATTGACGAAAGCGCTCGAGATTTTAAATAAATCTAAGAGAGAAGTTGACTGTGTTGTAATTAAAGTAGAATATCATCAGTATGAATTTTTATCTGTGAATGTACAAACCTTAGAGTTTTTGACAAATAATTAATGTAACGCACCTATACGGGGATTTCCCAGACGGGACTTAAACCCGCAATCATTCTTTTTGTAAGATATGCATTGTCCAAAGCTATAGATCGACATACCAAAAGCTTTGAAATTGTTTCTTATAAACCCTAAAAATGTTTTGACGTATAGGTATCATTATACCACAGAAAGAGAAGTACCAACAATCAACATATAGGTATTTAATGAAGCTCAAGTCTACCTTACTTTAATGTAATCCCATGACGAAAACATATAGTTTTCAGTACCTAAATAAAAAAATTATGTCACTTACAGATATGGAAAAAAATTTCAAGTTTGAAATTGAAAACCAAAAAATAGTAATCAAGTTTGATGAAAGAATAGTAGCACAGGACCAAACCATAAGGGACGATGACAATTATTTCTTATTCAATTTAGAAGCGAAAACTGAATATGAGCTAACTGGAAATGCGGTAATATTCCTGGAAAATGTTGAAGGTATCAAAAGTTGTTTATTACCAGGTAGAATAGAAGTCTCCCGACTTGTGAAATATCCGTGTGATGGCGGATTTCTTATTATTATTTTTTAATTGGATATACTCAAATCACAAAATGTTGTTTTGCAGATAATTTGGAAGAGATTGATATAAATTCATTATATTTCTCCAATTACTATTATGATAACAACACAGTGTCACCAGATAACATAAAATTTAAATGGAATTGCGATATATTTATATTTTCTACGGAAGGCGGTGAGTTTGGATTAGATTATCTTTAGTATTTACTTAGGTACATATAGAAGCTATGGTAATATATTTTTAATTTATAGTAAGAACCATAGAGTATAATAATATTATATTAAAAGTAAGAACCCTTATGTAGTAAAATAAATTAGTTTTGTATTACCATTTAGAATCTCGTCGAGTTTCAGGTAAACAATAGTTTAGCCACACTTTTCTCGAGTAGGTATCCTAAAAAAACAGGCTTTCGTAAAACATCCCGTATAACACATTGAACGTCTTCCACAAATCCTGAATGTCTTAATTTCAATTGTCACGGAGAGGATGATTCGCATGTTCATTATATGCAATTAGTCAGCTGATTACTCACTACTTGTGGGAAATACCATGATGTAAATCACATAACAAAATAATAACAGGATCATTTTGAGGAAACGGTTCAGTATTTAGAACATCTTACTTTGTTTCAGATTTCAAAGATTATTTTGAAATACAATGTATTGAAGAAGACCAAATAAAATTAACTGTTTTAAAAAAGTTACCAAGAGAAATAGCAATGAAAAAGGAATTCATTACCGTGCCAGTTACGTTAAAAAACAGTCGTGAAAAATTATCTACTACAATTGTTATAAACTTAATTATACCTGAACTTGAAATGAATCCCCTGATCATTCTGGAAATAGAAGAAGAAAAAGAATATGCATCATTATTGCAATTACCTGATAGTGAATGTAAATATATCCAAATTATAACATCTTGGCCGGAAGAAGCAAAAAATTGGTTTTATCTAGACACTAATAAAGGTATCCTCAAATCTCATAAAATCGATAGAGAAAATCCAGCCATTGCCTTCATGCATGTATCGCAAATACAATTACAACTGGGTATTCATTGTCCATTCGGCAAGCAACAAAAAATTAAAAAAGTTAATGGACCAACAGGGATGACCAATGAGAGCCAAAGGCATTGGATCCTCACAAAAGACTGTGATTTTTCACAAAATTATCAATGGGTTAATATAATCGTAAAGGATATAAATGATAATCCGCCAATATTTCAACATGATAATCCACTTTACTTGTGGTATTTGTTGGATGATTTGGCTTATATTATCCGTCCTCAAAATTTGATCACTGTCATGGTTAGTACCTATACCTAAATAATAATTATATTTTACACATTTTCATGAACAAAAATTTCTGGGTTTGAAATAAACCCAAATATTCTCAAAGTTAGCAATATGCTTGTGTCATGAAGGTGGAGTAGGTCAGGGCAGCGAGTGGAAAACCCAAGACTCTTACTTACTTTACTTATTTACTTTTTTATGGCTTCAGCTTGTATTAACAATCATTCCAAATCAAATCCTTGGTTCTCGTCCAGATAGCCACTGCACCGCCTCTGGGGTTGATCTATGGATGTCCATCCAATCTCCCTCGTACCTTCTTCCTTTACACTCCTCCACCAGATGTTAAATTAATTGGGACTGAGCTCCACAGTTGCATTACGGAGACTCTTTCTTATCCCATTTCCACATAAGGTAGTTGCAGCAGCCTTAACCCAAGACTCTAAGCTACCGACCATCTATAATATATCTTCATGAGCAATCGAGGATGTACCTAACCGCTGAGCAGTTACTTTCAATTAACTTAAAATACCTAATATAATTACCTACACATGTATTTGAAACATTAATATTGAAATATTTAAGGCAAGCGATGCTGATCTCGGAAAAAATGCTAAAATAAAATATTCTACCAGCAGTGATAAAATTTCAATCCATCCAGATACAGGAGCAGTGTATCCAATTGGAAAGATGTTCTCAGCAGAATCAGATACAGATATAAACCTCAGCATCAGGGCTTCTGATTATGATGGAGAAGGGAATCAAAAGGACATTAACCTTATAGTAAGTAGTCCTCTATCTACCCATCCATATCCTCATTCCTTAAGAGGGCGCGGTCCGAAATGAAGTTATAAGACAAGTAATGAGAGGAAAAAAGTCTAGACCAACCAAGCAAACAACCTCAGTTTTTGAATCTTCTATGAAAAAATGTATTTCTCTGAGGTATCTGATGTTATTTTAGGTGAAGCCACTGTCGGAAGAATACATTGTAGTTTTGGAAGTGAAAGGTGGAATGGTTGAAGATTCTACAAAAATGTTGAAAGAATTATCGGAGAGAATATCATGTGAAATTATTTTAATTTCGTCTGCCACTATACCGAAAAGTGAAATATCTTATTATAATATCCAAGATAATACTAAAATCTCAAGCAAAAATTCGAACATGGAAACATCTTTCGTAATGTTTGTTTATGCTTTACAAGAAAACAATCCACTAAATGGGAGTTATTTGACTAGGTGAGACTTATATTTTTTTTTATTATAATCTGTTCTGAATGATTAACTTCATTATGATTTTTCACTTAAAATTACCAATCTAATTATAAATCATATCGACAATATCGATCCTCAGCTATCGATTGCTTCTAATCTGACCATAAAACAACAACTACCATTTGAAGAATAATTCAAATGTTACATAATATTATGTAGAAAAAAATTGTCGTGAAAAAAAAAACAATTTGCGATTAAGTGAAATAGATAATTAGTTTTATCCGCAATCATGGGTAACTCTATTCTCTTAAGGGTGTGAGCTTTATTACCTACATCGAAATTATTAATGACTTTGTATATTTTACAGGTTAATTAATGAAGAGAGCGAAATAACAGATAATGTTGGCGTAACTTTGCTCACATCAACAAAATTGACGGCAGAACATTGCGATACCCAAAGTCTTGTTATCGCAGTCTCCATTCTTGGAACATTGACCATCATATCATTTTTGGGACTGTTAATTGCCATAATATTCTTCAGAAAGTATGTTTTATTTTTAATTGCAATCAAAAGTATGTTTTTTACTTTTTCCAGCAAAATAAAGCACAATAGGCACACCAAATATTTTTAGATTTCTAAAAAATAACAAAAATAAGCTACTCAGCTATTGACCACAACGTATTTATTTTGTTATTTTGGCGATTTTTGATAGCTTTTCCAAATTATGAATAAAAAATCACACTTTTTCATATAAAAATCACTTAAAAAAGAAAAAAGGCTTTACATCGGAATGCTACACAGCAGACTCTCAGACTCGTCCAGTCCCAAGTTGAGGAGAAAAGAGCATATCATAGTCTTCGTCATAATACTCCCCTGTGTACCTTGAATCTTCTGTAGTACCTACGGTATTATAGAGTCTTGGGCCGAGAAATGTGTGGAATCGTAAATAAATATCGTTACTTTGTCGAGACCGGTATAATTATTAAATTGATGCTTTTTTATTGGTGTACGGATATAGTTTTATTCGTCACATGTCGAAATAGCATCTATTTAAAATTAATCGGTAACATATCCATTATTTGATATTGGGAAATCGATTGATACCGAGTGTGAAAATGTACCGGTTTTGACATCACTGCCTGAACTTCCTCACAATAAGCTCAGCTACATTACAGTTGTTTATTTTCTTCTTCAGGTACGGCATGCAAAATTATAGAGAAAGCAGATATCCTCATCCTCCAAGTTATATTGAACATCCAGGAACCAGTACCAAGAAGTGATTTGATCAAAAAAATATTCAATCGATTTAATTTAATACACATGTACCTACCTATTTAAGTATTATAGCTATAAAAAATCAATACTTTTATGTACCTACAGTAATAATAATCATGTAATATAAGACTATGAAATAGGTTTATAAGCTAAATATAAGATGTAAATAATAATAATAATCTTTCTTGCACAAAATTACTATACAAAGAAGAAGAAAAAAACATGTAAATTAGATTATAAATGAGAATCCTATTAGTATAAGCTTTATAATGTGTCAACAGATATGATAAATAAGTTATAATTTAATTTAAGTTATATTATGATAAATAATAATTTGAAATAATGCAACCCTCCTCGAAGCACGAGTCACACTCTTTTCGAGGTTAGCTAAAATATATATACTAATAGAACAACCCTCCTTTACAGACTTGTCTCTATAAGGAGGATGTTTAGATTTAAGTTTTTATCAAATAGTATTGTTTTTTTTTATTTACAATAACTGTATTGTTTTTTATGTTCAATTAAATAAATTAAAAATATGTTAAATTATAGTAAATAATTTTTTAATTAGAATAATATTAAAGTAAGACAAGTATTTTGGTTTAGTAATGTTTTTGATTTAATATATCTTCCACTAATTTCCAAGTTTTTGAGTGTCATGTAAGAAGTTGGCATTCGATTTCTATTTGAGGATGAATTGATCGTAAAAAGATGGAAAAAACACCTAGAACAGCTGTACAAAAGAAAGAAAATAGTTGAGGAAAACAAAGCACTAGAGACAGAATATGACGTAGAAAATAATGGGGATGATATCTTAAGAAGTGAATTTGATAACGCCTTATCAAAGTTGAAAGTCGGCAAAGCACCAGATGTTGACTCAATTCCATCATAGCTGCTTAAATGCCCGGGAAGTGGCGTGCTTGACACATTGTGTAAGCTTGTCTGCAAAATATATGACATAAGAGAGATACCTGAGGACTTTGCCAAATGTCTGATACGAGCGCTACCTAAACAGGCACAACACAGAACATTAAGCATGATTTTTATTTATTTACATTAAGGGGCATTACAGATTACAGGGACACTTGGAAAATATATACGATTAGTCCGCAATGGAAACTAGAGCAGTATGTTTTTCGCACAAATTTTATTTAACGTTATTGGAAAATATACACGATAAGAGCGTAATAACCATGTATAGTTTCTAAGAATATTTATGCTTATTAATATTTGAAACTATACGCGAGCAGTCCCAACCTGTGCGTAATGTCATTGTATACTTTCAAAATACGCGTCTTGGTAGGCAATTTTAATTTATTTTACTTATGGTATTGGGTGGTATAAGAAGGAATAAGGTCTTTTATCACAAGCTTCTAAAATACTCACCAACATTATAATGAAAAAGGGCGGGAAATAAAATCAATGAAACAAACAATATTGTCGTTACATACCCGTTTCATTGGAGAAAAATACTGTGAGAAAATATCCCTAAGAAAACCTAGGAATTTTTGAAATATTCCAAACTCCTATACCATTTTAAAAAGTCGGCGTTGGAGGGGGGGTTGTAGAAATTTAAGCACGTAACATTTTTACAACAGTCGGTGCAAATATGCGTTACGTTGTAGAAAAAGGAACTGTGAGAAAATTTATTTAGAAAACCGAAGAGTTTTTGAAATACATATTTCAAATTCCTATACCATTTCGGAAATTCGACGAAGGGGGGTAGAAATTTTTGGGAAAAGGAAAAGTACCCGATATTGACATCGTCGGTACAAATACCCGGTACATTGTAGAAAAAGGTACTGTGAGAAAATATTCTATAAGAAAACCGAGGAGTTTTTTGAAATATTGCAAATACCTATACCGTTTCGGAAATTTGGAGACGGGGGGGTAGAAATTTTTGTAAAAAGAAAAGTATCTGATATTGACATCGTCGGTACAAATACCTGGTACATTGTAGAAAAAGGTATTTTTTATTTAAAAAGGAATTTGGATACAAATATACCGATTTTTGTGGGGAGTTCTACCGATTTTGCACAATGACGTTCGAGATCACTGCCGGCCACTACATCGCTCTCTTTGATTATGCTACTCAGCAATTCAGCACAGTATACACGCAAACATCGCAGCTCTCTCTATAAGTTAGTTTTTGTTATCAAATAGTGTTTTAATAGTATGTAACCTTTTTATTATTTTTATATGCGGCGGCAGAATTGCCATCCACACTTCTCAGCATTTATACAACCAGATAAGTCTTCATATTATGATCAGTCATGGTCACACAAAAACTTAACAGTCTAATGTCACGAAAAATTCACTTATATACAGTATACACATATACAGTATATCAAAGGGCTAGGCTCAATACGCGGGTTCAAACTACTAGCATTGTGCTTGAAATATCTGTGTTCAAAAACTTTTTAACAATAATACAAGTGTTTATTACTAGATTTTTGAATTTGTATGTACAATTAACTAGTAAATCTACATAATTTATGTAAATTATTTCTTAAAGATTTCGGAGTTACCCCTGTAGCTGACATGACTAAAGGTATTATATAAACTGACCCAGAATGCCAAATATTTTTTATTTCTCCTGCTAGTTCTGTATATTTACGATTTTTTTCTGCGACGGTTGTTTGTATATTATGTGTATTTGGCACAGCGATGTCTATAAGGTACTTTATTTTATTACGTTTATTGTTAACCTGCCAAGCAATAACATGATACTCAAAACATTACGGCAAGCTTTAAAGCAAAAAGCTTTGAAAGAAAGGTTGCAGCTTCTAATCTGACGCAAACCCTCATACCTGTTATGAAGTCAAAAACTCAAATAGTAATAAAATTCTACTGGAGCGCTCAAATGCCAAGGAAAAGACGTGATGAGATCGATCATTTTGCTTACTTAATAATGCCCCTTATCTCGCCTACTAGAATATTTTGATCTTTGCACAATCCACATTTCATTTCTTTTACTAAAGAAGATTTTTTTATTTAATTGAACTATTGTAAGACTGAATCAGTTGAAAGACATCGTATTTTAGCGATAAACTCACACTCTGTTCTATTCTACTTTCAAAGGCCATCCACTCGTTTACGAGTGATCAGGGAAACTCACACTCTGTTCATTGATTTGTATATCTGATAATTTTATGATACTTGTATTAATTTATGATATTGTAACTAATGACAGAAGACACCAAGGCCCGCCTGCGGGAGAACATCCATGTCCCAAATACGACAGAGTATGCTTGTCTCGGATTGGCCTATTTTGCCATCTGAGATGGCACAGCAGAGTGGATGCAGCACAGACAGATCCGCCGTGAAACTGAAGCGCTCACGATACTCGCTTCGTCGAGTTGTTGGCATATTATATTGTAACTAATATAATATAATTATTATTATAATGAAAAATTGAATAGGTACATACATTATGAATACAATTCGTGCAATTATAGTGACTTATGATATAACTTAATCGTATCAAATAAAAAATGAAAACAATTTCAAGTTTTTATAAATTTCGTTATACGATAACATTCGAATAGAAGAACACTATTCGTACTCGATAACAATGTAGGTAATCGTTCAAAGGTATCGAATACGACAATATACTCGAGTGAATCGTTTATACCAGCCCTAGTCGTCCCGCAAGGCTGTCAAAGTCAATATGACAACTTGTTGAATAGTACGACGGGTGTGGGCGAATTCCATTGAGTTCGATCATGCTGTGAACTAAGGCGCGTAATTGGTGTGTTGCGTCTCTTATTTGTTTTCTTTTATTATTAAAATTAAATTTATTACTGTGTAGTTTTGTGTTTGCTATTAAAAAGTCATGTTTATCTTGGTGATCAAAAATATGTGGGTATAAATTGTCACTGCAAACAAAACTGTTTTGTTATACAATAATATAACTGTGTTTAAATCATGGCTTTTTCTTTAATGAAAGTTAAAAACATTTTGAATTCACATCGCAGTGACAGATTGGCTGGGAGTGGAAGTGTTGAACCTGAAATTGGATTTAAACTTGTTCACAATTCAGGCACAAAATGTTTGTATGTTACTGTAATAGGTGCCAGGCATCTGCCTTCCTTATTTGGAATGTCCAGTGCGAAAGGATATCTCGTCAAGGTAAGGTAACAATTAATTGTCTGTACATAGTATTATTTGTATTTTTTATAGGTATCAATATGGCAATATAGTACTGAGTATCTATTTAAGTGTATGTTTGATGTTTAACAAATACCTGTCATTCACAAGATGTTGGAAAACTTACTGAAAAGTGTAGAAGGCTTATTATATTCTCGTTGAATATTGCAGAAATTTTAATATTTATATTTAACATAACAATAAAATGTATAACAGTAAAGATCTCTTCCTTACCATGGAGTGAAAAACATTTTGAAATATTTCATCCATAGAAAACTTAGATATATACTCACCATTCACCAATTAGCAAAGTAATAAGTAAATTTTCAATTTTCATAATTTAAAAAATAGTGTTTAAGAATATAATTATGTATATTCAAAAAAGGTTAGTGAATTTATAAATGTTTTGAAATTTCTAGAATTAACTGCTTATAATGACATCATAACCATTTTATTAAGCTTTTCCACTGAAAAGTCTTAATTTTGGAAAAAGGAGTTGAAAACTGCGCCAAAACAATTTGTGGAGCTTGTGGGGAGCCCAAATATGTTTATGTTGCTTGATCTAGTAGCGCTCCGTAGACAATTAATACTTCAGATCTGCTGTTCTCAAGCTTGGCGATATTATGGTGGCGGAAAACAGTTCTGTAATTTGTCAAATTGATTTAGGTTAGATAATTCATATGTCTGATAAACTCCCCCTGCATAGCCTCAATATGCTCTGTATAAAAATGCCAAGCCTTTTATAAACCTTTTTAAGGATATACATCGGATCATAAAAAAGCATCTCTCTGTTCATGATCACACCCAAATCTTTAACCTCCTCCTTCCGAGTAAGAATTGATCATCAAAATAGTAGCTATAGAAAACCAGCTGAGCTGTTGAGTGATTTAGAGCACCAAATATTAAGTTGAATGAATTAGAGCACCAAATATTAAGATCTCTCAAGAATTCTTGAAGAAGCCCACAATAAAATCTTAGTGGCATCTTCAAAGAAAAGAACTCGAAAACAGGAGACAATGTCGTTAATATACAATACAAATAATAAAAATCCCAGATGGGAGCCCTGAGGTACACCAGACAAGCAACGATACTAGAATAGTCCATTAAGAATAAACATAGTATTCATTGTTATTTATCTACTTGTGATATTTGGTGTACCAACTGCAGCTATTTTTCCCTCTACATTATTCAATTTAAAAATGCAGTATAACTTGAGTTACCCATTTTAGTTAAGATCCAGTTCTGGTTGTAAGGTTACAAAACATTATTGATATATATGATGTGGATTTCTATTTAAGCACTATTGAATAAATATTTAACGTAATGTAATATTACTTGCGACATAGTTTCTTATCATATTTGTAAACTCAGATCAACAGATGTGGGTACCCACTTGTGTTATATACAATATATTATTAGAAATATTTTTATTGCGGTACAAATTGTTGAAATAACCTCTTTTGCAGGATGTTTCAGGAGTCCATTTATTTATCCGTTTGTTTGACAATTTCTTTTTTACTCTCCTATGTCCATCAGTACTTTATAGTTATGGTACAGTAATAATCTTGTCATCTTTAATCAGTCTCTCATAAACAAACTTTTCACCCAATTCACAATGCTCCTCGCATACTGGATTTGATGTTGTGTCGGCCATTATGTAAGATGGTCCTGACGAGACACATGCGCCAATGTCGAAACATAACATCTCTTCGACAAATCCAAACTGCATATTCCGGTGACGGGCCGAGCCTCGTTCCGTATGCAAAGGCATGAGCCAAGTCTCTGCCCGACTGTACGCAGTGAAATGGAGTAAAACCTTCACCTTCATATATATATATATATATATATATGAATGACTGTGTGATCAAATTTTCATCGGAAATGCATGTGCAACATGCATTCCATTGATGAAAGATCACTCGATTTTACGCAGGAGATAGTATGAGGTGAGGTTTTACTCCATTTCACTGCGTACAGTCGGGCAGAGACTTGGCTCTTGCCTTTGCATGTGGGACGAGACACGGCCCGTCACCGGAACATGCAGATTGGATTTGCAGAATGGGTGTTGTGTTTCTGCATTGTGTATACATGTGCTTCTTCAGGACCATCTCGCAGAATGGCCGACACAACATTAAATCCAGTATGCGGGGAGTATCGCATATTATGAATGACTGTGTGATCAAATTTTCATCGGAAATGCATGTGCAACATGCATTCCATTGATGAAAGATCACTCGATTTTACGCAGGAGATAGTATGAGGTGAGGTTTTACTCCATTTCACTGCGTACAGTCGGGCAGAGACTTGGCTCTTGCCTTTGCATGTGGGACGAGACACGGCCCGTCACCGGAACATGCAGATTGGATTTGCAGAATGGGTGTTGTGTTTCTGCATTGTGTATACATGTGCTTCTTCAGGACCATCTCGCAGAATGGCCGACACAACATTAAATCCAGTATGCGGGGAGTATCGCATATTATGAATGACTGTGTGATCAAATTTTCATCGGAAATGCATGTGCAACATGCATTCCATTGATGAAAGATCACTCGATTTTACGCAGGAGATAGTATGAGGTGAGGTTTTACTCCATTTCACTGCGTACAGTCGGGCAGAGACTTGGCTCTTGCCTTTGCATGTGGGACGAGACACGGCCCGTCACCGGAACATGCAGATTGGATTTGCAGAATGGGTGTTGTGTTTCTGCATTGTGTATACATGTGCTTCTTCAGGACCATCTCGCAGAATGGCCGACACAACATTAAATCCAGTATGCGGGGAGTATCGCATATTATGAATGACTGTGTGATCAAATTTTCATCGGAAATGCATGTGCAACATGCATTCCATTGATGAAAGATCACTCGATTTTACGCAGGAGATAGTATGAGGTGAGGTTTTACTCCATTTCACTGCGTACAGTCGGGCAGAGACTTGGCTCTTGCCTTTGCATGTGGGACGAGACACGGCCCGTCACCGGAACATGCAGATTGGATTTGCAGAATGGGTGTTGTGTTTCTGCATTGTGTATACATGTGCTTCTTCAGGACCATCTCGCAGAATGGCCGACACAACATTAAATCCAGTATGCGGGGAGTATCGCATATTATGAATGACTGTGTGATCAAATTTTCATCGGAAATGCATGTGCAACATGCATTCCATTGATGAAAGATCACTCGATTTTACGCAGGAGATAGTATGAGGTGAGGTTTTACTCCATTTCACTGCGTACAGTCGGGCAGAGACTTGGCTCTTGCCTTTGCATGTGGGACGAGACACGGCCCGTCACCGGAACATGCAGATTGGATTTGCAGAATGGGTGTTGTGTTTCTGCATTGTGTATACATGTGCTTCTTCAGGACCATCTCGCAGAATGGCCGACACAACATTAAATCCAGTATGCGGGGAGTATCGCATATTATGAATGACTGTGTGATCAAATTTTCATCGGAAATGCATGTGCAACATGCATTCCATTGATGAAAGATCACTCGATTTTACGCAGGAGATAGTATGAGGTGAGGTTTTACTCCATTTCACTGCGTACAGTCGGGCAGAGACTTGGCTCTTGCCTTTGCATGTGGGACGAGACACGGCCCGTCACCGGAACATGCAGATTGGATTTGCAGAATGGGTGTTGTGTTTCTGCATTGTGTATACATGTGCTTCTTCAGGACCATCTCGCAGAATGGCCGACACAACATTAAATCCAGTATGCGGGGAGTATCGCATATTATGAATGACTGTGTGATCAAATTTTCATCGGAAATGCATGTGCAACATGCATTCCATTGATGAAAGATCACTCGATTTTACGCAGGAGATAGTATGAGGTGAGGTTTTACTCCATTTCACTGCGTACAGTCGGGCAGAGACTTGGCTCTTGCCTTTGCATGTGGGACGAGACACGGCCCGTCACCGGAACATGCAGATTGGATTTGCAGAATGGGTGTTGTGTTTCTGCATTGTGTATACATGTGCTTCTTCAGGACCATCTCGCAGAATGGCCGACACAACATTAAATCCAGTATGCGGGGAGTATCGCATATTATGAATGACTGTGTGATCAAATTTTCATCGGAAATGCATGTGCAACATGCATTCCATTGATGAAAGATCACTCGATTTTACGCAGGAGATAGTATGAGGTGAGGTTTTACTCCATTTCACTGCGTACAGTCGGGCAGAGACTTGGCTCTTGCCTTTGCATGTGGGACGAGACACGGCCCGTCACCGGAACATGCAGATTGGATTTGCAGAATGGGTGTTGTGTTTCTGCATTGTGTATACATGTGCTTCTTCAGGACCATCT